>JAKOGI010000398.1:617500-632230 GCA_029747015.1 Carnegiea gigantea | reverse complement strand
GTTGTTAGATGTGTTAATGATAAGTTGTTAGAAGTGGTTAAAATATTACTTTTCTTGACTAAAAGTTCTTTTAGACGATACTCTTTTTTATGTGAATTCTCAATTGCTAAAGGAAGTAAGTAAGAACTTTGTATACGTGTATGTCAATATGGGTGAATGTGATAGATCCTTGTTGATTATTGCCTAAGTGTCATTCTGATCCTTTCGTATATATGCCATTAATACTTAGACGAGGCCTTAATCAGGATCGTAATTCACATAGGAAGCCTTCCTAACTTCCCAATATGCAATCACTGTTACTTACGAGTCGGCTAGGCGTTATGCTTATCGAGGCATGGAACGCTATTCTTATCATAGGATTGAGAGTGTCCTAGCTATATCAACCCCAACACACCTAGAATGGAGATAAAAGGAAGAACCTAACAGACTTCAGAATTGTTTTACCATATGCATCACCTCGTTACCTCCTAGGGCAATGGCCCATACTTTACCAATGTCTCCTTAAGCATTAAGACCAAGTGCAAAAGCCGGAATGCCCCATAGTAAGAAGATAGATCCTCCCCATTTGTACCAAGAGTTCCTCGGACCTCTGTAATTATCTCATAAGACAAATGTGTTACAAAACCTCAATGTATATCCATAAGACCATTAATGCCATTGTTAGCTTACTGATTGCTAGATCCTAACAATTTGGGCAAACCTCAAGGCCTACCCTTTATCCTAGGTTTTAAATGAGGATTGCACTCATGTATACTTATCTGGATGTCCTTTAGAGGGACAGTACCGTAAACCTGTGTGTTTTGAAGCTTAAATATAACATTATGCAAAATGTAAAGGTCATGCAAGCCCATATAATTACTTTGGGTTGTTATGCACAGTCATGCAGGTGTCTTGTGAATAAATTATCTAGTAAATGCACATCTTGGTTCTAACTTGAGTTGGTTTGGCATGTGACTGAATTGGCCAAATGGTTTAACTTATATAATTCGTGGCATGGTATGACCTTTGTGTTATGATTTGTATTTCGTGATTTCTATGATCTCATGTTATAGTTAAATAACTGCATATGCACGTGTTTAAAGCATGAAGAGATGGCTGTAGGAACTTGTATTCACATGTGCTTGCCCTTGTATCTTATGTTTGATCGGATAGCATACTAGTGTATCCTGCTTATAGTTGAAACTCTTGACTCTACACTTATCGGGGAAGTTACGCTAGACAATGACTGATATAGATCGTATAGGTCCAGGGACGTGACGTGATTAAGGTACCTTGTACTATAACCTATGTGATGAATTTCATGTAATGCATGGTGATTTTCATGGATCTTCATTGGGTGTTATCTGTGTTAATATTGTTGCCCTATTATATTAAGACCATCCTGCACGCATTTCCATTATGAGCCTTCTGATTGCTGTATTATCATGCTATTACCCTTTGACATTAGAAATTGTAATCATATATCGAAGTGTTTGTTATGAACCTCGTAAGGGAAATGATAAGGTGATGGTGTACTCATAATCATACCGAAATGTATACTAACAATTGAGTTATAAGATATGTGTGCCAATGTGATTAATAGAAATACATGAGTCTGACATCATGTTGCATATTTCCATGATCAAGAAATAACCAGTTCTAAATGACACCTGAAGGTAGAACATTATGATAGCTAGGGCATAAGCGCGATACTCGATGCATGAACTTGACATTAAATCTAGCATAACGAAGAAACCATGCATCTGCCTCTCTTAAATGACTTATGTTTAGACCTATGCTAGACTTTTGCCACCCATCGGCGTACGTTCTTGCCATACCATTTTCCTTTCAAATTGCTCCTATTGATGTTTGCCATTGTACCAAAGTGATGCTACGTGATGCTTATTTGATGTCCTTACAACTCTAATGTGTTATGGGAGTCTCCAGGTTAACCGCTTTGATCTTAACGGTGATTTGAATTCATGCTTTAGAAAGAAACTACCTGTATATGACCATGAGATGTCATACCTTTAGATACCGATTAATAACGATGCATTTACTTAGAAGTGTTGTTTACTATGCGGATTGAGTCTAGATAATTGAAAGTTTGTGTTCCTTTTTCAAACAAGCTTAATATGGTTTTTCACGCTAACTCATTTGCTCCTCTTCTATTCATTTGCCCTCGGCACCTAAATAGAGTGAGTAGACGCTTGAAGAGGATTGGCGAGGAGGAGACTAGATACTATAAGTCTCTTTTTCAGTTTCAATCACCTGTAGAACAAGAATTTAGATTTTAATGCGATTTGTGTAGATTGTGTCAAGTGTGTGCACATCGTAGATGTGACTGAACTGAGCTTTGGAATTTCGAGCACAAAATTCTTTTAAGGGGGGAAGAATGCAATACCCGCGTTCTTTATTTTTATGTTAAGCTGACTGTCTTGCCTTTTTGACATTATAAAATCGTATTTTATTAACTATATAAGTTGAATTATTTTTGATGTGCTTATGTGAGCGATAATTTGATTAAAAAGAATATTATCATTGTTATTACTATTATTAGTCTTCAAAATTTTTACAATGATTTCTAATAAGCGTTTATAAGGATTACTATCAATTACTAAATCGAGTAGGAACCTGAGTACGACCAGATTGTTAACCTTTGAATTACTTTCGTTGCTTATTAAATCGAACCTTGATATATTAGGAGGCGAATAATCGACGAAAGATTGTATTATTGATTCAGGTTTGGAATATGGGGTATGAAATCAGACTAGTAGTGTTTATTACTGAGCAAGCTTGAAATAAAAAAAGGGATGAGGGGCATTTTTGTCAAAGCCACACCAAGTCTTAAAGGGTGGCTTTTTCTCTCTCCTTGGCACGTGACCCCCGAGCTCACCTCTCTCCCTCTTCTTCTTCTTATTCCCCATGCGCTGCCTTCCATGCACACAGCCATTGAAGCTCTTTTTAAAAAAAAAACTCTTGATTTCACCTCATCCAGCACCAAACTCCTCAGATTTCACCGGCCTAACATCAAACAAGCCCTCAGCTGTGAAATTTGGGCAAAAATTTGAAGAATTCCGCCACGTTTTTAGTGGGTCTAGGCGGCGAATTGAAGCTCGAATGCATGCCCAAGTGTCACCGTGCAATCCAGCTTTTAGTTGCTTCAATCTTCTATTAATTGGGAGTAAATTCGCAGCTTCAAGTATCCCCCACAACTTCAAGTCAGTGATTGACCATTTGGGGAGAATTTAGGGTTCAAACTGTGTGTGTTTGAGTGTGGTCTGGGATTTGTTCATGCGGTCAGTGAGCAACCGTCGAAGATTGGAGTTTTCAAGCACTTAAAGTCAAGCCCAAAGCCCTTTGAACGATTCTCTAGCTTAAAATCGAAGTAGGTGTTTCTCTCCTTCTAAATCATTAGTAGTTTCAAATGAATTTTAATGATTATGAGTAGTTTAAGTTTAATTCTGAAACTGTTATCAGTTATGGAAGGATTTGAGGTAATCTGGTAAAAGTGGTGATGATGCTGATTTAGGGTCATGCATGTTGAATTGATGGATAGTTTTGCCAATTTGTTAATTTGGGGACTTGCAGAGTAGGCAGATTATGCTATAATGATGTCACCAAAATCAGTTTAAACATGTTTAAAGTTGTTTGAGTGACTACATATGAATACTATTCTTGTGGATATTGGTTTTGTGAATTAATCGATTGAATTATTGTGATAACTGAACCGAGCTTGGTAGTTAGATGGTTTGAGGTGAAACTATTGTGTAATTTGAGGTTCTTGTGATCGGTGTTGTGTGAGGAAGGAGCCTAGGTTTGATATTAACCGCAATCATGTAGATTGCGAGGTTTATAAAATACTAAAATGGATTCTGCTGAAACTGTTCCTAGGCAGTGTTGCGAATGTGATACTTATAAACCCCTTCCCTCTTGATGTTTTTAAGTGTTGCTATGTGATTGATTTTTGTACTTAGACATCTATGAAAAGCGTTGTTAAAAGCTTGTTTTCATAATTGCATATGTTTCTAAATATTTACCAATTGACTCCTGATTTATTAAGATGTTTGCAGTCTAAAAGATCCTAAACCGTTGAACTACTCAGTGAGTGACTCAACTGAATAGTCGATAGGTTTAGGAAGTTAATAAGCAAACTAGTAGTGTGTTCGAAAATGTTTTAAGGCTTAAGTTTTTTCATATACCCTTCTTGTCTTTAAAAGGATTGAAACAAATTAAAAAATGGCAACTGAAGATGTATATTACGAAACTAAGTTCGAAATATATGCTAGCTAAGTACTTCGAGTTTCGAACGTGTTTCGAATTGCGAGTTAGTAACTCCATTATGATTTTAAGAGGTTTTCAAGTTGAATTATAATGTGCTTGAATGTGTTACGTGTGAGGCCCTCTCCTTCACGTCATTAAGCTTTATCATGTGTGTGAGGATGAAATTTTGAAAAAGAAGGTTTTTGTGGTTGAAAAAGTAACCATAACTATTAGCGAATGATGGTCTCGAATGTAGTTTTTAAGGCATAAAGAATTTTAAAAAGGAGTGAGTTGTATGATAAATGATTTCGCTGTAAGAGACAACAAGCCTATTAGCCACTATGGCCATATGCTTTAAATGGCTATGATAACGTGCTTATGGACATATGTAAGATGAGAGTGAACCCGCTAGAACAGCGAAATCCCTAGTCTGGGGGGTAGTCCCAATAGTGGGAAACCCTAGAAGGCCCTGACGAGGGTGAAGGTCCAATTAGTTGCCATGCCGGAAGTAAGAGCTTAGCATGAGCAATAGTCTCACTAGGAGTTGAGAATAGATCTCACCCAACCAGCACAATATGATGATCTTATGCCAAGAGTATTTTCCGAATAAATGAGAAAAGCAATAGGCATTTCACCATTTTAAGTATTTCAGGAAAAAGAAAGATTTCAAGAGCCATTAAGAGGCCAATTCGAATAAGATTTGAAAAGCTCATAAGGGTCATTATTGGGCCAGTATGAAAGAGAATTCTTTTAAAGAGTATATGAGCCGTGAGGAGGCTAGTTTGATTTGTAAACAGTTCTTTAACGAGGTTAGCTTGATTTGTAAACTATTCTTTAAAGAAGCTACTTTGATTGGCAAACTATTCTTTGAAGAGGCTAAGGTGATTTGTTAATTATTCTTTGAAAACAACATGAGTCTCTAGGTTTTCAACATGCGTAGTCGAAAGCATCTTACCCTATTCTTATTGTTTACTTGCTTATGTGCCTAAATGCTTATGTATTAAGGAAGTTCGGATATTAAGGGCCTAGAAACGAGCTTGAGTGGCTTACATGAAGTTTAGAGGTGATGATTTTCTGTGGGGACTATAACTGTCTAATATGATAGTAATATACAAATGTTGTGTGAATGCTACTTATTATTATGATTATTGCCCGCAAATGGTTTTGGTTTTAAGGAGTTGAGAAATACTCACTGATCATGTGGCTACTCATCCCATTACTATTTCCCCTTTTCCCAGGTTTTCGTTGTCACAGGTAGAAGTCAATTTACTTATATCGGGATGGAGTCTGCCCTTACTTTGAAAAGGTGTCATGTATGCACATATAGAAGCATATTTAAGAGTTAAACGATCTAATATAATGTATCCCTAGAGTTATAAATGTATGTAAATAAAGTACTCTAGTTTATATAATGCATATCATTTAAAAGTCGCTCTGTATGGTCATGTGAGCCAACCATCGGATTAGCTAAATGTCTTTTAACTAAAGTGTAACACCCCCAACCCCTAGGGCTAGGAGTATTATATTTTTCTCGAATCTTGCTTAATTTATAGGGCGAAACAAACAGAGTTTCTCTTAAAAACTGATCATTTCCAGGCTGAAAGCCTTACAATAAACTTCTGCAACCAACAGAAACATAAAGAACTCTAAAATAACCTCAACGGCTATACGCCGAAGTTCATAACTCAACGAGCAACTCGCTCGGGGTACATCAAATAATATAGTTCATTAATAAAGGAGAAATGAAAGATACAACTTAATGGTTCACACAATCGGAGTATTAGAGTTTACATCCCAAAACGTAACTAGCTTCAGCTAAAAAGGCAACTGATAAATCAGATGGTTGGCTCACATGGCCATACAGAGTGACCTTTAAACAATATGCATTACATGAACGAAAGTGCTTGGTTTACATACATTTACAACTCTAGGGATACAATACATTACATCGTTTACTACGTAAATCTATTCCTATGTATGCTCACATGACACTTTTTCAAACATGATTTGGGCGATCATAGTTCTAATCTTGGCATATATATATATAATCGACTTCACCTGTCACGAGCAAAACTTAAGGAAAAGGGGGAAAGAGTAATGGGATGAGCAACCACACACTCAGTGAATATTCCTCGACTCCTTAAAATCAAAACAGTTGCAGGTAATAACACCAATAATAGTCACATATCACGCATTCATACTTTATTATCATATTAGGCAATCTCAGTCCCCAAGGAAGGATCACTGTCCATAAACTTCATACTAATCATTCAACTCAATCCTAGGCCCTTAATGACCAAACTTCCCTACTAACAAACATTTAGGCACATAATCAAGCTGAGTAAAACGCTTTCAAACTCACTTTTGAAAACGAGGTGACTCATTCAGAAAATATGCGCAGGATATGCACATTTGAAAGCTTTCTTTCTTTTCTTGAAACCACTTTACATAGCCTCTTGAGACTCATATTCTTTAAAAAAAATCTCTTTCGTACTGGTCCTCTAATGACCCTTATGAGCTTTTCGAATCTTATTCGAACTGGCCTCATAATGGCCCTTAAAATATTTTTTTCTGAAATACTTAAAATGGCAAAATGTGAAATGCTTTTCTTACTTATTAGAAAGATGCTCTTAGCATAAATTCATCACAATGTACTGGCTAGGGGAGATCTACACCCACCCTAAGTGAGATCATTACTCATAATTCACGTTTTCCCTAGGGTATACGTAACATAACATTGGCCAAAATGCGTCCCAGCAGAGTAGCTCTAACTTCGATATTGTCCTACTGGGGACAACAACTCATGCCTTATATTGCGTCCAGTCCCGCCCTTAAGATTTTCTTACGCATCACTCATTATCGTACATTATCTTTAGGGGAACAGCTCATGCCTTATCTTGCGTCTAGTTCCTGGGAACAGCTCATGCCCTTTTTGCGTCCAGTTACCAACATTCCTTAGGGGGAAACAGCTCACACCATCTTTGTGTCTAATTCCCACCCTCAAGGTCTGGCCAATTGCCTAGCGCTTTCTTAACCTTTAAAATCATTCTTCATTTCTCTTTTCAGTTGCTTACTTCATTACAGTCTTACTTGTCCAACAAAATAACCCATAACCTTTCTAATGGTTTATGGTTCTTTCGTTTTCAACTCAGAAACCTCTTATAAATGTGATAAGTTCGGTAAATTGTAAGTCGACACTCATTTGGAACTTAAAGAAATTGGCTAGCATATAACTCAACTAAGTTTTGTAATAAACTCATTCAATTGCCCAATTTTAATTCATTTGAATTCCTTTTAATCTCAAAGAAGGGTGCGTAAGTGACTAAAGCCTTAAAACGTTTTCGAACTTATTACTAATTCGCTTTCTAAACTTCCCAACCCTATCGACTATTCAGTTGAGTCACTTACTGAGTAGTTCGACGATTTAGGACCTTTTTACGCTTCCAACATCTTGATAAACTAATAGACAACTGGTAAATGCTCAAAACATTCGCAATTTTGCAAACAGTCCTTTTATGACTCCTTTTTAAAGATGTCTGAGTTCAAAGATCAATCACATAGTTTCACTGAATAACCTCAAGCGGGGAGGGGTTCACACGTTGCACATTCAAACACTTCATAATCCAACTTAGCAGAATAAGCCACACATGGTCTCGCAATCCACACGATTACGGTAAATCACAACCCAGGCTCCCTCCTCTCACAAACCGACCACAAAAAAACCTCAAAGCTCTCATTGGTTCAACCTTAAGTCATTCAACTACTAACTCAGCTTTAGATTTCATAATCATAGCATTTTACCATAAAGATCATAATGAAATAGCTGCGTATAAACTTACCGAGTGAGCAGCAACCATTCAGCAACTCGTTACAGCATATATAAACACACACACACACACACGCACGCACACACACATCTATGCATTTATCTACATTGTATTGACTCAATGAAGTACTTAACGAACTGAAACAATCTAGTAAGGCGTGAAACTAGCTTGCGTTCATATTTCACAATTAAGAAGCGAGCATGCCAAGTTCAAGTCATTTTTAAGCATAATTTCACTAACTTAATAAGCATCGATTCAAACATTCTTAGGTTGTTTCAGAAGCGACTTTTGAACATGATTTTGCTAACTTAGCAAGCATCGAATCAAACATGCTTAGGTCGTTTCAGAGGCTACTTTTAAACATAATTTAGCTAACTTAGCAAGCATCGATTCAAACATTAATTGACTAATTTAACATGCATAACCACTTCACAATTTCAGTCAACCTAATCAACCTTAAACTAATATACATCTCATCCTAAGGGTTAAAATATTTCAAAATTACTAATACTTTAGGAGGCGAGAAACACTCACATGGAATCCAAGCTAAGGACCCAATTCCTGGGCTAATTGGGCAAATTTGAAGCCGAATCCCGAGCCTTCTGATCTCCCATTCGTTGATGTCCCGAGCCTTGCTACTGGTCGGTTTGCATGTGCTATCCTGCCGCTTCCGGGCCTCCCCCTTGGTTGTCCATGTCAGGTCAGACCACCTCGGTGGTGGTCGAAGTGGTGGTTCTGTGGTGGCTAGGATTTCAAAACCGTAACCCTTAAACCCTTATCCTTATGGCTCCAGGAGGTCGCCGGACTCGAACCCCCGATTGAAACACCTTGCCGACAACATCTGGTCGTCGTCCCATCGGCGTCGACTACACTACCCTGGTGCCTTCTCACTCACTCGACCCTTCTTTGCTTGCTCGCCCTTCCTGCTCTGGCTTCAATCTTGCGGCTCCCGTGCGAGCCGAGGTGGTGCACCATCGCCCTCCTCCCTCTCTTCTTCTGGTGTGGGTTTGTCAGGGGCCGCGGGGGTCAGGTTGAAGCAGAACCCCCCTCCCCCTTGTCATGCTTTGTTTCCGAAAATGGAAAGGGGTTTCGCCCCTTTTGGTCAATTTTTTTCTGGTTTGGTCTCACTTGCTAAACCCATCTCGATCTGCCCTTGCTAATCTCGATACTTTGTATTCTAAACCCCAAATTAATAATACGATTCTTCATCGATTGTTCGTTCCCAAATATATAAAGGTTCGATTCGATAAATGACGAAACTAATTCTAAGGTTGACAGTCTAATCGTATTCGAAAAACGACTAAATAACTTGAATAATGATTTCGAAGGTATGAGTTCGCATCAACTCAAGAATTTTCTAAATAATTAACGATAACAATAATAATATAAATAGCGCCAAAATATTCTTTTTAATAAAATTATCGCTCACATAGGCACATAAATAATAATTTAACTTATATAGTTAATAAAAATACGAATTTTGTAACGTAGAAAGTAAGACAGTCGGCTTAACGTGAAATAAAGAACGCGGATCTTACATGCTTTCCCCTTAAAAGAATTTCGTCCTCGAAATTCTAAAGTTCACAGTTCAAGCAAACACAACACGCATAAACACATCTTATGATTTACATGATGGGATTCCAAAAAGGTTTCATTTAGCAATCCACTATGTCCTTTTAATCGAAAGAAAAGGCTTATGGTATCCAGTCTCCGCCTTGCCAATCCTCTTCAAGTGTCTACTCACTCTATTTAGGCGCCGAGGGCAAATGAGTTGGCGTGGAAAACCATATTAAGCTTGTTTTAAAAGGAACACATGCCTTCAATTTCCTAAACACTATCGACATCATAACTAACAACTTCATGCATATGCATCCATGAGTACGCATCTAATGGTATGACAATTGGGCCTTAACTTCTTATAGCTATATACAGGTAGTTTCTTTCTAAAACATAAGTTCAAATCATCTTTAGAATCAAAACGGTTAACCTGGAGACATTTATAACACATTAAAGCTGTAAGGTCATCACATAGGCATTACGTAGCATCACGTGGCATAATCTTTAGCATAATGACATCGTATAGGCTCAATGACTCAGCATTCTCAGGCCCAAGGAAAGCAGCATGAACTCGTCTAAACACGTATATAGCAAGTAATTCACAAAACGAAAACATATGCAACTGACATTCCTAGGACCTGTGGGTTATGGGCCTACATGCCTCCGCTGCGCTATTCTGATCAAACATATAAGGGCAAGAAGATGTGAATGTAGGTTTCTCGCGTCATCATGCTTCAAATATGTGCGTATGCAGTTATTCAGCTATAACGTGAAATCATAGAATCCGTGAAATGCAAACAACGAGTCATAGGTCATGCCATGCCATAAATTACAAAACTTAAATCATCTGGATAGTCAAGTCACATACCAAACCAGACTCAAGTCAAGCAAACACCACGAAGTGCAACAACTTATTCATAAAACACATAACTGGTCAAGAATAACAAACTTAAATAACTATATAACCTTCTATGGCCTTTAGACTGTATACAATGCTATGACTATGCTTTAAAGCATTCGGGCTCCCAGTAATGTCCCACGAAAAGACATCTAGACAAGTATACATCAGTGTAACCCTCATTTAAAACCTAGGGTCGAGGTTATGCCTCGAGGTTTATCCAGACTGTTTGGAGTTAGCCATCAATCAACTAACAGTGAGTAAGAACGACGGCATTATTGGTCTTACGGATATACATTGAGGTTTTATGATGCTTGTTTCTAGTAGGGTGGTTGTAGGAGTCCTAGGAACTCGTGGTACAAAAGGGCGGTTCAATCTCCTTCTGAAATTCTTGGTTTCCACATTCGATATTAGAGCTTACGAAGCATTAGAAAGGTATGGATCGTCTCCTCAAGAGGTGACAAGGTGACACATGTGGTATAATAATTCCAAAGTCTGTCAGGTTCTTCTTTTTATCTCCGTTCTAGGTGTGTTGGGGTTGATATAGCTAGGACACTATCATTCTTATGAAAAGAACAGCGTTCCATGCCCCGCTGAGCATAACGCTCAGCCGACTCATGAGTAATAGTGGTTACGTGATGGGAAACAAGGAAGACTCCTTACGTAAATGATAATTCGGGTTAGGACCTCATCTAAGCATTAATGGCACATATACGAAGGCTAAGAATAACACTTAGGCAACAATCAACTAGACTGTATCACAATCACCCATATTGACACAAGCGCATACGAAGTTCTCACATCATTCCTTTAGCAATTCAGAATTTATGCAAAAGGGGTATCATTTAAAAGAACTTTTAGTCAAGGAAAGTAACCTTTTGATCACTTACTAGCAACTTGTCATCAACACATCAAGTAACGTACGCATTTTGGCATGTAGGTATTCGAAACATCCAATTACACATAGACACTTATCCTCACACAATGAGGCTTAAACATCATTGTAAAACATTTGCAAGTCTTCGTACGCGATAGTAAGGCCTAAGTATGTAATTAGAAAGGTCTTTAATGTGAAAGAAAAACCTTAAATCACTATTTAGCAGGGGTCTTAACTTTTAAAGCCTCTATGTTTTAACAGGAGGATGATTTAACTACTTCTAGCTCTTTCCCTACTAATCATTGAATACGTCTGCTCACCCTATTATCAGGCCTGAGGAGCAAATCATACTTAAGGGGCAAGAATGAGCCTGGAGTTAAAACATTCTCAGTTGTTTGAGTTCAAATGAAGTACACTTGGAACTTTTGATTTAGATCATCAAGGTGTGTATGTAAAACAACTCTCGATTGAGCTATCACTTAGCTTGTCCACGAGAATACACATTATTCAGCTTATACTCTTAGCAATTTGTTCCTTCAATCGATTAGTAATCTCACTCAAGCAGCACCTAACTAGCTAAACATACTAACATTCATATAAAACTCACATTTGTACACAGAAGCAGGCATATATCACATCATCGTGAACGCGTTTCCTAGATAACTATATGAAATGCAAAAATCAGGTCACAGCCTGTGGCTATAGGACCTTGCTCTGATGCCATCTTGTAACACCCCCAGCCCCTAGGGTTAGGAGAAAGACATTTTTCTCGAATCCTACTTAATTTCTGGGGAGAAACGAACAGAGTTTCCCCTAAAAACTAACCATTTTCAGGCTAAAAGCCTTAAAATAACCTCCTGCAATCAACAGAAGCATAACAAACTCTAAAATAAGCTCAATGGCTACACGTCGGAGTTCATAAATCAACGAGCAACTCACTCGGGGTACATCAAACAATATAGTTCATTAATAAAGGAGAAATGAAAGATACAACTCAATGGTTCACACAACTGGAGTACTGGAGTTTACATCTCAAAACGTAACTAACTTCAGCTAAAAAGACAATTGACAAATCAGATGGTTGGCTCACATGGCCATACAGAACGACCTCTAAACAATATGCATTACATGAACTAAAGTACTTGGTTTACATACATTTACAACTCTAGGGATACAACACATTACATCATTTACTACGTAAGTCTATTCCTATGTGTGCTCACATGACACTTTTTCAAATGTGATTTGGGCGATCATGGTTCCCATCTTAGCGTATATATAATCAACTTCACATGTCACAAAGAAAACCTGGGAAAAACGGGAAAGAGCAATGGGATGAGCAACTACACGCTCAGTGAGTATTCTCCGACTTCTTGAAACCAAAATAGTTGCCGGTAATAATACCAATAATAGTCACATATCACGCATTCATACTTTACTATTATATTAGGCAATCTTAGTCCCCAAGGAAGGTTCACTGTCCATAAACTTCATACTAACCATTCAACTCAATCCTAGACCCTTAATGACCAAACTTCCCTACCAACAAGCATTTAGGCACATAATCAAGCAAACAACAAAGATTGAGTAAAATGCTTTCAAACTCACTTTTGAAAACGAAGTGACTCATTCATAAAATATGCACAGGATATGCACATTTGAAAGCTTCCTTTTTTTTCTTGAAACCACTTTACTTAGCCTCTTGAGGCTTATATTCTTTAAGAGAAATCTCTTTCGTATTGGTCCTCTATCACCCTTATAAGCTTTTCGAATCTTATTCGAACTGGCCTCTTAATGGCCCTTAAAATATTTCTTTTTCTGAAATACTTAAAATGGCGAAACGTGAACTGCTTTTCTTACTTATTAGGAAGATGCTCTTAACATAAATTCATCACAATGTGCTAGCCAGGGGAGATCTACACTTACCCTAAGTGAGATCATTACTCACAATTCACGTTATCCCCCGGGTATACGTAACATAACATTGGCTAAAACGCGTCTCAGTAAAGTAGCTCTAACTTCGATATTGTCCTCTGTGGGGACAACAGTTCATGCCTTATTTTGCGTCCAGTCCCCCTCTCAAGGTTTTCTCATGCGTTACTCATTATCGTACATTATCTTTATGGGAACAGCTCACGCCTCATCATGCATCTAGTTCCCAGAAACAGCTCATGCCCTTTTTGCATCCAGTTCCCAACATTACTTAGGGGAAAATAGCTCAAGCCATCTTTGCGTCCAGTTTCCACCCTCAAGGTCTGGCCAATCACCTGGCACTTTTTTAGCCTTTAAAATCATTCTTCATTTCTCTTTTCAGTTGCTTACTTTATTAAAGTCTTGCTTGTCCAACAAAATAACCAGAACCTTACTAATGGTTTATGGTTCTTTCGTTTTCAACTCAAAAACCCCTATAAACGTGATAAGTTCGCTAACTCGTAAATCGACACTCATTTGGAACTTAAAGAAATTGGCTAGCATATAACTGAACTAAGTTTCGTAATAAACTCGTTCATTTGCCCAATTTTAATTCGTTTAAATTCCTTTTTATCTCAAAGAAGGGTGCGTAAATGACTAAAGCCTTAAAACATTTTCGAACTTATTACTAATTCGCTTTTTAAACTTCCCAAACCTATCGACTATTCAGTTAAGTCACTTACTAAGTAATTCGACGATTTAGGACCTTTTTACGCTTCAAACATCTTGATAAACTAATATACAACTGGTAAATGCTCAAAACATTCATAATTATGAAAACAGCACTTTTACGACCCCTTTTTAAAGATGTCTGAGTTCAAAGATCAATCACATAGTTTCATTGAATAACCTCAAGGGGGGAGGGGTTCACACAAAGCACATTCAAACACTTCATAATCCAACTTAGCAGAATAAGTCACACATGGCCTCGCAATCCACACGATTGCGGTAAATCACTACCTAGACTCCCTCCTCTCATAACACCGACCACAAAAGAACCTTAAAGCACTCATTAGTTCAACCTCAAGTCGTCTAACTACTAAATCGGTTTCAAATTTCATAATCATAGCATTTTACTATAAAGATCAAAATGAAATAGCTACGTATAAACTTACTGAGCGAGCAGCAATCATTCAGCGGCTCGTTACAGCACATATAAACACACAAATGCGCGCGCAAGTGCACACACACACACACATATATCTACATTACATTGACTCAATGAAGTACTTAATGAACTGAAACAATCTAGTAAGGCATGAAACTAGCTTGCGTTCATATTTCACAATTAGGAAGTAAGCAAGTCAAGTTCAAGTCATTTTTAAGTATAATTTCACTAACTTAACAAGCATCGATTC
>JAKOGI010000398.1:475000-612500 GCA_029747015.1 Carnegiea gigantea | reverse complement strand
AGTCACACTAGTAATTTGTGGTAATTTTAAGTTGAGGATATGTGATAAAATTTTATCAGTAACTGTTGATAAAATTTATCAAAAACTCAAAAACAACAAATATTTATGTTAGAGTAGAACTGTAAAGCTAGAGGTAGAAAAATCACTATATAAACATATCCTGCTCACGTCCATCATTCACCCTCTACCCCTTCTCATAGTTCTTGAAAGCTTGGAGTCCTCATTCCTCTACTCCAATTTTTAAGTTTGAAGAAGGTAGGCTATTCTTCTCCATCTGTTTCTTCAAGTAGGCCCTGTCATTAGTAGCGTTCTCTTGATCGAATTTTAGGAAATTTGATAGATCCTTTCTATCTCTCTTTTTTTTTCAATCTATAGCCTCCTCTGTCTTTTAAACAAAGGCCCTGTAGCATGAGATTTGTAGAGAAGGGGAGGGAGGAGGAAGAAGTCATATGCCCATAATTGACAATCTTGATGATGAATTTCACAAATGAATTTGCCTTATTTCTTCTCTTTCATGACTTTTTTATTTTTGTTCTTCTAGGCAGAACGATCCAACTTGCTTTCTCGATAGCCATGGCAGTGAGAAAGAGAGAAACAACTAGAAAATAGGAAGAGAAGGAAACATGCAGAAATAGAGGGCTCGGAACACCTTTTCCTAGTTTTTCTTCAAGTTAGTGTCAAATTACATCAGACCAGCAGCTCATCGCAATTTGGCAAAATTTTTTGGTCTCTTGCCATTGCTTTTGCCCAGACTCACGCGTGCATTTAGCCATTTAACCTTGCCTTCTTTTTGTTTCCCTTTTTTTAGAAGGCTTTTGGTGTGTGTGGGCCTTCTTTCAATTTAGGCCCTTTCGATATTTTAGTTTCCCTTTTTTTAGACCCCTCGCTTTTTTTTCCTAATCCCCTTTAATTTAGGTCCATTTGTTTGTTTTATGAGTAGATCACTTTGGGTTTTTTTTTAATGCTTCATGTTGGGAATTATGTAGGGACTATTTGAATAAACTAATTTATAATTGGTCTTGAAAATTTCTTTTCACAAACTCTCTTTTTTTGACTTTGAATTAATGTTTTCGCCCTTTTTTAAGAAAATTACTGAATCGCGAAGTGATGTCGACTTTTAAGATGAAAAATTGTTTCTCCTCACAGATTTGATTTTTCACAGGAGACTCCCTTATTTAATTCAGTTGGGATCGACTTGGATTACTTCTAACCATGGCTCTACCAATTAGATCACGAAGTGAGGTCGACTTTTAAGACGAGGAATCATTTCTCCCCGTATATTCAATTCTTCCAAGGAGACTCTCTCACTTAATCTTTTCGGTGTAAACATGGATGTTTTTCCTTCACCAGGGTGTAATTTTTGGACTCATCCTCAAATCCTAAGAAGCTAACTCGTACCATTCTGGATAGAGAAGACAATCCAATTGACGAAGGTGTACTCTCCGAATAGATGTGCGAACACCCCTACTGTCCAGACACTCCTTCCTTCATAGCTACATTGTAGATTCGTGCTGGTGTGTAGAATCTACATGTGAAATACAGAGTTCAGACGGAGTCATCTCATCTTTGAGAGTCCTAAAGCTAAGCTCGCTATTATTTGCATCTTCAGCCCCTGCTCAAGAAGTAACACCTTTACTTCGACATCGCATTGTGGACGGAACGTTGTCCTGAGGCAATTTCTCACTTTGCTTCTTTATACCATGCGATTGGGAGTGGCTCGAAGACGTTCTTGGCTACAATAAAGAAAGAATTATGGAATGAAGGCTTTACGATGCACTGTATACATCGTTATTCTCCTATGACGTAAGCCTCACCATTTTCAAAGAATTCTGCGAACTGTATTGCCATGCTACCAACACCTTTTGCACAGAGAGTGGCAACATGTCAATCTTCTTATGGGATTTGCAGATTATAAGTGGACTTCCAGTTGAATCGCTTACTATGAAAAAGTCATTCCATCTGCCAGAGAACTCCTTTCTATGGGACGTGTAGATAATAAAAATCCCGTGACTTGCTCGTTCCTTTTCTCTGCATTCCACAGACTATGCCAAGATGTTCATGACATCGTTTAGCTTTCTGCTTTTGAATGGATACTCTTCTGGTTTCGAGGGTGGCAGATCTACACATCTCCTCCAAGCCGTGACAACAGAAAGCAAGTTAAAGCTCCAACAAACACATCCTGTCCATTTGGCCTAATTGCTCCTCGCATAACATGAACCATGAGAGAGAAGGATCCTTTTGTGATGCTCAACATTCCCGAGGCTTTAATCAAACAAACCTACCTTGCTGCCCTTATTTCCTGTTACTTGTGTTCTTCTGTGCTACCAACTTAAGCAGTGTGCCTTATTCGCCCAGCTGTGTTTGTAGCTGTAAGCAAACTCGCTCATGGGGAATGTCTAAACCTAGCAATTCCTGCCTTGGCCAGCATTTATCAGGGTTTGAACAGAATTTCTATGGCTCGGAGCCTGAATAAGTTGGAAGTAATTTTCCTTATTCACTAAGCTTATGGATGGTTAGGGGCTTACTTCCAAACTTATTTTAATTATCCCCATCATCGGCATGGTATCCAAGATGATGAGGTTCTCGGGTGAAAAGATAAATCGAACCCCTAATGTACAAGAAGCTTGAGAGCTATTGAAATGCAAGGATCAGTCTATCATGTACTCTAATGCTCTGATGAAGGATATATCGATGACTTTAATTGACACCCCGAATTTATTCCCAAGTAGGGGAGCATATTTGATTTGCCTCCGTTTTGGGTTTTTGACCTTGCAGCAAGGAAGAACAATTGTGATTAAGCCATACTTCCCTTGCAAGTTTGGGAGACAATTTGGCTTTTATCAAGATGTACTAAGTGAGCCACGAATGAATGACCGGGAGGGCACCTTACAGGACGTAGCTCGCTATTGTTTCAACCTGACAGAATACATAACAAGGTCCAGCGTAACAATTTCGGCATCCCCTAATCAGAAGTCTACATTGGTCACTATGGCATATGCTAGTTGGTGGCAATCTTTACGAGGCAATCTTTTCTCTCAAGGACCTAAATATCCTAGAGGTGAGGCTGTGCAACCACGAAGAGCTTCTAAAGTAAGAGTTACGGATGATGCATCTGCCCTAGTTGCCACTTCTGAAAAAGCAAGTGCATATAAGCCAACCATGTAACAGTGTAGTGAACATACCCTAGCCTTAGCTGAGCTTAGAACATAAAGAGGTGATAGTTCCTCATTGGGAGCAGATGCATCTCCTCAGAAAGCAAGAGTTGCTCACCTGGGAAAGAGAAGATTGAATCCTTGAGAGGCTTAGGTATCGAATCCTCTGTTAGTGGAGCGAAGAATTTATCAGGCTTAAAGAGCAAACTAATCAAGCTACCTAGCTCGAAGGACAAGTCTAATAGTGTGATGAGTTCACTGAAATCAAAGAGCAAACCAAAGGGAGAGGAGTATCTTGTTATCCTACCCCATTATCCCCTTTATTTTGTCCCCTTTTTTCACTGACATAATCCTCCTTTTAGGGATATATTACTGAAGTTAAAGATAGACTTGAGGCTGTATTTGGTGACAAAGACAGTGAAGCCCCCTTCACTATGCCTGCTGCTAAGTCAACCGAGGATGGTTCCATTGACATAATGCCATTGCCAGTGAAACAAGCAGAGCGTTGTCAGTGGCCTACTCCTTCTATTTCAACCTACCTCCCTGAGGGAATTGCTTCTGGGGTATTTAATGATCTGGCCTTGAGTGTGTGATGTAAAGCTCAAAGGATTAAGCTTACAATCAATAGAAAGTAATGGAGAACAAAGAACACTCACGGTTTCTCTTAGAACCTGTGACAGAAATGGATGAATAGGATAGAACTAATCTTGAGTTTTGGATATAGAAACACAACCAAAACTAAGCTTAGGGCCCCTAAACTTGAATAAGATATAGATAATCACCACTTAATCAAGATTAGGACTTCACTTGATCACCACCTTAACCGGCCTAGTTAAGGATAAGCAAGTTTAGTGTTTGAAATACGAAAGCGCAAATGCTCTCAAAGGGGTTTTTTCATTCAAAGTGTAATGAACCAGCAAATGGCCATGACTCCCTTTTGTTTACAAGCCTAGCAAGCATCCTAGCTAGCAAGCAAACACCTAAAGGGTTCCTTCCTAGGTAGGAAAGGTCTTAGTTTAAGCTAATCTTCATGGCTAGAGCTAACCGTGTACAAACCTTGCTTAAACCTAATCTAATTACATTCTTAACAGTAAGGAAAGCAAAACAAATGATTTTTACAATTTAATTAACTCATACTTGAGCTTAATCAAGCAGATTTCTAGCGAAAAGCAAGAGAAGTGGCTATAAAGTGATGGTCCCTTTTCGGCTGACCAATAGGCTTCAAGAGACAAGTTCCTTTGCAGCAAACCTCCCATTGGTTGCTCTTCTCAAGGCAAGCCCCATTTGCAACTAATCATTTCCATTCTAGAAGTCTTAGGACATGTGCCGCTCAAGCTGAAAAGGAGGAAACCCATGACTAAAGGCAAAATTGGCCGATGACATCAAACCGGGTTCATAGGCGGTTTTGGACCCGGTTTTGCAACCTGAATTAAGCTTAACGAAAGTGAGCATTATTTTGTTTTCAGGCCATAGGGGGAAACCTTAGGGTGTATACAAACCCCCTACAAAGAAATCAAGGTTAAATCATGTTTAAGTCGAGTAATTCCACTAAAATATTTAACCGTGCTGTTTTGAACCAAAACTGGCCGGTTAGACAAAATGCCTTGATCTCTCATCTTCTTGTGTGCATGGCTAGAAATGAATGCTTGGACCTGAAAGTACATATCATAAGGATTCCAAAAATGCAAAAATTTCAGACTTAAGCCACAATATAGTTTAAGTAATGAGATGAACAAAACCGGGCATTTTCTGGCCATTCAACCCGGTTGCTGCAGTTTGAGTCTCTTACAAAATGTGAGCCATTTTCTGAACTTGGAACCTTGTTCTTGGACGTTCTGGACTTGTTTCATCATGGACAAGGTCTTGTTTTGGTAGGACTCTATCATGCTCCCCTTGTTGAAAAGATTTGATCCTCAAATCTGTTTGGGAGTAATCAGGATGGAAGGGGCTCAAGTCTGCCACATTGAACATGGCTGAAACTCCATAATCTCCAGGTAGATCAACCTTGTATGCATTATCATTTATTCTCTCTAAGACCTCAAATGGACCTTCAGCTTGTGGCATGAGTTTGTCCTTCCTTTTAGAAGGAAATCTTTCCTTCCTTAAGTAGATCCATACTAGTCTCCAGGTTGAAATACAATCTTTCTCCTCTGCTTGTTGGCTTGGGCTTCATAGCATGCATTTATCTTCTCAATTTTAGCCTTTACTAACTCATGGAGCTTTTGAATTTCCTTCACTCTTGCTGCTGCATCAGCGCTTGGTTTCTGGTCTTGAGGCCGGGGAGTAAGATCAATGGGACTTAAAGGATCAATCCCATACACCACTTTGAATGGTAAAAGACCTGTAGCCTTGCTAGGAGCTTTGTTGTATGCAAACTCAGCATGTGGCGAGAGTAAATCCCAAGCTTTGGCATTAGGTTTAATCAAAGCTCTTAGAAGAGTGCCTAAGGTTCGATTAGTTACCTCAGTTTGGCCATCAGTTTGGGGGTGACAAGTGGTACTATATAATAACTTAGTACCAAGCTTCTTCCATAGAGTAATCCAAAAATGACTTAGAAATTTTGTATCCCTATCAGAAACAATAGTCTTAGGGATACCATGCAATCTGGTTACCTCTTTGAAGTATAATTCTGCAATGTGTGTAGCATCGTTGGTCTCGTTGCAAGGTATGAAATGTTCCATCTTTGAAAATCTGGCTACCACCACAAATATGGAATCCTTGACCCTTTGGGTTCTAGGTAAACCCAAAATGAAGTCTATACTCACATCCACCCAAGGTAGAGTAGGTACGGCCAGTGAGCGTACAATCTGTGGGCCAAGGTAGGACTTTTGGCTGCTTAGCACGTACCACACCTTCTTAGGATGTCTTGAACATCCTTCTCCATCCCTAGCCAATAATAATGCTCCCTTAACATAGTTAAGGTCTTTTATTCACCAAAATGTCCAGCCAAGGAACCACCATGAACTTCTCTAATCAATAGCTCACGAGTGCTACACTTAGGAATACACAGCCGTACTCCTTTGAATAGATAGCCCTCTTGGACTAAGAAATCCCCTTAGGGTGCTTCAAGCACACAGAATATAAATCCCTAAGGTCTTCATCTTCAGCATACAAACTTTTAAGATGCTCAAAACCAAGAACAAGAGCATCCAGTTGAAATAAAAGGAGGTGTCTCCTTGATAATATATCTACACCTTGATTTAATCTTCCTGACTTGTGCTTGATGATGAAGTGGAATGACTGAAGGAACTCAACCCATTTAGCATGGCATGAGTTAAGCTTGTGCTGGCCTTGAATGTACTTCAATGCCTCATGATCAGACTGCAATATAAACTCACTAGCCACCAAATAATGGCTCCAATGCTCTAAACACCAAACTATTGCATAGAATCCCTTGTCATAAGTGGAGTATTTTCTTCTTGATTCACATAATTTCTCACAAAAGAAGGCTAATGGTTTACCTTCTTGAGTAAGAACACTACCAATTCCCACTCCAGATGCATCACACTCAACTTCAAAAACTTTCTCAAAACACGGCAAAGCTAAAATCGGTGCTTGAGTTAGTTTCTACTTCACTTCTTCAAAGGCAGATTGTGCTTTGGGGTTCCATTTAAATGATGCACCCTTAAGCACTTCAGTCATAGGGGGCATTATGGTACTGAAATTTCGAATAAATCTCCTGTAAAAGGAAGCTAAGCCATGAAAACTTCAAGCATCATGTATACTTTGTGGTTGTGGCCAAGACCGAATAGCTTCTATCTTCCCTTCATCTGCCTTTAGGCCTTCTTCTGAAACAATGCAACCTAAGAATGTAACTTCTTAAGTGAAGAAAGTACATTTCTTAAGATTACCATACAACTTCTCACGTTCTAGGACATGCATAATCTGATTGAGATGTTCTTGATGTGCTTGCTCGTCCTTGGAATAAATCAGAATGTCATCAAAGTATACTACCACAAACTTGCCAACATAAGGCTTGAATACTTGATTCATTAGCTTCATGAATGTACTAGGAGCATTAGAAAGACCAAATGGCATGACAAGCTATTTATATAAGCCACCTTTAGTCTTGAATGCCTTTTTCCATTCATCTCCCTCTCGAATTCTGATTTGGTAGTATCCACTTCTAAGATCAATCTTTGAGAACACTTTTGAGCCATGTAACTCATCTAGCATATCTTCAAGTCTAGGTATGGGGTACCTATACTTGATTGTGATTTTGTTTATGGCTCTACTATCCACACACATTCGTTGGCTGTCATCCTTCTTTCGAACCAACAAGGCAGGTACGGCACAAGGGCTTAAGGACTGATGTACAAGCCCTTTTGACATCAACTCCTCAACTTGCCTTTGAATCTCCACAGTTTCCTTTGGGTTCTTCCTATAAGCTAGCTTATTAGGAAGGATTGAATCAGGAATGAATTAATGTGATGTTGGATATCTCTTTGGGAGGTAAACCCATGGGTATCTCCTCTGGGAATAGGTGACAGAAATTTTGGATGAGTGATTTAGCAATGGGGCGAGTAGGCATGGGTGATTCTAGTTCATCATGGATATTTAGTATCCACTCTTTAAAAGCCTTAAATTCATTATTTGAAGCCTTTAAAAGAGTTTCACTAAAGGAAAGCAAACAACCAGAATGTTCAAGCTTTTTTGTAGGTTTATTTTTGTGGAGTTCAGATGGTGCTAATGGCTTTAAGGTAATCTTCTTACCTCCCTTTGAAAAGGAGTATGTATTCTGGTAACCATTATACATTACCTTTCTATCATACATCCACGACCTGCCTAGCAAAACATGGCATGCATCAATGGGTATGACATCACACCAAAGCTCATCTTGATAACTCTTACCAATGGATAAGGAGATGAGACACCGTGAATTAAGTTAGAGTTCCTTGCTTTGATTCAGCCATTGTATGTTGTAAGGATGGGGATGGGTCATAGCTTGCAAGCCTAGTTTCTCAATCATGCTAACAGAAACCACATTAGCATAGCTTCCACCATCAATTACCAAAGAACAAACCTTGTCTTTAATCGTGCATCTTGTATGGAAAATGTTTTCCTTTTGTTCATCTTTAGCACCCTTCTGCCCATTCAAAACTCTTCTTAATACCGACATTTCACCCTCATCATCTTCTTCTTCAACCTCCTCTAAGCTTTCCCCATGGTTTTCATCAATTTCACCTTCAATTTCCTCTTGTTTCTCTAGCTTACCCACAGCTCTCCGTTCGGCCAAAATGATAACCTTTCGGTTAGGACAATTCGAGGCTATGTGTCGTAACCCTTGGCACTTGAAACATCTTTTAGTGCGCATAGGATTTGGATTTGGTCTGTTTGGAGGCGTTTGGACCTTTTGTGGAGTTGGGGTTCTTTGTGGATTGGAGTGAAAAGGATTTGTAGGCTTAGGAGGTGGATCAGAACTCCCCTCATTAAAGGGTGTGTTCCAATTTAAGGGCTTTGAACTTTGAGGTTTAAAGGACTGTTTGGCCTTTTTTTGTTGTTCAACTTTGTGAGCTAACATGCAAACCTCATCAAAAGTAGTATAAGCTTGCAAGTCAACAACATTAGAATACCTAGGATCAATATTTAGCTATTGTTTGTTCTTCTGGTTCTTGAAGGTCGCACTTAATCACAAGCTTTTCAAACTCTCCAGTATACTCTTCAACACTTAGATTGCCTTGGTTCAAATTATGAAGTTGGGAATAGCAATGTTGTACATACGTGGGTGGAAGACACCTAGCTTTTAGCTTAGACTTCATCTTATCCCAAGTTTTGATTTTGGACTTTCGTTCCCTAACTCTTTTTGCACATAAATTGGTCCACCATAGAGAAGCATACTTATATAATCTCAAGGCCGCCAACTTCACTTTCTTGTCTTCAGGAACATCCTTGTACTCGAACACTCTCTCCACCGTGTATAGCCAGTCCAAGAACTCTTCTGGATCAAGCTTGCCTTCATATTCTGGAATTTCAACTCTAAGATCATTAGAGTTTGCTTACATCCATGGGTCTTGCCTAACCATTCTCACTGGTTCATCCTCACTAGATGAATCAAGAGTATGGCTAAACACTTGCTCTTTGTCTTCATGGTTCTAATTGGACGGGTTCTTCACACATCTTTTACTTTTGCTTGAGAAAGACACCTAGCTGCTTGCATAGGTACTCATTCTGAGCCTTCAACTCTTGGTTTGAACTCTTCAGTTTTTGATTAGAAGAAGTAATCTTATGATTACTCTTCAAAACAGCATCAAGTTTCTCCTCTAAACTCAAACTGGTACTCATGGTATAACCGGTTCAAGTATAGACAGAATTGAACTTGTGTTTGTGAGATGAATGTGGAAGTGATTTTGGAAGTATGGGAAACATACCAAGCCAAGGTGAAACTCAACTCTGATACCAAATATGATGTAAAGCTCAAAGGATTAAGCTTACAATCAATAGAAAGCAATGGAGAATGAAGAACACTCACGGTTTCTCCTAAAACCCGTGACTAAAATAGATGAATAGGATAGAACTAATCTTGAGGTTTGGATATAGAAACACCATCAAAACCAAGGTTAGGGCCCTTAAACTTTAATAAGATGCAAATAATCACCACTTAATCAAGATTAGGACTTCACTTGATCACCACCTTAACCAACCTAGTTAAGGATAAGTAAGTTTAGTGTTTGAAATACGAAAGCACAAATGCTCTTAAAGGGGCTTTTTCATTCAAAGTGTAATGAACCAGTAAATGGCCATGACTCCCTTTTGTTTACAAGCCTAGCAAGCATGCTAGCTAGCAAGCAAACACCTAAACGTTTCTTTCCTAGGAAGGAAAGGTCTTAGTTTAAGCTAATCTTCATGGTTAGAGCTAACTGTGTACAAACCTTACTTAAACCTAATCTAATTACATTCTTAACAATAAGGAAAGCAAAACAAATGATGTCTACAATTTAATTAACTCATACTTAAGCTTAATCAAGCAGATGTCTAGCAAAAAGCAAGAGAAGTAGCCGTAAAGTGATGGTCCCTTTTCGGCTGACCAATAGGCTTCAAGAGACAAGTTCCTTTGCAGCAAGCCTCCCATTGGTTGCTCTTCTCAAGGCAAGCCCCTTTTGCAGCTAATTATTGCCCTTCTAGAAGTCTTGGGACATGTTCCACTCAAGCTAGAAAGGAGGAAACCCACGGCTGAAGGCAAATTGGCCGGTGACATCAAACCGGGTTCACAGGCAATTTTGGACTCGGTTTTGCAACTTGAATTAAGCTTAACAAAAGTGAGCATGATTTTGTTTTCAGGCCATGGGGGGAAACCTTAGGGTGTATACAAACCCTCTGCAAAGAAATTAAGGTTAAATCATGTTTAAGTAGAGTGATTCCACTAAAACATTTAACCGTACAGTTTTGAACCAAAACTGGCCAGTTAGACAAAATGCCTTGATCTCCCATCTTCTTGCATGCATGATTGGAAATGAATTCTTGGACCTGAAAGTAGACATCATAAGGATTCCAAAAATACAAAAATTTCAAACTTAAGCCACAATGTAGCTTAAGTAATGAGATGAACAAAATCGGGCAGTTTCTAGCCATTCAACCCAATTGCTGCAGTTTGAGTCTCATGTAAAATGTGAGCCATCTTCTGAACTTGGGACCTTATTCTTGGACGTTCTAGACTTATTTCATCATGGACAAGGTCTTGGCTTGGTAGGACTCCATCAGTGTGAAGCGGCATTTTCAGCAACAGTTGAAAAAGTTCATCCCAAAAATAGAAGGCAATATCGCAAACATCCGCCAGGAAGCTAAGCAGATATATTAAACCTTATCATCTTTCCAGGCAGATTATTTGGGGCTAAAGAATGCTGTTGAGGCATATCTGAATGAAGTCGGGCAGTACTTGAAGTTGAAAGCCCAATTAGAAAGTCGGACTCCTACCGAAGATATGCTAAACACACGAACAACCTCATTAGACAATCTTCGGGAGGCACGAGCTTCAACAGAAAAGTTTGACACACAGTTTGATGAGGCAACTACTGCTATCGCCCAAGCTCATAAGCGAAGGAAGCTACTCAAGGCTAATCTTGAACGAGCAAAAGTGAATAAGCTGGAATCGCAAGGCAAATTAGCAGAGACTGAAGCTTCACTAAAGAAAGCCAAAGATAGTGTATCTTTTCTTCAAAGAGAGTTTACTGAGTTAGATGATGCCCCCCAAGTTACTGTAGAAGAAATGGCTTAAGTTGAAGTAGCGAAGAAATGTGCCCAAGAACTTTTAAGCGCACTGGATGTCTAGACTATGTCTAGTGGCTTTGTTCTAGATTTTTTTTCACTATGCAACTTGTTATTTCTTTTTTTTTTTTGACTCACTGCAATTTTATTGAAATTGGATCTGATACATCGCAATAAGATGAATGTCCTAATTCAATTTTATGTAATAACATAGAGCAATAGAAAACAATCAAAGCCAACGAACAAGTTGTATTCATTCTTTTTTTTTTTTTTTTTTACTGCTATACTTAGGAAATATGCCTCAGTTGCCTATGTACCTAAAGGGAATGCAATACCCTAAAGGATCAAGCTATACATATTTCAAAGACATAGTATTTTTTTTGTTTGTTTTGTTTTTCTATTCACAATTTGGAGTCTTACGGGCCAGGAGTATTACAAAGGAATTTAACTTGAAAGAACAAGCAGTTTAGGCTCTTACTTAGGAGCTTTGCAACATCATATTTTAAGGATAATAGCGCTTCAAGAACTTGCCGTTTATAAGTCCTACGAGCACTCCATCAACATCCGCTATCTTATAGGCTCCATTTGTGTAGACTTCTCTAACCACATAGGGACCATCCTACTTGGAGGTGAATTTGCTTCTAGACTTATGAGAGACAATGATCAGCCTTCTCTCTGCCGGCACCTGGTCTTCGACATGGAATGAGCACGGCCGAACCTTTTTGTTGAACGCCCTTGATACACGAGCTTAGTACCATTCTAGCTTCTGTTGTGCTCGAAGTCTTCTCTCATCAAGAGCCTCTAGCTCAGCTAAGCAAAGACTGTGATTTTCATCTTCCATCAAACCTTTCTGTATGACGATGCGAAGTGATAGGACTTGGAGCTTTAATGTTAGCACGGGTCCAACTCCATACCCTAGAGCGAAGGGGGTTAATTATGTTGGCGTCTTGTACGTATTTCGGTATGCACACTTTTATGCCAATCCCGATTAGACTTCACAACAACTTTTTTGAGTAAGTAGCATAGTGTTTTGTTAAAGGCTTCTACCAGGTCGTTTACAGGGGCTATACATAGAAGACTTATGCTGGGCAAATTTAAACTTCTCGCACATGCTAGTAATCAGGCTGTTGAAGAGGGGCTTACCATTATCGGTGATAATGTACCTAGGTATACCATATCGATAGATAATATGTGTCCTTATGAAGTCGACCACATTTTCTTTTTTGACCTCCCTTAATGGAATTGCTTTCGCCCATTTAGAGAAGTAATCAATAGCAGCTAGGATGTGGGAGTGATTAGTAGACGACTTCAGTGTGATTGGTCCAATGACATCAAGCTCCCATGCCTTAAAAAGCCAAGATACAACTGTTAGGTGGAGAGATTCTGGAGGTTGATGTATGAAGTTGGCATGAAACTGACAAGCATCTCACATCTTTGCATAATTTACACAATCTTACACCATAGTGGACCAGTAATAACCTATCCTCTTAATGCAATCATATAGTCTATGTCCTAATTGGTGTGCTCCACACACACCTAAATGAGCTTCCCCTATCGCTTACTTTGCTTCTATTATATCTAAGCATCGTAACCAAAGGCCAAGAAAAGAGCATCGATAGAGCATTCTATTGTAGTAAAGGAAGCGCGAAGCTCTCCGTTGTACTTCCGTCTTATGCCTTGGGTCACTAGGAAGTTTCCCATACTCTAAGTACTCAATTATAAGTTGATGCCAATCTTCTGCATCTGTCTCAAGAACACAGATCATGTTGACGTCTTCCACTGAGTCTTGATCATCAGGTGGAACAACCCAGTGGCTACATGCTAGGATAGTCATTCCTTCTTCTACTTCCAGTACTAAAGTTGGTGTGAGGCTTGCAAGTGCATCAGCCATCTTGTTGGCACTCCTTGGCATATGTTCTAACTTAATTATGTCCAACTTGTTCAGTCATCGTAATGCATGCTTGTGATATGGGATAAGATCTTCTTTCCTAACCCCGTACTCCTCAAGTAGTTGATGGATGACCAACTGCGAGTCACCATATATGTTGAGGTCTCTAGCTCCCATTTTGATAGCTATTTGAAGACCTAAGCTGAGCGCTTAGTACTCTATCATATTGTCAGAGTATAATTGAGTAAGCATAAATGAATATGAGAGGATGTGCTTTTCAAGGGAGATAAAAACTACTCCTACACCAGTGACATCTCATCTTGCTACTCCATCAAAATACATTTCCCATGGAGGGAGGATATCGATGAAGAACACATCTTCCCCTCGAAAATCATCATTTAGCTCCCAATCATTAGGAATTGGATGAGCTGCTAAGAAATCTGCCAACGTTTTCTCCTTAACTGCTCCTTGAGGTATGTAGACAAGGTCATACTCCTTTAAGAATGCAACCCATTTTGCCAATAGCCCATTTAAGATTGGCCTAGACAAGATGTACTTGATGGGATCGGCTCTATACAGCACTTGAACTATATAGGCCTGCATGTAATGCCTGAGTTTCTAAATGGCAAAGATGAGTGACAAGCATATCTTTTCAATGGGAGAATACTTTAATTCAACACCAACCAACGTATGACTTTAGTAGTACAAGGCGACTTCTTTTCCTTTCTCATTTTCCTGTACACATAATGCTCCTGAGGATTTTTCCTGAGCTACAATGTCTAGTATGAGAGGTTTTCCAGGGATAGGTGCCCCCAACACAGAAGAATGGGATAAATACTCCTTTATTTTCTCGAAAGCCATGCGACACGACTCATCCCAATTAAATGGTGAACCCTTTTTCGTAAGGTGGCTGAAGGGATGGCAGCGTCCTACAAGATTTGAGATGAATCTTCAGATATATGCCAAGCGACCGTGAAGTCTGAGAAGCTCCCTGAGATTATTAGGCTCAGGCATCTCTTGGATTGCCTTAATCTTCGATTGCTCAATCTTAATTCCTTTGTGATGAACAATAAAACTCAAGAACTTTCCAAAGGTGACACCAAACGCGCACTTGAGTGGATTCATCTTCAATTGACATCTCCGTAATCACTGAAAGATCCGACAAAGATCATGTATGTGGTTCGTCCTCTTTTTGGACTTGACCACCAAATCACCGACATAACACTCAACTATTTTATGGAGCATATCGTTAAAATTTGTTTGTATTGCCCTTTGGTAAGTTTCTCCTATATTCTTAATTCCGAAGGGCATCACCTTATAGCAAAAAATGTATTTAGGTGCGCGAAAAGTTGTGGCCTCCTGATGTTCTGGCATCATTTGAATCTGATTGTATCCTGCAGTACAATCCATGAATGACAACACTTCGTGCCTTATGGATGAGTCGATCATGAGCTCTGTGACCAGCAACGGGAAATCGTCCTTTGGACAAGCATTGTTGAGATCCCGGAAGTCCATGCAAATACGAAGTTGCCCGTTTTTCTTCCTGACGGGCACAATGTTTGCGATCCATGTCAGATACTTAACCTTGCCAATGAATCCTGCCTCTATGAGTTTGTTGACATCTTTTTCAATTTTTGGTACCAACTCTGGGCGAAAACATCGCTAAGGTTGCTTCTTAGGTGAAACACCCCTTTTGATAGACAGGCGGTGCACTACAACCTTTGGATCTAACCCGGGTATTTCTTTATAGCTCCAGGCAAACACATCCTTATACTCTAACAGAAGTTCAAAGTACTACTTTTCCTCTTCGGGTGTAAATGGTGAGCTTACATAGATAGGGCAAGGCTCTTCACTGGTTCCCAGATTCAACTCTTTCAAATCATCATCTATAGCCTGCCCCCATCTTCGAGAGTCTTAGGAGTTTCTACTAGCTTTATCTCTGAGTCTGAGTTATCACATTCATGGATTGTGATATCATTAGAAGAAACAACTTCGTTTTTCTCCGTCCCCTTATTAGAGTTCGAGTTTTTTTGTTGACCTATAAAGACCACATTACGCCTCTTTACTCTTAATAAATCATCTATCTTAACATCCAGACTAGATAAACGCTTCATATGAGAAGGGACAGAGCTTTGAACTTCATTTATCACTCCCAAGCGGCTAAACGCAGAACTTTTCTCCTGCTGAAGTTGTGAGTTTGAAGACTTTTTGCCAACTTTTATTCTAGCAAAAACTGAAGGCTTTGGCTTAGGATCATCTTTGATTCTGTTGAAAACAGTGATTCTGTGATCTTTCCCTTTCCTTATATGGGTGAATACTGACAAATATTTTTTTGAAGTGGATGATTGTAGCCTATCAAACATAGAGGGCTTTGGGTTAGGTGAAGGATTTTCATCTTCACTCTCATCTACTTCTTCAGCTGAGATATGCTGAATCACCAACTTTTATCCTTCTGTTGATAAAAGATTCTGACTGGCGGCAGTGGCGTGAAACTAAGTCTGACTTTAGAGACACCTACTGAACCTCCCTGCTCTTGGATCTTTCTCTGACCTTCAATAAGACCATGAGGCTTGGCTTCGACTACCTTTCCTAAGGTAGGTGGATTTTGAAAGTCATAATTAATCCTTTCCATAAGCTTGTATGCATTGGGATCAAATCCCTCCTTAGTTCGTGCACTTGATAAGTCATCGCCTTCTTTAGACGAGACGACAAACCTAAAAAGAGGGGGCCTACCCATCTTAGCCCACCATATCTTAAGTGTTGAAACTGTTACACTCCTTTTAGTGGTTGTGCTAGCTCTATTATCCTTTTTAGTAGTTTTGGTCTCAATGCTTCTACTTGTGCACTCGCTGAAGGGCTATTCACCCTCCTTATAGTGAGACCTACGTATGTACCTTAAGACTGGTGGCATTTATCCCATTGAAGCAGCAACTGGTTTAGTAACTTGTTTAGTAGGAGAAGTGGTGTTTCCTTGCTTACTTGATTCTTTCTCGAGTTGTTGTTTAGGAGCATAATCTTTTCTTACTTGAAAAGCATTCTTTGCGCCATTTTTACCTGTGGAAGAAATCTTTGATGACATGGCTTCCTTACGTGCAGCACCTTCTTCGAAGAACCTTGCATCTACAAAATGAGACTCAGCTTTAGTGAATGGCTTGACAAGCCCATTTATTTTCTTCTCTCCCTCTCGGTAGTAATTAAGCCATTGGTGTAAAGTGGAAGGCACAATCCCATGTTCATGAAGCCATGGTCGCCCAAGTAATAACTTGTAGGAAATCTTAGCATCGATTACATGGAAGATTGAGGATGTTGATAAGCCTCCCATTATCAGTTGAACACGGATCATGCCGATTGTACGCTGGCCCTCAAGGTTGAAACCTTGAATCATCTTTCGGCTCTTATAAAGTTCTTCCCGTGTGATGCCTAGGTCGTTCATTGTAAAGTTAGGAATGATGTTGATGACTGACCCTCCATCCAAGAGAATATGCTTAACTTTCTGCCCCTTAATGTTGCCAGTCACAAATAAAGGACGATTGTAAGGCTTGGATCCCAATAATAAGTCATCGTCAGTGAAAGTGACTGTGGTGTTGAAAGAGGCACACTGAACAGGGCTTTCTGTTAATCCTCCCACATCCTTAACTTTGTCATCGTAAAGTTCTGGGTGTTGTAAGACAGTAACAACATGTTGGTGCATCTCGTTGGGCAAACAAAAGATTTGTCTCCAGTCCATACAAGCTAGCAAAGCCTCTAGAATAGTTAAGGTCTTGTCAGCTACTCTTGGAGACATCTCTTGTCTGTCACTTCCTTTGTCTTCCTCTTCTTTGACTCAGAACATGAGGTCATGTTGACTGTGACTTTCTCAAAGAAGCCTATTGAGAAGAACTCCTCAACTGCGACATGAATAAGCGACTCCTGCTTAAGTAGGTCAGTAGGCAAAATGGCAAGTTGCATAATAAACTCCTCGAGCGTAATGCATTTCTCAAGAGGGTGACTAATCACCCTGTGATACCGATAATATTTTGGGTTGGTAATCTTTCCAACTTCTTTGAGATGTTTTAACTTTGGAAGTTTGATAACTCCCTTTTCAAGGAGATCATTAAGCATTCCTGATAAGTTTGAGTTAGGAAATGGATATTTCTTCTCTTATAGTTCCTTCAATGTAGGACGCTTCTTTCCAGTATCCTTGGAGAACCCACCTTTCTTATTTTTATACTTGGGCTTTTCGAAGATTCGAACCGGCTCCCTAGTTGAAATAGTTATGGATTCTTTACTTAAGGACTTGGGAATTTTCTTGAACTCACCTTTGTTCTTTCTGGAATCAGATGAGGAAGAAGACTTTCCATGGTGACTTGTAATTGTCATCTCCATGTCATGAGCCTCCGTTGCCAATTCCTGGAAGGTCCTTTGCTTATTCATCTGTAAGACATAGAGTAAATCCCACTCCATGCCCTGAGCACACATTTCAATGGCTGAACCTTTAGATAGACGGCCTTTACACTCAATACTGAGAGACCTCCAATGATTGATATAATCAAGAATTGGCTCATCCTTCCATTGTCTAGTATTTATTAGCTTTATCATGCTAATAACGCATTAAGTGCTATAGAATCGATTCAGGAATTCCTGTTCCATTTGTTCCCATCTATCAATGGACTTTGGCTTCAAGTCTGCGTACCAATCGAATGCAATCTCTTTTAGAGTTTGGACAAACTGCTTCACCAGTCAGTCTCCCTCTGTGCCAGCATTTCTATATGTCTCAATGAAGTGGGTGATATGCTGTTTGTGGTTACCCTTACTATCAAACTGGTTGAATTTGGGAGGTTGATAGCTATAGGGCATACGAAGAGCATCAACCCTCTTCATATAAGGCTTTGTGTACAGGTGAGTCTTATGAGAATCTCCTTCTAACTGAGCCTTGACTGCGTTTGCTATTAAGCTTTGAATTTGCTCAACAGACATCGAGCCTAAAGAGCAATCCTTCTTTGCCCTGCGCTCATCCTCAAATTCTTTGATGTGATTGGACTCTTATTAGAATCTTCAGTGCCTGGACCTTTGTTGGAAGCTTCAGAGAACTTTGTTTCCAACCTTTTCATTAGCTCAGCAATCTGGTTGTTTTAATGCTTGATTGAGTATCCTTTTCTGCACTTTCCTTGGAGAGCCTATCTAACATAGTCTTTATGCTCACCAGTTGTTCTTCGAAGTTAGTAGCTTCTGTCACCACAACTGGCATGATGACAGCATCAGAAGATTCAGCTTCAATCTATGAGGAAAATGATCTCTTTGAGGATGCCAAAGAGGACTCGCTGCTTAAATAGCCATCCTCTTCAAAGGTGAAGGGTTGGAAAATAGGATTGATGTGAGTTTGGAGTTCATTCATCCCACGCGGAATTGTTTGTGGCACATTGAAGCCAGTAATATACTTTTGCTTCAAAGCATTTAAAGCGATTTGGTTAACTCCATCAGATACCTTGTTCCTTGAGATGTGGATCGAATAGCTTTCTTTGAAGATTGTTGATTCAAAGGTCGATTTAGTACAGTTACAATTGATTGCTCTACAATAATTGCAGCAGCAACCATTGTTATACTTCTGGTCATGACACCACCAGATACAGTGCTAGCAATTGTTGATCCCTAAGATGTGGATTGAACAGCTTTCTTTGAAGATTAAGAAATGAAGTTCTTAGGGGACATGTTATCTTCGAAGGAATGCAGATTTTATACTTTAGAGAAAGAGATGAGCAGTAAAGATGTCCCATTAAGCGTGCCAAAAATTTATAATTACAAATTTTGTGCCCACAATAAATTAGACAAGAAATTGAACAAATTTTATTTTATATTAATTATCTATGTATAGGTATAATATCTAAATGAAATACAATGAAATAGTCCTCTGATTCAATCTCTTAGTAATTTGAGTCCTCTGAGGATATGATGCTTGATCTCGATTGATGTAGAATCAGCTGAAGAACTCTGAAACCATTCTTGATCTTGATTTGCAGGTGGTTGATTACTGACTCTGAAGCTTGCAAGTTTTGATCATTCTCGCTTGGTAACTTGATGCCGCTTGCAGTCTGAGTTTTGAATTCTACAATGCTGAATCTCAAATGAGGTAGAAGGACCCCTATTTATAGCCTCTGGCAGCTAGGGTTAGAGCCCAAATTTGGGCCTAGGCCTAGTAATTATTTTCTTATTTTTAAATAAAGAAAATAATTACTAATTTCTGCATCATCGACGACACATGGCATCTTTTAGCTGGTTGAATTTTAGCCACATTTAATTTTAACCAATTGACTCCACCAAACTCAATGTGACATATGGCCATTTGTGATTGGTCAATTTTTTTACACGTGGCATAAACCGATTTGTCGTTAAATCTTTGCCTTCTACACACAACCTTAATATCAGCTAAGTAAATCATCTATATATCTATTGTACTTCCCTATAATTGTCTAAGGAAAATGAATTCTCATTCTCTCTTGTTCCTTAATTATCTTAGCTATAACCCAACTGAACCCTATTGATTTTTGAAAATCTAGTGGTTTCTAGCACTCTAATTATAATAGATGCTGGCAGAAAAAACTGCATCGGAGACTTTTTTATGCGATGTAGTTCCTCTAAGCTTGATAAGGGAGTGAATGCATTCCTCACCACTGTGTAGGTTGATCTTCATCTTCCACCAATTCAAATACCTACCCAAATCTCTCTAGCTATAGGGCAGCCAAAGAACAGATGATCTTCATCTTCATTGGCTTATTGACAAAAAACACATTGCAGGTCAAAAATTGAATTATATCTGAACCTCAGTAGTCTGAGCTGGATAGGGAGTTTATACTGTAGGAAGATCCATGTTATGAAGGCAAGGCTAGGAATTGAGGTTCTAGCCCATGCTACCTTACTCCACTTTGACTTGCCAATGGACCCCAGACACCAAGCACATGATTGTGTATTTATCTTGTATAGCCCATTTCCAAGTATTTTTATCTGTGCAACCTCCTTTAAAGATGTCCTTAACAGAACACATCTTATTCCAATACTAGCTGCCATCTTGAAGGAAGAGTAATCCCACCAAAGCTTGGACTGTATATATCTTTCATGCACCCATTTAACGCAAAGGGTGTCTTGCTTCACAACCACAGGCCATACTAACTTTGTAATGCATGGTTTGATCCAAACATAAAGGTCTATTATGCCAAGCCCTTCTGCAAACTTAGACTTACATATTGTCAACCATGCTACATGAGGGACTCTTATATTCAGCTATGCCACCCCAAAGGAAGTTTCTACTCAGCTTAGTAACTTATCCTATCACCTCTTAAGGGGAGATAGAAATGAAGGCCCAATAGTTGACCATTCCAAAGAGGACTAAGTTCATAAGCATTATTCTTCCTGCAAAAGAGAGGTTCCTGGATGACCAAATCTTAGTTGTTGATGCAATTTGTCAACTAGGGTCCTGTAATCCAGCTTACTCAGCTTATTTATTGTAATTAGAGCCCTCAAGTACTTGAGGAGAAGGTGACTCCCCATGAACCCAGTGACACTCAGACACTGTTGTTGAAGCTTAGAATAGCATCCGCCATAAGCAATGCTGGATTTTGACATATTGGCTCCTAGGCCAGAGACATTACAGAAGTAGGCATCATATAATGGTAGGCAAGTAGGGGGCAAACCCATGAGGAAAGATTATGATGTCATGCAAGTTTAAATGTAATTAAATTTATACTCTAACATTTTTTTGCCTTTTCCGATCCTTTCATTACTAAAACAACCAAATTGAGTTAACTCACTAATACTTCAAATTATTCTACATCCAATTCTAGAAACAAAAATAGTAAATACCTAACCTCTAAATAGTCTTGAAAGTTAAAAATAGAAAATAAAAAAACATAAAATAATAAGCCAGAACCTTAATATTTAAAATTAAAGAACATAACTCAAACTAAAAATCTAGGTAGCTTTAAATTATTTCACATAGATATATTTAATTATTTGTATCAAAAATAAAAGAGAAAAATACTATTGAAAATGAAAACAGAAATTGAAAATCTGACAATAAATAAATGATAAGCTACAATAAAATAAACACAAACATTGATAAGACAAATAACTAATAAAGACCTGATTCTTTAGACTCAAATCGACCCCAAATACTCAAAATAAAAGTTAAAAGATTTAATTTTTGAATTTAACAAAATAGAAACTTGCATTAATAAACTAACAGCTAAGTCTAGAAATAAATTGTGAAAAATTATCAAATAAATTCTAAAATTTTGAATATTAGTCACTATAGATTAAGACTCCACTAAAACCTAAGGTGACTTAAGACTCAAAATTGCTAAAAAGAAACAAACTTTATATTAATTCTACGAAACACACAAAAATTAACAAAATTAGAACAAACAATTAATCTAAAAATTATACCACACTAAAGCTCAAAATCTAACTAATCTAAAGTTACCTGGAGACACCAAAAAGATTACTCTCTAGGAGGAAATGAAATTTAATAATAAGGAGTAAAAACTCAAAATCCATTTCACAAGCAACGAAATAAACTACAAATTGACCAAATAATCATAAAATTTAGCAATATAATAGAAAACACTTAGCATAATCTATATCCTCCATACAAATGTTGTTTATCATTAATGTGCAAATTGATTTATTTAGGAGCTAGAATGTAGAAGAAACCCCCAGTGAATCTTTCCTATTTTCCATTAGGTTCTTATTTAATTAGGTTTAACCCTAATATAAGTCCTACTAATTTTGATATCCCTAGCACCAGTAAGCATTTAATTGAACTAGAGCATTAAGCATTAGAAAAACTTATCCTGCACCTTGTGACCAACTTACCATCAAATGAATTTAACAAAAATCTATAACGATTTCCTAATTAAAAAAGATAGGTGTGAGCTCTCCCTAATCACTTAGGATGATACTTACGCATTAAAAACTAGAACTTTTTATGCACTTAAGTCCTTTAAACTATCATATCTATTTATATTAAACTAATCAAGATCATTCTAATTAATCAAATATAAATATCTTGAACAATAAGCACAAATCATCATAGAATCATGAATCAATCAATAACACAATAAAGTATACATCTTCCAAAATAATTGATATTGCATGTTCAAATAGACTGTGACCAGTAAATAAGCTATTCACTCATATTAGAAATAAAAACATAATAATCAATTAGGAATCACATGTTTAGAAACATTTTGAATCAACTAATATTAAAACTTGCATACTTTTGTAGTAAAGTCCTTGATGGAGATGTCGTGATAATTATGAAGGAGGCGAGATGGGGTTAGGTGTTGAAGTGGCATAAGAGTAGTGCTGATGGGTTACATGATGATAGTGGTGATCAGTTGAGTTATGATTACTAATGAGAAGAAGATGACGATATTTTAATGATGAGAGGATGGTATAAAGATAGTGTAGTGATGATTATGAGAGGTTATGAAGATAGAGTTTAGAAGGAGAAGGACATGAGATGGTTATAGATGTGATGATGAGCCGAGCAAGTAATGTTGTATGATTTTTTAAAGACAAACACCCCCTTTTATTGTAATAAAATTAGGATTAGTCAAGTTCCTTCTCATAGGCTTCTAAAATTCCTCTTCTAAATAGGATTAGTAATTTCATTTTTTTTTTCCTCATCCCTTTCCATAAAATAAATCATAATGAAAAATAAATCCTTTTATCAGTCATTATTTTTGCAAGGACTTTATAAATCAATTTTGATCCTTCCATATATAAAAGTCACTTTCTGACGTCTTCTTCTCTTTACTGTATTAGTCATAACATAAAATAATATGTATAACATAAGCTAAATAATTGTTAAATATATGGATAAATTATGGCTTCGCAAATTCCCCTACATTAGACTTTGAACGTCCTCTTGTAAACAAATCTAAAACTTGACAAAAACAAACTACCCCTCGTTCTTATAAAGTCACACATAAAACATGAAGTATATATATGCACAATAGGCATTCGCTTGCTTAGAAAACAGTTTGATTCAAAAGTTACTTAGTCTTTACCAAACAAGTGAAAAATCACTAAACATCTAATTGGACATTAAAAAGTTTCTTTGAAGGGGGGCCTTGGATTTTAAACTAGGAAAGTGTCTCAATTTTTTATTGAATAATAACACTTTTTTACCTACCTAGATTTATTTCCTGCTAACCTTAACATCATGAAGAGCTTTGACTTTATCTTTATAGATCATTGAATTACCATAGGATTCCAAATGAATCTCTTCCATTTGTTGCAATTGTAATTTATGTCACTTTCCTTCTAAGTCCTAGTCTAAATCACACTACTTAATAGCCCAATACAATAGATGCTGTAACGCTATAGGGAGATGACATCATTTGTTGAAGATTAATCTATAAGGTGACATACCTATAGAGGTCTTGTATGCAGTCCTATAAGCCAAGAGAGCTTCATCTAACCTAAGATTCAAATCTTTCCAGTAGACACCTCATGAGTTACATAGTATTTAGCTAACAAGGCACTCAGGGTTTTACTATAAACATGTGTTCCACTGTTGGTAATGATTTCTCTAGGTACTCCATATATATGCAGAATATGAGACTTAACATGTTTTATCACAATTTTTAGCATCAGCAGCTCTAGCAGCCATAGTTGCCCATCTAAATAAATAATCCACAAACACATGAATTGAAGCATACCCAAAAGAAGGGGGAAAAGGTCCTATGACATCAACACCACAAATATCATAAATTTTACAAACATACACATTATGTAGAGGTATTTGATTCCTTTCAGATAGATTACCTACCTTTTGGCTAGCTTCACATCTTTTACAAAATTCATAGACATCTCTAAAAGTAGTAAGCTAGAAATATTTGCATTACAATAGTTTATGTGTTGTTCTTTTAACTTCAAAATGCCCCCAACTTTCAGAAGAATGCTAGAAAGTCAAAATAGAATGAAATTAAATATGATCTACACAACTCCTTATGATCTTATCTCCATAATATTTCTATAAGTGCAGCTTATGCCAAACATAATACTTAGACTGAGATCCTTTTTTTTCCTTTTTTGGCTCTAGACAAGTCCTTCAGAAAGGTTTTGGTGACTGAATACTTTGCTATATTAGTATACAAATGGAACCTATTAGTGACAACATATAAAGTCTCATTAGAAAAACAGTCACCAAATGGATTACTACTTTCCCCATTTTTTAGCCTACTTAGATGGTTAGCTACTAAGTTTTCAACTCTTGGCTTTTCTTTAATTTCTAATTGAAATTCTTGAAACGGTAAGATTCATCTAATCAACCTAGGTTTCGAGTCTCTCTTTCTTGATAGATATTTAATAGCATACTAATCAGTAAAACTAGCAACCTTAACGCCTAATAGATAATGACAAAACTTTTTAAGTACAAAGACACCAACATACGTTTCTTTTTTGGTAGCAGTGTAGTTACACTGCACTGGGTCTAGAGTTCTGGAAGCATAAAAAGGCACATGAGGTACCTTCCCTACTCTTTGACCTAAGGCTACCCTTACTGCCTTATCACTATCATCACACATCAATTCAAAAGGTAAGGCCTAGTTAAGGAGTTGTAGTATACGAGTGATGGCCATTTTCAATTGTAACTAGTCTAAAGCTCTTCCATAGTCTTCATTAATATCAAATAAAGCATCTTTTGCAAGTACTGAACATAAAGGAGATGTAATCTTCAAAAAGACTTCGATAAATTTTCTATAGAATCCAACATGACCTAGAAATGACCTCAACTCCTTGACACACTAGGGATAGGGCAAAGATTTAATGATGTTTACTTTGGTCTTATTATCGTCTAATCCCATATATGACACTACATGACATAGTACTACCTCATGCTCCATTGTGGAATGATACTTTTTAAAATTTAGCACCAAATTAGTTACAACGCAATGCTTGAGCACCAAGGTAAGATAATGTAAGCACTAATCACCATATACAGTAAAATCATCCTTTAAAATTTTTATAATTTTGGTGATAAAATTTAAAAAATGCACATCGTTCATCTTTATAATGTAATAGTAGCATTACACATTCCAAAGGTATCCTCCTAAAGGCACAGGTGACAAAAGGACAAGTGAAGGTGTTTTTTCTTGATCCTTGGGAGCTATTTCAACCTAAATGTATCCTAAACATCCACTTAGAAAGTAGTTATGTGACCTCATAGCTAGTCTTTCTAACATTTGGTCCACAAAACGTAAGGGAAAATGGTCTCTATTTGTGCAAGTGTTTAGTTTTTTTTAGTCAATGCACACTCTTTAACCACTTAAAACCCAGGTGAATACTACTCGCCTTCCTTGTTATGAACTACTATTGTCCCTCCCTTTTTATGAGCCCCATAGATAGAGTAACCCATTTAAAATCAGCTATGTTGTCCCTCCCTTTTTTTCTCTACCTTCATTGTAGGTGGGTTCAATCTCCTTTGAGCATCTCTCTTAGGCTTAGCATCTAACTTTAGTTAGATCTTATGTAATTATAACGTAGGGCTGCATCCCTTGTGGTATGCTAAAGTCTATCATAATGCTTCACTATGTTCTCTAAGCACCCTAACCAGTTTATCTTATCGCATAAGTGGAAGTGTATTAGAGATTATAACAGATAAAGTCTCATGTCCCCTAAATAAGCATACTTAAGATTTTTAGGAAATGGTTTTAGTTTCAACTTAGGGGGTGAAGTTTAAGAGGGTAATGACTATATATGATTTCAGGTAATTTTAAATTCCTAGGTTTGTCAATTACTTCCAATTATAACAATGACTCCATGACATCTACTGCATCATTGTTAACATGGTTAGAACACTATCAAACATAAAATGATCCAAACCTTAAGTACGCATATTTAGTAATTCATCATCATGAGACAATTCATAAACATCTTAAGATAATTCATCAATCACATCAAGCATGCAAACATAGTTAACATCTGTAGGAAATATCATGGCATTAAAAATATTAAATTTAATAACATCACCATCGGATCCATGGTTAATGTTCCTCCATGTACATCTGTTTTTGTCCTAGATGTTTTTAGAAATTGTCTACTAAGCAGTATAGAAATTTCATGATATGAATCACCCATGTCTAACAAATAAAAATCAGCAGGAAAAACAAACTCATTGACTTAGCCTAAGTTATCCTCTAAGACTCCATCTGGGCATGCATTACTTGTATCAGCCAACTGAATGATTAGACTGGTTTTGTCAACTCTTCTAAGTTTAGTTTATCATAAACGTACCTAAGCATAACATTAATGGAAGCACCTAGTCAAAATCATGGCTTGATCAAAGCAAAAGTTTCCAATTTTAGAAGGTATAGAGAACACAACTGGATCCTTACATTTAAAGGGAAGCTTCTTTTGAAAAATAGTAAACACATTTTCCTTCACACTGACCTTTACATTCCAAACTTAGCATAACGAGCTGCTTGTTTAATGTCATCTAGGAGAGTAATGTTGATTTCTACCTTTCTTAATGTTTCTAATATTTCTTGATTTGCCTCATCTAACTTAGGAGTCGGGGCTCTTTGTCTACATGGGAAAGGTGGTACTGGCTCGTAAAGTTCTTTCCTATTTTCACCTACTTTTTTTGTGGTATCTTTGCTTTGGTCAGGTTTATGCTCCTTAACCTTAATTTCTGGTTCTACCTCTTCGATCTTCCTAGGTTCCTTTAACTCTTTCCCAGTCCTAAGTATCATGGCACCTATATTTTTCTCAGGATTTTGTAAGGGTTGAGATGGTATTCAATGTTGTATTTGAGCTTATAGGTCGATCTCTAAGGTATCGGTTTTAATCTGTCTCTATTGAAGCAAGTTAAGGGTCATCTCTATGTTCTAGAACCTATCATCAATTTCCTTTTTCTACTCGTCCGTTTTCTTAATGACTTACTCTGAAAGGAAATTCATTCTACCCTTGGTAGAGAGTTTATGTATTCGTTGGTCAAATTCAGGACGATTGTTTCTAGGTCCATATCTAAGTTTAAGGGGTGTCTCCCTCCTTCATTGTAAGTGTTTGAGAATTGATTATAATTCCTTTTAAGTTTGCTTGGAAAAAATAACATTCACATCCCCCCTTATAGTGTAGGACATGCATTGGTACGATGCCCCTCCGAATGGTAAATACCACTAACTACTATTTTTTGAACCCTTCAAGTGATGAGTTTGTTTAGCGTAGCAATGATATGGGAAAGTCAGTCCTCAACCGATATGATTGAATTGATCTTGTTGACCTTCCTAAACTATGTATCCCTAGTGCCAAATTGTTGAGTACTTTAGTTCATATTATAAAATAGTTCTCTAGCATGAGCCAAAGTCATATTAACCAAAACCCCACACTAGCAGAATCTACCATATTTATATCTATAGGGAATACACCTTCATAAAAATATTAAATCAATGGTTGTTTAGAGATTTGATGTTGTGGACAACTAGGACCTAATTTATCAAAATGTTCCCAATACTCATGAAAAGTTCCCCGAGTTATTTTTTTTTTTTTTGAACTTTTTTTCTCTCATGGGCCCATTTCTAAAAATGCTTTATGGACTTGGGTCCATGTAGTGAATGTTACAAGGATTAGGTAATATACCAATTTCCAGCCTCATCCAAAAGTAAACATTAAAAGGCTCTCAACCTAATTTGATTTTGGGTGATACCCTTAGGTTGCATGGTTGAACTTATAATAACGAACTCATTAATATGGTGATACGGGTCCTCATCAGGTAGTCCATGAAACTTGGGCAGTAATTTTAAAAATCCAAAGTTCAAGTTAAATAGCCAGTCTAATATGGGATATGTAATAGACAAAGGTTTTATTTTCAAGTTTAGTGCAGTAAGTTCAGGTACAGTAGCCATTTCAACTTCAATATTTTCAAAATTTACTGACCCAGAGCTTATAGATCTACAATCACTTACTTTCCTATCAAATTCCTCAAACATATGCTCCTTTTTTTCTTCGATCATGTGACCACTCCTTAATTACATAAACTAAATCAATCTACCAAAAAAAAAAGTAGCACTAAAGTTAGAATAAAATAATAAAAGTAGTAAAACTAAATGGATAAAAGAACTATCAACTTCTTTCCCCGACGACGGTGCAAAAATTTGTAGAGCTTGTCGTAAAGTTAAAAACTAAACCACTATGTTGGTTTATAAATAACATTTACAGTATAGGCAATAGGGGTTGATCTCACAAGACAAGATTATGATAATATCCAAGTTCAAATCTAATTAAATTTACTACACTAACACTTTTTTTACTTTTCCTTTAATTTACTAAAACAAACCAATTGAGTTAAGAAAAATCAAAAACTTACTGATTAACACTTTATATTATTCTAGACCAAATGCTAGAAATAAAAATAGTAACTACCTAACCTAAATATTCAACAAAATTAAAAAAAGAAGACGATAGAGAAATTAAAACCAAAAATAACAAACGAAAAATTAATATATAAAATTAAAGAAAATTACCCAAACTAAAAATCTAGACATATCTAAAATAATTTATGTAGAAATATATTTAATTATTTCTATTAAAAATATTATAGAAAACAAAAATAGAAAATAAAATCTAAAAATAAATAAATTATAAGTAGCATAAAATAAACGTGAAAACTAATAAAAGTCACTAGAATACAAGCCCTATTTTTTCAAACTAAAACCAACACTAGAAATGCATAAATGAAAAATGAAAATTGAAATAGTTAATTTTTGATTCTAACAAAATAAAAACATGCACTTACAAACTGGGACCAAGTTTAGAAATAAATTCTAAAAATTTGTCAAATAAATTCCCAAATTCTAAAACATAATTACTATAGATGAAGACTCTAATCAAACCCTATAGTGACTTAAAACTCAAAATTACTCAAATGAAGAAACTATAATATTAATTTTGAGAAATTGGTAAAAATTAATGAAGTTAGGACACAAAAATTAATCTAAAAATTAAACCACACTAAAACTCAAAATGTAACTAATATAAAATTACCTAGACACATAAAAGGTCCGCTCTTTAGGGGGTTAATGAAATTTAATAATAAAGATTAAAACTTTACAAACTAATGAAATAAACAAAAATCAAACAAATAATTATCAAATTTAGCAATATAATGGAAAGCACTCAGCATACTCTATATATTATACAAATTACTATTTATCATTAACACACAAATTGATTGATTTATAAGCTAGATTGTAGAAGATAACTTCCAATGGATCTTTCCTATTTTTCTTTAGTTTTTAGTTTACTAAGGTCTAACCCTAGTATAAACCCTACTTGATGTAAAGGCCAAGGGTAGGGACAACCCAAGCAACCTCACATCAAAAGAAAGACAATTCGAGAAGGGAAGACGCACGGTCGTGCGTCCAACCGTGTGCAGCCTCGGGTTGCAAATTGCGGGGTACGCACGGGCGTGCGTTGAACCGTGCGTGGACTGTGATAAGCTTGCCTTGGATGAATCTTCACGGTTTTGAATGTCTTTGAGAGCAAAGCCTATTCTAATGCAATGAGCTTTGTTTGGACTTGATTCTATGAGGGGAAAGGGAGAAGGAGTAGTATTAAAAGGGGGGAATGGAAGTATGGTAGGTGGTTTAATGGAATGACTTGAAGAACATTCAAGTATTGAAGGTGATAAATGAAGAACACGAAGAACGAAGAAGTTCAACTTGAAGATTCAAGCTAATCAAGTGATTTAGGATAGAACTAAACTCGAGGATTAGATACAGAAACACCACTAATCTTTGAGTTTAGGGCCCTTAAGCTTGATCAAGATACAGAATCACCACTCAATCAAGATTAAGACTCACTTGAACACCACTTAGTTTGGCCTAAACTAAGATAAGCAAGCAAGAGTTTTGAAGCGAAAGCTCACAAGCTCTCTATGATTTTCTTTTACTAAAAACTGAAGTCTTTTTTTCTAAATGGCCGTGAGAGGCCTTACATAAGCAGCAAAATGGCCAAGCTAAGCAAGCTAGCAAGCACCTCACTTTTCCTTCCTAGGAAGGAAAGGTATTAACTAGCTCTAATTGCCACGGTTAGAGCTAATTGGCTTCAAGCATGCTTAAGACTAATCAAAACACACTTAAACCTTCAAGGAAAGCAAGACAAATTATCATTACAACATAATCAACTTGTCCCAAAGCTTAATCAGCGTTCAAAGGCAGCAAGTAGCCATGTGAGTAGCCGAAAAGTGGCAATCCCCTTTGCGGCTGGCCAATGGCATTCAAGGGACATCTTTCCTTGTCTCTTCCTTCTCATTGGCTGTTCTTTCCAAGGTTGTAGCTGATGATGATTGCCTTGGGGTGTGTGCCCAGCCTTGGGAGGTGTGCCAACTCAGTTGATAGCAAGGAAACCCACCGGAAAGGGTTTGCTCAGCCGTGCCTCCAAATCGTGCGCAATGGGCAGTTTTACACTCGGTTTTCAGGCCAAGTTTACCCAAAGCAAAAAGGATATGGCTTGGGTTTTAAACGTGGGGGGGAAAGTTAAAAGGTGTATATAAACCCCCTCATTTAAGAAATCAAGGCTAAACATGGATTAAGTAAGATAATCACATGCAAACTTTTAACCGTGCAGAATTGGACTAATTCTGGCCGGTTGGGAAAAACGCCTTTGATCTTTAATCCTCTTGTACTTGAATTCAATGCTTGGACTTGAAAGTTAACTTCCTGAGGAATCCAAAAATGCAAAAATATTGGCCTTAAGCCATGAAATGGCTTAAGAAATCATATGCACAAAACCGAGCTTGTGCAGGCCGGTTGTGCTAGTTTCAGCTTCTTGCCAAAGGTGAGCCATCTTCTTAGTTTGGGACCTTGTTCTTGGCCGACTTGGACTTGTCTCATCTGGAGCAAGGTCTTGGCTAGGTAGGACTCCATCATCCTCCCCTTGTTGAAAAGATTTGATCCTCAAATATGGTGGGGAAGTATCTGGATAGAAGGGACTCAAATCAGCTACATTAAAGGTGGCTGAAACCTCAAAATTACCAGGGAGATCAATCTTGTAAGCATTGTCGTTGATTCTCTCCAAGACTTCAAATGGACCTTCAGCTCGTGCCCTGAGCTTGTTTTTCCTCTTAGAAGGAAAACGTTCCTTTCTCAGATGGATCCATACCAAGTCTCCTGGTTGAAAGACAATCTTTCTCCTATGCTTGTTGGCGTGTGCTTCATAGGCTGCATTAGTCTTCTCAATGCGTGCCTTCGCCAACTCATGGAGCTTTTGAATCCCTTTTACTCTTTGTGTTGCATCAGCATGGGGTTTTTGATATTGGGGCCGTGGGGTAAGATCATTTGGACTCAAGGGATCAACCCCGTATACCACTTTGAATGGCGAAAGACCAGTAGCCTTGCTAGGCGCCCTGTTGTATGCAAACTCGGCTTGGGGTAAGAGTAAATTCCAGGCTTTCGCATTAGGTTTAATCAAAGCCCTTAGGAGAGTACCCAGGGTTTGATTAGTGACCTCAGTCTGGCCATCAGTCTGGGGATGACAGGTAGTACTAAACAGCAGCTTAGTACAATGCTTCTTCCAAAGAGTAATCCAAAAATGACTAAGGAATTTAGTATCCCTATCCGAAACAATGGTCTTAGGAATACCATGCAACCTCGTTACCTCTTTAAAATAGAGCTCGGCAATGTGTGTAGCATCATTTGTTTTGCAGCAAGGAATGAAATGTGCCATCTTTGAAAATCTGTCCACTACCACAAAGATTGAATCCTTTCCCCTTTGAGTCTTAGGTAGACCTAAAATGAAATACATACTTACATCCACCCAAGGTAGAGTAGGCACGGGTAAGGGCGTGTACAATCCATGGGGCAAGGTATGGCTCTTGGCTGCTTGGCACATTCCACATCTTCTAAGGATGTCTTGAACATCCTTCTCCATCCCTGGCCAATAGTAGTGCTCCCTTAACATGGTTAAGGTCTTTGATTCTCCAAAATGGCCGGCCAAGGAACCTCCATGAACTTCTCTGATTAAGAGCTCACGAGTGCTACACTTTGGAATGCATAAACGCACTCCCTTGAACAAGTAACCCTCTTGAATTAGGAAGTCTCCCTTTGGATGTTTTAAACATGCGGCATAGAGATTTCCTAGGTCTTCATCTTCGGCATATAAACTCTTGAGATGCTCAAAACCAAGAATAAGAGCATCTAATTGGAACATAAGGAGGTATCTCCTTGATAATGCATCCGCACCTTGATTTAATTTTTCCGACTTGTGCTTAATAGTGAAGTGGAATGATTGTAGGAATTCAACCCACTTGGCATGGTGTGAGTTAAGCTTATGCTGGCCTTGAATATACTTCAACGCCTCATGATCCGAATGAAGTATAAACTCACTAGCGACCAAGTAATGACTCCAATGCTCTAGGCACCGAATGATAGCATAGAATTTCTTATCATATGTGGAGTATTTTCTTCTCGAGTCACATAGTTTTTCACTGAAGAAGGCCAATGGTTTGCCTTCTTGAGTTAAAACTCCACCAATCCCCACACCGGATGCATCACACTCAATTTCAAAAACTTTCTCAAAGCACGGCAAAACAAGCACCGATGCTTGAGTAAGTTTCCTTTTCACCTCCTCGAAGGCAGCCTGAGCTTTAGGATTCCATTGGAAGGATAACCCTTAAGCACTTCGGTCATAGGGGACATGATGGTGCTGAAGTTTCGTATAAATCTTCTGTAAAACGAAGCCAAACCATGAAAACTTCTAACATCATGTATACTCTGTGGTTGAGGGCAAGTGCGAATAGCCTCTATCTTCCCTTCATCAACCTTGATGCCTTCATTAGAAACAATGTAACCTAAGAAGGTGACCTCATGAGTAAAGAAGGTACACTTCTTAAGATTACCATATAACTGCTCACGCTCAAGGACACGCATGATCTGATGGAGATGATCTTGATGTGCGCTCGTCTTTGGAATAAATAAGAATGTCATCGAAGTAAACCACCACGAATTTGCCAATAAAGGGCTTGAATACTTGATTCATTAGTCTCATGAACGTACTAGGAGCGTTGGAAAGACCGAATGGCATAACTAGCCACTCGTATAAACCGCCCTTGGTCTTGAATGCAGTTTTCCACTCGTCTCCTTCTCTTACTCTTATCTGGTAGTAACCACTTCGAAGATCAATTTTGGAGAAGACGGTTGAGCCATGTAGTTTGTCCAGCATATCTTCAAGTCTAGGTATGGGATACCTATACTTGATGGTGATTTTGTTTATGGCTCTGCTGTCCACACACATTCGTTGGCTGCCATCCTTCTTAGGCACCAACAAGGCAGGTACGGCACAGGGGCTTAAGGACTCACGCAGAAGTCCTTTTGAGATCAATTCTTCTACTTGCCGTTGGATCTCCATGGTTTCCTTTGGGTTCATTCTGTAAGCTGGCTTGTTTGGAAGAACTGAACCAGGAATGAGATCTATGTGATGTTGAATGTCCCGTTTAGGGGGTAATCCCAAGGGGATTTCTTCTGGAAATAGTGACAGAAGGCTTGTGTGAGTGATTTGGCAAATGGATGGGACGGTAATGGGGATTCTGGCTCATCTTGTATGGTGAGAATCCACTCCTTAAAAGCCTTGAATTCATGATTTGAAGCCCTTAAGAGAGTTTCACTAAAAGTGAGTAAACAACCAGAATGCTCATGTCCTTTTGTGGGTTTGTTTTTGAGGATTTCGGATGGTGATAATGGCTTGAGAGTAATCTTCTTGCCTTCCTTAGACAAGAAGTATGTATTCATAAAACCATCATGGGTCACCCTTCGGTCATACAACCAAGGCCTTCCCAACAATACATGGCATACATCCATAGGTATAACATCACACCAAAGTTGGTCTTGATAGTTCTTACCAATGGATAAGGAAATAAGGCACCGTGAATTAACTGGAAGTCCTTTGCTTTGATTCAGCCATTGAATGTTGTAGGGATGGGGATGGGCCGTAGCTTGTAAACCAAGCTTCTCAATCATAGTAAGTGACACCACATTTGCACAACTCCCACCATCAATGATCAATGAACATACCTTGCCTTGAACCGTGCACCTAGTGTGAAAAATGTTTTCCCTTTGTTTATCTTTGGTGCTCTTTTGGCCGTTCAAGACCCTCCTCAAAACCAGCATCTCTCCTTCATCAACTTCCTCCTCGACTTCTTCTTGACTTTCTTCATGAGCTTCCGCAGTTTCATCCTCAATTTCACCTTCAACTTCTTGCTCATCCACAGCTCTCCACTCGGCTAAAGTGATTACTTTGCGGTTTGGGCACTCTGAAGCTATATGGCCTAACCCTTGGCACTTGAAACATCTTCTAGTGCTCATTGGATTGGGATTTGGACGAATTGGGGGTGCTAGGGCCTTTTGTGGTGCTTGGGTTCTTTGTGGATTGAAAGGGAAGGGGTTTTGTGGCTTAGAAACTGGTTGGGAACTCCCCTTGTTAAAAGTTTGGTTCCGGGTTGGAGGTCTTTGATGTGGAGGCTTAAAAGTTTGCTTAGCTTTCTTTTGTTGCTCCACTTTGTGAGCAAGCACACAAACCTCATCAAAGGTAGTATAAGCTTGCAATTCAACGACATTTGAGTACCTAGGATCGAGTCCTCCTAAGTACCTTACAATCGTTTGCTCTTCCGGTTCTTGCAAATCACATTTAATCCCAAGCTTTTCAAATTCTCTAGTGTATTCTTCAACACTAAGATTGCCTTGGTTCAGATTATGAAGTTGTGAATAACAATCTTGAACATACGTGGGGGGTAGGAATCTAGCCTTGAAATTGGTTTTCATCTTTTTCCCAAGTTCTGATTTTAGTCTTACGTTCCCTAACTCTCTTAGCACATAAGTTGGTCCACCATAAGGAAGCATACTTACGTAACCTTAATGCCACCAACTTGACTTTCTTTTCTTCTGGAACGTCCTTATACTCAAATACCCTCTCCACTGTGTGCAACCAGTCCAAGAAGTCCTCTGGATCAAGTTTGCCTTCATATTCTGGAATTTCAACTCCAAAATCATTAGAGTTACCTTGTCCTCTTGGTTCTTGTCATGGTTCTCTGAATAGTTCTTCATCACTTGAGGACTCAAGGTGGTGACTGAATACTTGCTCTCGGCCTTGTGATGCTGAATGGGATGGTTCTTCATTGAGTTTTTGCTTTTGCTTGAGGAAGGCACCCAATTGCTTGCGTAAATATTCATTCTGGGCCTTGAGCTCTTGGTTAGTAGAAGTAATCTCATGATTACTCTTCATAATAGTATCAAGCTTCTCTTCTATGCTCATACTAGTACTCATGTTGTGTTTGAGAAATGGAGAAGAAAGAAGTTTGGATTTTGTGGGTTCAATACCAGGCCAAGATGAAACACAGCTCTAATACCAAATATGATGTAAAGGCCAAGGGTAGGGACAACCCAAGCAACCTCACATCAAAAGAAAGACAATTCGAGAAGGGAAGACGCACGGTCGTGCGTCCAACCGTGTGCAGCCTCGGGTTGCGAATTGCAGGGTACGCACGGGCGTGCGTTGAACTGTGCGTGGACTGTGATAAGCTTGTCTTGGATGAATCTTCATGGTTTTGAATGTCTTTGAGAGCAAAGCCTATTCTAATGCAATGAGCTTTGTTTGGACTTGATTCTATGAGGGGAAAGGTAGAAGGAGTAGTATTAAAAGGGGGGAATGGAAGTATGGTAGGTGGTTTAATGGAATGACTTGATGAACATTCAAGTATTGAATGTGATAAATGAAGAACACGAAGAACGAAGAAGATCAACTTGAAGATTCAAGCTAATCAAGTGATTTAGGATAGAACTAAACTCGAGGATTAGATACAGAAACACCACTAATCTTTAAGTTTAGGGCCCTTAAGCTTGATCAAGATACAGAATCACCACTCAATCAAGATTAAGACTCACTTGAACACCACTTAGTTTGGCCTAAACTAAGATAAGCAAGCAAAAGTTTTGAAGAGAAAGCTCACAAGCTCTCTATGATTTTCTTTTACTAAAAACTGAAGTTCCTCCTCCTTTTTTGCCGTGAGAGGCCTTACATAAGCAGCAAAATGACCAAGCTAAGCAAGCTAGCAAGCCCCTCACTTTTCCTTCCTAGGAGGGAAAGGTATTAACTAGCTCTAATTGCCACGGTTAGAGCTAATTGGCTTCAAGCATGCTTAAGACTAATCAAAACACACTTAAACCTTCAAGGAAAATAAGACAAATGATCATTACAACATAATCAACTTGTCCCTAAGCTTAATCAGCGTTCAAAGGCAGCAAGTAGCCATATGAGTAGCCGAAAAGTGGCAATCCCCTTTGCGGCTGGCCAATGGCATTCAAGGGACATCTTTCCTTGTCTCTTCCTTCTCATTGGCCATTCTTTCCAAGGTTGTAGCTGATGATTATTGCCTTGGGGTGTGTGCCAACTCAGTTGATAGCAAGGAAACCCACCGGAAAGGGTTCGCTCAGCCGTGCCTCCAAACCGTGCGCAATGGGCAGTTTTACACTCGGTTTTCAAGCCAAGTTTACCCAAAGCAAAAAGGATATGGCTTGGGTTTTAAACATGGGGGAGAAAGTTAAAAGGTGTATATAAACCCCCTCATTTAAGAAATTAAGGCTAAACATGGATTAAGTAAGGTAATCACATGCAAACTTTTAACCGTGCAGAATTGGACTAATTCTGGCCGGTTGGGAAAAATGCCTTTGATCTTTCATCCTCTTGTAGCATGACTTGAATTCAATGCTTGGACTTGAAAGTTAACTTCCTGAGGATTCCAAAAATGCAAAAATGTTGGCCTTAAGCCATGAAATGGCTTAAGAAATCATATGCACAAAACCGGGCTTGTGCAGGCCAGTTGTGCTAATTTCAGCTTCTTGCCAAAGGTGAGTCATCTTCTTGGTTTGGGACCTTGTTCTTGGCCGACTTGGACTTGTCTCATCTGGAGCAAGGTCTTGGCTAGGTAGGACTCCATCACTACTAGTTTTGATAATCCTAACACCAATGCAAGGATTTAATCAAACTAGAGTGCTAAGCATTAGAAAAATCTCATCTTGCATCTTATGACTAACTTACTAGCAAATTGATTTAACATTGATCTGTAACAATTTTGTAACTAAAAGAGATAGGTAGTAGCCATCCATGATCAATTAGAGAAATACTTTTTTTTTAATTGAAAGTAGGAAAATACTTATGTCTAAAAGACTACAACTTTATGTAGTTAAGTCTTTTAAACTATCAAATGAATTTATATGAAAGTAATTAGCCTGCATTCTAATTAATCCAACATCAATATCATAAACAACAAACACAGATTATTATAGAATCATGAATTGATCAATACGAAAATAAATCACAAATCTTGTTTCAAAATAATTAATATTGCATGGTTTCAAATAGACCATACCAAGTAAATAAATTAATCATTCATATTAAAAGTAAAAATACAATAATTAATTAAGAATCTTATGTTTTCAAAGAACTTGAATCAACTAGAATAAAACTTTTATACTTTGTGGCAGTGGCCTTGATTGGGTTAGGCATTGAAGTGATATAAGAGTGGTGCTGATGAGTTAGATGATGACGGTGGTGGTGGGTTAAGCTGTGATTAATGTTGAGAAGAGGATGATGATAATGTAATGATAGGATGATGGTCTGAACATGGTGTTGTGATGATTATAAAATGTTCTGACGATAAAGGTTAGAAGGAGAGAAGCATTAGATGGCTATAAATGTGATAAATGGCTAGGGCGGGTGCAGTTGCTATATAACTTTACAAGGCCATACACCTCTTTTTACTATAATAAAATTAGGGTTACTCAAGTTTCTTCCCCTTCAATGCTTCTACACCTCATCTTTCAAGTAGGCCTAGTAGTTTTTGTTTTTTTTTTCCTCTCACCACTTTTCATAAAATAAATCATCATGAAAAATAAATATTTCAAAAGTCATTATTTTTAGAAAGACTTGATAAATCAACTTGGATCCTTCGATCTATAAAACGCACTTGATGACATCTTTTCTTGGCTTATTCACTTTATTAATTATTAACCTAAAAATAAATAAAATAATAAAATAGAGTAAATTAGATAAACAATCTACATATATATATATAAGCTAAATACTCATTTAAAAATAAACATAACTTATGATTTAACATGTTCCTTCGCATCTTGTAATATTGACAACACTATAGAGAAGAAATTAATATTCTTAACTTGTTGCACGAGAAAGGGTCAAGAGGTGGAGGAAAATAAATTTGAGTGTGGCAAAAATAGAGGCCCTAAAAATAAGGTGATGTGTGTCAGCAAGGTGCTTCCAAGAAGCCATCTTAAGAATAACAATTTTCCCATTGCAGTAGTCGGACACAAAGAAATTTTATTCCCTTGATACCACTTTTTATTCTCTAATCAGGAATGCAAGGTGCTCCATGAACACACAGTTTGGGGGAATAGAAACTAGAGAGTCTTGATGTGTATTTTATATCTCTTTTTCTCTTCTTTCTTTTCCTCATATTCTACTCATATTTTGTACACCACAAAAAATATATGCAAGTCCCTTATTTATAGATATAACTTTTCATGGACAAAGGATGTATGAAGTTAACCCAAAAGGACAATTTTTTTTTTTTCGTCAAATGGACACAACATTTAAACATTAAGGGGGCACAACCTTGGCTTAAAAATGATGCCTGTCATTTTCTCTATTTTTGTTTTAATTTTCACACTCATATCTCAATATATGTGTATGTAGTGAATTAATTAACTTAAATTAAGAGAAACATGTAGAAGACAACTTTTTTCACAACCAATATGAAATATCTAATTTTATTCTCTCTTTGTAAATCCTATGATTTTATTTAAAAATTATATATCTTATTTTTTAAAAAAATACTCTTTTATAATACAACGGGATAGACCCCTTTAAGGACCGATCAGTTTACATGATAAAAAAGCTGATACTAGTAATAATGACAATCAAACAAATAACAACCACAAATATATATATATATATATATATATATATATATATATATATATATATATATATATATATATGTATGTATGTATGTATGTATGTATGTATGTACATATCATCACAACCCAATAATATCACCTTAGCTACTAAGTAAAGCGTAGCTTCTATTCAAAGTCAAAAGTAGTGAGGTGTCAAGACCTAAGCACACTAGGATCATGCATACCTCCATATTTACCCAAATAATCAAGTGATACATCATAAGATTAAGATGTCAAGAACGTGCATGATTGACTAGTCAACCCCTAAAACCTCCATGAATACATGAACATGCATAGCTTAGTTCATTCTAACTTTCATTCTTCCTCCAATGTGATCTCTTCTTCTTTCTCTCTCTATTGTGAATTGCTATGTTTCTTCCGCATCAATTCTCCGTGATCCAATCCTCTTTTACATCATTTCTTCTATTAGTAGAGCAAATCAATCTAAAAAACAATCCTTCTTATCATGCGTTACCATTTCCATTTCTACATAACATATATTTAACTCCAAAAAATTTCTTGTTTTCAATGTTTCACAATCTCAAACCATTAAAATAGGTTAAACTCATGTTGATGTTATAGTCTTAGCATAAAAATATTTGTGACCACTGAAGGCCTACAACCCTATTGAACTAACCTAAAACCTTTAGTCTACTCTACTTAAATTTAAATAGAAACTAAGGTCGAATTCTAACCTTCACTAGAGATCTTAGAGAAAATATCTCGACTTGATTTTTGAATATGTGACAGCTTTATGTTTATAAAGTTCTCAAATTTTGAATCTTGTGGTTTTAGTATGTAGATCAAAAGATATGGTTGTTTCCTAAACCTACACAAAACGTATTTGGTTTAGGCACATCTAACTCTAGGCTTATCTTAGACCTGCTATAGTGGAAATTTAGACAAGTGCCTAACAATAAAACTTGAATGTCTCTTCCTAAGGTTTGTGAAATAGGGTCTTAAACCTAAGTCAGATCATGAGGTGAATTTATATGAATTTTTAAAGTTGACCTTGAGCCTAACCATCTTGAAAATGTGGAACGAGGTGCCAATTAATGTTCTTCCATGGTTAGGATATGCATATGAGGTTAGTATACTGATTAATCACCTTGGATAATGTAGAAGTACCTTATACTAATTATAACTTGACGTTTCCTATCACCTTGAGCTCAAGTCAAGCGATCTAATTGAAAAGGTAACATGAATAACACACCCTTTAGCATAATCTTTACCAATTGCTAAACTTTCTAGTCATATGTGATTCATATGATCTTTTCCTATTATTGAGCCATATGAAGTGCATCTTTAAGTCTGTAAGAATTTTCAATTGATTCTTTTCCTAAACTATTATGCTTGATAACGAGTTCACTACTAATTTTGTTGTTTAAAATGTTTCAAGGAAAATCATAATGCACTCAAAGATTTTATAATATGGATTTCTCCCAAAAGAACTTCAATTCTGGCTTATGACTTAATGGCATGTTGTTATTCTATTGTACAATTCGTCTATGAAGCTGGATTGGGTTATCTTGTTTAGTGGTTACACCTATGAACCAGGTTTGGGTTATCCTAATACTTCTATTTGAGACACATGTTCTCTACACATTACTTCTTGTTATAGTGGGCAACGCTTCACATATGACTGAATCCATATTGTTAGCAGTTGCCAAATATCATGTTTCCTATATATGTCATCAAATTCAGAACTGTTTGAGCGAAAAACATGATTTCTGGACTGAATCTTTCTTATCTTATTTTAATTAAGTGTCCTATTTGGAAATCATATTTTTTTCCCCCTAGAAAAACTATAAGTTTAGAATCTTTGGTTTTAAAACTAACTTCTCTCTATTAAAAATGTTTCCAATTGATTTTCATATTGAGTTGTAAAATTTTCCTCAAGTTATGTCACTGAATACTCCCAAATCACTTTTTTAAATGTTTCATTTTCAGGTGATGCTTCTAGGATAGCATGAGTGCGAATTTGTAGCAGTTAGGACTAGTTGACATATAAATTTGCATATAGAACAGTGAAGTGACAGTTTTTGTTGTTAGTTTCACATGAATAATTGACTCTAAATGGATTATCTTAAATTATATTTGTGCCTTATCAGAATTATGAAGTCTTATATATTATGTTTAGTTGTTTATTATTTTATTACATCTGTCTTATGTTCTCTTTAGCGAAACTCGACGGTAACACCCCATATGTACCCACTACATGGTAACTCTAGGATTAATTCACTAAAATGAATAATCACAAAAATCTAAGTGTTACAAGTTTCATGCAAGTTTTCATATTGTGGTAGTTTAGCACATTGAAGACACACTTTTTGCTAATCTCTTGGATCAGTCATATCACACGCTAAGAAAATCCATAAAAAAGTAATAAATTCAAGTGGCCAATTAGATCAACACATAGTGTTACAAAGTAATATTTATAAAAATAAAAACAGTCGAATAGGATCAATAGGAACATGATGGTTCAAAACTACTGATAAGAAAGCAAATAAAGATGACAAAGTTCTTATCTTATTTTTGCACTGATTGTTCACTTAAGTCCAATTTGGCAAAGCTACTGTTTGGGGCTCCTTTGAACTCCAAATCAAGTGTGGGAAGAAAAGATTCTTTGTTTGGAAGAGCTTTGATAGGAAAACTGGAGAGAAACAAGAGAGCAGGCGGCCGAGAGAGGAAGAGAGAGGGAGATAGAGAGAGAGAAATGCTAAAGGAATGACCTTCACTCTTAGCAAAAGAAGAATGCTTGGAGGAAAACAAGTCTCTCTAGTGACATGGAAAGAGAGGAGAATGCTAGAGGCGGCGCGAACTCCCTAGTAAGGGAGAAGAGAAGAAGAATTATATTATGTGTCAATAGAGGAAAGCATCCCTTTTATACTGGTTAAGAGGAGAAGGAATCCCCCTATATTTTTAGAAATAGTGAGATATACTTCCTAGGTCAACTAAAGAAAATTGTTTGCGCAAAAGCTAGCTAAACGAGCCTTGGGGGTCAAGCTAAGGCTGGTGGCCTACCAGCAAGGAGTGGAACCATGCCATCACTAGTTAGCATCATTGGCACAACACTAATAGAAGCTAGTAGCACTAGCATAGTACTGCCAAGGGGTAGCAGCAGGGAAGATCCTACCTCCAAGAAACGACTACAAGAAAACAGAAAATGACATTGTCGCCTGTTAGGTAGTTTTCTTAGGTCATTTTACTTTGGCTATAACTTCTTCCATTTGACCTTCAATTCGATTGACTCTTATTTTTGGAAACCTTATTAAGTCTATTTTTTTGGATCAAATTTCATGAGAGTTGGTAAGTCTAGAAAGAGTTACGAACCCAAGAGCAAGAAGACGTTAGTTACTGCACACTTCTCACTATCTGGCGCATATTTTTCTCCTTTACTTGTAATATGCCATTGAAAGCACTTTCAATGAGTAATGTATTAATATAGAATTAATTAAGTTTCACCCTAAAGTGGGGTCATAAATGAGATATCAATGGTCGTTAACCACCAAGTCTTCATAAAACGGGCTAATTTGACCTTTTTGTAAACTTTTGGAATCTTTAAAATGTTTTTGTGAACCCTTCTAGACAAAAACATTATTAAGGCTCTAGGATCTCTATAAATTCAAAAATGAGGTTTTTTACCATCAGTGAATTAAGCAAGCATCACCATCGAACCGTCAGTACACGTAGCACGTAATACGTGTTTAGTCTATTTTCTAAGGACGCATGGATGTGTTAACATTAAGATTTTAAACATGATGTATTGATCAAATATTTAAGATCTTAATCAGCTAAAACCTAGTGATTATTAAGGTTCCAAAACATGTTTAAATGGTATATTAAACTAAAGCTCTTTTTTATCCAAACTGCTAGAGTTTTTCTTGCTTTCCTTATCACATTTCACTATGTTAAAGAGCTTTAAATTGTATCCAAGAGTAGTCATGCGAATGCTTAAATATGTCTACTTTGTAGAAGCATAACCTATTTTAGGCTAATTTCATTAGAAATTGTTCATTCATATTAAAGCATTTTGATGTCTACATTTGATTTGATTCTACACGGTTTTGTGAATTGAGTTGGTTCATCAACTAAAACCTCATTAATAGAGTATTAATAACAATATGATGTATGATACTATGCAAAGAAATAGAGGGTGACTACAACACAACCAAGACTATGCAAAATTGGTCCAATTTTTCCTGATTTTACGAATTGAGTTGCTTTGCTGATCAAAATCTAATTTAGGGCAAATTTTATTGTTGGATGTGTATTTTAACATCAATAGGCTCCCATGTATGCAAAACATTCTAGTATAGTGAACTTATTAGCACAAAATCAGTGATTAAGAGGACATTTAAGCTCTGAATTGCCCATCTTAGTGATTACTCTTGTTCCTTCCATTTTGTTGGTCAACATCATGTCCAATATGGTGCAGGAGTAAACAAAACACCCAAGAACACAGCCACGTGAAGAAAATTAGTTTTGGAAGACAAGTTGGCCAATAATGTTAAAGAGATAAGTTATGCTTGTACCTAATTAGCTAATGGTAATGTAGCCCTGTAGCAACCTAAAACTTTTGACCTTGGCAAAGTGATTTTTCTATATTAATGAATTTTGTTTTCTTCTAATCTTATCTTAAACCAATTTCAATCCATATTTGTCATAGATTCTGGATGTAATTAGCTAACTTAGGCATGGATTGTACTTAACATAACTGCAAGTTTGTTTAAACTTTCCCAATCACTAAGGAAGGTCCTCACTTGTTATAGAATCTTGATGTTATGTTGTAAGGTCTCTTTCTTTAAGCTTTGTAGATAGACTTCATCAATGAAAGTCATAGCTTACAACTTATCAAGAAAACTCTTTTAAATCTCTACATCTTAAAACTGAATTGGTTTTTAATTTTAAGAGTGGATCCTTTATACTAATTCCGATGGTCTAACCTTTACGATTAGTTGGTGAATTCTTGTTTGGGTGGTGAAGAATCTTGTATTGTAAATAGAGATCTAAGTTGAGTTATATCTCAACTCATATCCTTTCTTGATTTAGATGGTGGCTTTACCTTATCCCATTGATATTTCATTTATTTTTAAGTCATGAGACCTAAAAACACAAAAATAAAGTTTAATATGATTCTAAGCCAAATCCAGTTGTTCTCAAAGATATCAAATTTATGCTTCGTGTTAAAGATGTCATGCATCATGTTTACAAGTTTTATCTGCCTTATTATCAAACAATCCCTCTCTCACCTCCTTTATAAAGATGTTTCTCGAGCAACTCTAAACTCTTATCAATTTTGACACATACTTCTTTAAGCGTCACTTGATTGGTTAGCCTGTCAACAGTGGAGAAACCTCAGCTGCAGGGACTACACATCTACACATGTGATGTTCACTCCAAACGAAAAAGTTCTTTAACTTTTTTCTATCCTTTTTATGTCCTTTATTTTTATCAGATTTTTTTCAACAAATGCCACTTCGATAAAAATCAATACTGATGGCTCCACCTAGCTAGATCTGGCAAGGTCAACAAAACTGTTAGCTTAAGAACCAAAGGTCATCTACTTCCTCTTTGCTATTTATCATCCGCTTGAATCACTTGCAGAAACTCTACCTGCAACTTGTCACATATGCCCCTTGTCTACAGGTTCATAAAAGCTCTTGACATCTCTCTTTTCAGTACCACCACAACTCCTTTAAAGACTTTCAATGGTATACATTAAAGGGGAAAGAAAAAAAAAAAGATAGCCTCTCTAACCCAATATCCCTAAAGAAATCAAAGTTCTTTCAAACTTGACAATGGTACAAGTGACGTGGTTTTTTGCTACCAATGTAGGAACCTTAAGTTAAGAGAATACTCGGATGCTGATTAGGGTGGTGATCTGAATGAGTCCAGGTCTACCTCAGGATATGTATTCCCCATAGACGGGGGAGTCATATCTCAGCGTAGTAAGAAATAAAACTGCATAGCACTTTCAACTATAGAAGTAGGGTATGTTAGTTGTTGCCTTACCACTCAAGAGGCTATATGGTTGAGGAGTTTTCTCCAAGATCTCAATGTCACTCCTAGAGTTGGTGATCATGTAGAAATGATGTACGACAATACTACTGTCATCCAGTTTGCTAAAGATCCGAAGTTCCACAGGAAAACTAAGCATATCAAGGGGCATTATTATTTTATTCGAAACGCCATAAAAGATAAAGAAGTTGTCATTAAGTATACATCTGCAAGTAAGATAATAGTGGATCCTTTAATTGAGCCTATTTCTAGGGATGCTTTTAAAGCTTATGTGATTAGTTTATGTCTGCGTAGGGCTTAGTTTTTAGATTTATCTAAGTGTATGATGGACATGTTTTCTCTTGTATTAAGTCTTTATGAAATAAAGATTAATGTTTCTTTTTCAAACATTCATAAATATGCAAGTACATTGTAAGGCACATTGAAATGTGGCCAGACTTCTGATTGACCTAATCACACAGACAATTGTCCTACTACTTAAGAAGCTGGTAGGATGAGACTTTTCAATATTAACACTAGATGAGTGTAATATTAATTATCATTATACTTGTGTTCTATGAATGATAAGCTATAAAATCTGGTAGTTGCCTTAGTAAGTCTAAGATGAGACTTATGAAAGTCGAATATGAAATACAACAATTTCATATCAAAGCCTTATAGCCATATTTTGAGTGTCAAGGTTAACATTAGGAATGTTGATCTAGTGACTCAGGCTGTTTTTTTAGGTAAAAGTCATACTTACGATTTTCATGGTGTAGAAGAGTGACACGTCTAGCTTGGTGAAAGCTATGTCGTGACACACTTTCATACTGTGTGCACTAAATGTCGACGTATTTGACGAGTGACGAGCGAGTTTTCTTTCCTTGTCATTGTGTAACCTTATTGGTAATATTCTTTGACTTAGAGTTATAATATGAAGTTAAAGCATGATGTTGCTACCTTAATATATTTTCCAAGGGTTAAGATGTATACGATCTAGCGGAACATATTAGAAAAGCATTTATGCTAAGATGGATTTTTTTTAATTGTCTAAGGAAGAATCATTTCCCCGTTACCATATCAAACACAAACGATTATATTCAATATATAATCAATTAATATATCGATAGGAATAAATGGATAGTGTATGCCACTGGTGATGTTTGAATGCCTCGAGGTGTTGATATTTTGTGAAAGAATTATGTTAGTTAGATGATAACTTGATATAACACTACTTGTTATTTTTTATTGCAAGCTCCATTGCCAACATGAAGCGTGAGAAGATTTGTTGGCAGAAAGATATGAGATTTGTGATTTATGTGACCGAGTGGGAGATGTTGACCAAAGAGTAACGGTCACTTAATCCCACATATAATTACACCACACTAATCATTAATTTGGGAGTTAAAAAATAACTAATTCAGTATTAATCAGCCAAGTCAATTTGATGATTCTGTTACAAACTTCGTGCTACTATAAAAAGAGGGTGATTAGATCAGGGAAGGTACACAGCTGAGAAGCAAACATTCCCTATATCCAATCTACTCTCTGCCCTGTTTCGCACACTAATCTAGCCGTCCCTGGGATTTAGATTTGGGGTGTGGACTCCTTGGTGGCTCTAAAAGCCACCTAATTTGTGGGTAGCAATCAGCAGACGAGGTCCGGGTAAAAGCTTCCGCATCAAGGTGAGTCCTCAAATACCTACACCTAGAATTCCAAAATCGGCTTGATTCAAATTATTAATCTTCACTTAGCTTTTTAATCCATTTTGATGGACCAGACTCTCAGATTGTTGGCTATTAGAAGGAGGAAGACCCCTCTTTTAATTACTTATCCAAAATTTTGAAGGTGAAACCGATAGTCCTCCTTTCTTCACATGTGTACTTGGGCTTGGTTACGTTATTAGATGTTAGGAGTAGTAGTCATTATTAGGTATAGTTCATGAGTAATTTCATAACTTGAATATACAGGTCATGATGATTACAAGCATGAAAAGTGATTTCTATACAAGACCAGAATATTGACCTACCCTTGCTGCCCTTTGAAAATTCACACAGAATATTAGGCTTGTCTAAAACTTACAAAAATATTAGGAGACCTGGACTAATGAGTCTTATGTACTAGGAATTTTGAAGTACTAATTTTGGACTCAAAATGAGGGAGATATGGATTTTCTTCCATTAGTATGTAGATCTGACTCAGTTCTAACCAGCTGTGAAACTCAAGATTTGAAGTATTTAGTATGGTTACCTATTTTTGGTTCAAGAATAACAACTTTAGTAGATATCTATGTCTTTCCAGAAAGGATTCATTGGTTACAATTCAATATCGGGAGGTAAAGTCATAACCTCTGGAAGTTTGAAATCTGATATGAACCTGAATATTTGATTCTTTGTTAAAAGGTTAATTTTTTTGGTTAACAAATTAGAAAATAAGTGGTAAAATTAGTTTAGGTGTTGTAAATATAAATTTTGGGCTTAGGACTGAAATTTTAGGAGTTAGGCATTGCTGCATCAGTTGGGTCGTGAATTTTATCTAGGGTTGATCCATGTTGTGACCTTTTTACTTTTGTCATTTAGGCCTATCAATTTAGATTTGACTGCAAGCTAATTAGGACTCTTGTGCTCATCGAGGTAATATCTATGCCTAACACCCCTGAATGTTTTCATATGTGTTTAAGTGTTCACAAAATTTTCGTGCGATGTTCAACTCGAAAAAGGATTTAGTGATTGAGAACTTGAGCTGTTTGTGTGAATTTTTATGATTTGAATGTCGTGATATTTGATTGTGATTGATACATGTCACTACAAGAAAGATTGAAAATTTATGACCTTTTTTTATGACCTACGAGAAGTAGTCACAAATTGTAACCAATTTTATGACAGATAGAGGGTAGTGAGAAATTTCTGACCAAAGGTACAGCGGTGTGAAATCCCATCACATTTTGTGATCAATTTTCACACTACCATAAAATTGATCACAATTTTCAAAATATAAAAACTTGAAATTAGTTTCCCCTTTATTTTTAAGGCTGAGTCTAAGTTTTTAAAAAAAAAAAAAATCAAAATTAACTTCGCCACCATTTAGAAATTAATGGTTGGTCAGAAAAGAGTAAAGTAATTTTAGAAAAAATTTATAGAACTTGGTGACAAGTTTTGGTCGATTCCAGAACACACTCATCAGGCTCTTCCTCTCCCCTCTCCATCTCTCCCCTCTTGCCTTTCCATCTCTCCCTCTCTCACGCCGCCGACCAGACCACACTTTTCGCGCGCCGGTGACCAGCCCATTCACCAGGCCACCGAACGCCCGCGCCCAGACCGTTGAGTTTCGACTGATTCTCTATCTTTCTCTTACACGCCTGCCCTCTGATTCTCTGTCTCGCCCTCTCGCGCTCGCCGGTGAGTTTCGTCGCCGCTGTCGATGACCAGACCATCGATCGTTCATCCTGGTAATCATCTTCAGCCCTTATTTAGTTGTTTGTTGTTAATTTTGTTAACCTCATGTTTGTAGATCTGATCTAGGGCATAAATTTTCTTGCCCTCTAATTTTTTGATTCTCTGTCTTGCTCCCCCTTCCCGTTTCCTCTTTTCATTGTAATTTTCTGCCTAATCTGATGTGGGTGTGTTATTAGCGTGGGTGTGGAGGTGTGTCAGTTGACTACTTAGCAGTTGTCGCAAGCTTTCCTAAGCCAGATGACAAGATCCGAAGCACCAGCTTTCAGGTAATCTCTCCCCTTCCCTTTTTGGTGAAAAATCTGTAGTGCTGAAGTGTACCCTTTTTTCTTTTTGAGGGCCCTGAAACCCATGATGATGATCTATTGATTGGTAGCTGGTTTTGAACATTGTGTAATAAAGTATTAACTTGCAAATGATATGTGTTGACTTGTGAATGATGTTATTGGTATTGAAATTGTAAGATTGAATACCTTCGGGGTTGATTTTGTCTTTGGATAGTATTCAATGTCGCTGTCTTTTTAATGCATAAAGAAGCCCAAAGATTGATATCATATAGGCAGGATTGGAATCCAAATGTTTTGTGGCGACTTCAGAAAACTTTACCAACTTTTTGGCTAGAAGACCTATATATATGCCATGCCAATATTTCTATAATCATCTTGGTTGGGATCACTAGAGTTTGGAAGTAAGAAATGATAGGAGGTGGGTTTTGGTTGCACAGCCAATAGTTGGTCAGTATCCTGCAACAGCACTGTTTTTCCCTGTTCGGGAATATTCCACTTTGAAACTTTAAGGAAAGAGATACGCATAGTAACTGTCTTCATCTGCGTGGTCAGAATGTGAATATGGTCAAGATGGAATAATGAAGTTGGTGTGGAGAAAGTAGTCTCTAAAGTTGTAGCTAAATGGGTTGATAGTTAAAGAAAGTTGCATTGATGTTCTCGCCAGCCAAGCATACTTATCCATCTCGCACAAGGTAGCACGAGTAATCATCTTTTGCCAATTGCTTGATGGAAATTGTTATCCATTCTCCCGGTCATGGCTTGTGGCAAGGTCCTTACCAAGGGTTGTTTACGTTTCTAGCCAGAATTTATTTGTTGTATCGAACAACCTAGGCTTAAGCTATAGATTGTCACTGAAAGAGTGTTAACACTCCTAAAATAAGAACAAGGCACTGTGGCTTCTCCATTTACAACCTCAATCTTTTCCTGTGTTCTCCAATCAATCTCTTTATTCCTATTTACCCAAGCGTCCAACCAGAAACCAAGTCTTTCTTTCTTTTTTTTTTTTAATGGATAATAATTCCTCGAGCTTCATCCAAAAACTAGAGCTACAGTTTTGTTTTGGAGATGAGGGAATTCCCTGCTTCAAAGATGAGTACGACAACAGCAACAATATAGTACGAGTAGAATGCTAATATGGTATGCAAGGACAGTGTAGTGGAGACGTAGTTTCTGAAACTCCAAATCCAAAATATGAAGTAAAAGAAATTAATAATAATGGAGGTCCCTATTCTGTAGGTAGGGTCTGATGCCAAAATGGAAGTTGGAAGTATTTAGAGTTGTACCATATAGGCATATATGGGACAAAATATTTACTAGATGATTTTTCCCCCTATGATGCAATAGTCACTTCTTATTGGTTGGTTTCAGGTACAAGGAGGTGGCAATGCTGGAAATGCATTACATGTGCTGCTTGTCTCGGCTTAAATCCCAGGCTTATCTCCAAGATAGCTGATGATGTTCATGGTAAGGGAATGCTGAAGGAGCTTCAAGCTGATGGTGTTGACACTTCATTTTTAATTGTAAGCCTACTATGTCCTTCCAACATTGAATGTCTCCTAATCCTCATCCATGCATTTTGGGGATATATTCTACCAACGAAGTAATTAGACTGTAAAGTAGAGAACTAAAGGGCTATTGTAGTGTTGTAAGTAAATCAGGAAACATATAGCACAAATTATTTAAATTTCTTGTTAGCAGTGCCCATATTAGTTACACTTACCATTTCCTTTTGATTTGCTCTATAAGCAGTACCCCCTTTTCTGCAGGCTTCCCCAGAAGGTAATATCACGAAAGAGGTGATATTGATATTTTTATTTCATCTTATTTATGTTCACCTAGTAAAAGGTTAGAGTTGTGGATTGCCAACCTTCAAGTTGGTCAATCATTGTAATGTGTTAGCAGATGGCACATTAAATATTTGATTGATGAACAATAAAGTTTCTGAAACCTACTTCTGTTTTGGTGATCAACATATTACCCCCCAAAAAAAAGTGCAGCTCAGGCAACGGCTTGTCCTGAATTTAACTATCGTATATTTCCCTGGATTCAAAAGGCTATAGCACGCAGGGAAGGGGGGGTAAGTCAGAGAGCTGCTTAATATGAGAATTGTCACCTCCATACAATTAACAAGTGTACTACATTTTCTTAAATGGAGAGTACACAATCATTTTGGTACATCCCAAGATATTGAAACATTTATCTTGTGACAAAGGTTGTGTATATATCCTAAACCTATGGTCTCTCCACTTTTTCCTTTTTGGTAGAATGATGTTTATACACTGTGCCTGGGTCTTTATCAGATAGTATGGTATTGGTACTGTTGCTAATGATTGGTAACTTGTCACTTTATGGAGCAGTTTGTTTAGATGTCATATTTATCTGAATGTAAACAGTGATGTAGAGAATGTTCTTCTCAAGTGCCCTTAGGGGGGGAGGGGGAACCGTATGTTTCTTCTCATGGATTCAGTTGACACAAACTGCATGTTCCTTGATTAGCATCGGATGGATCAAACTGGCATGTCATATTATCAAATGCACTCTTCCAGTGCAGGCAACGTGTAGAAGCATTCCTATTGTAATAGATGTGGAAAGAAAGCGGGAAGGACTGGATGAACTTCTAAGTTTTTCCACTTATGTCGTATGTCCAGCCAATTTTCCACAGGTAAGGCTCTTTGTCATATGATGCTATGAGATAAGCTTTTTCTATATTGTCTTCTACTTGCGTTTGGCTTCTGGTTTTGATGGTACTTTGAGTATATTCGTTGATTTATCTAGAAAATTCCTGTATCCAATTTCATAGGTATGGACAGAAGCATCATTGTTACCAAAGGCCCTTTTATCCATGCTGTTGAGATTACCAAATGTTAAATTTGTGATTGTGACACTCGGTGAAAATGGATGCATCATGCTTGAAAGACGTATGAGCAGTCAGTCCTCTATCTTGCCTGTGCTTCACATATCTTCGCAGATAGGATTCTGCAGCTTGACTATCTCTTTACCAATTGTTTCACCGTCTTTCTTTGCTGAAAACTCTTACTGTAGAAGCTCCGGAACCAGAAAAACTGAACGTCGAGAAGATCATGGAAACTCTGAAGCAAAAGATAGTTCATGAGTCCACCCTGCCGTCATATGTATCGTCCGTAACATTATTCTCCCCCTAAGCAGTTGCAATTGCTTATGCTCTACTTCTTCTATATTCCTCATGTTTATGAGTTTGCACAGATGTACGCAATCTAGAGTTGACTTTGGGATTTGAAAGTCAATGAAATCTGATGCAGACTCTCATCATTTTCCCCTTTTTATTTATAGTCGTGGTGGTGAAGATGATGATAATGATGACGGTGATCAATAAGAGAATGAAGATTAGGATGATGATTTGCTTTGTGTTTTAGATTACCTTGAATGATGTTGAACTGTTGTAACTTAAGTTTGAATGTTTGATACTAAACTACTTGTGTGGGAACCTTATTTGGTTGTTATGAAACTATTAAGTTTGGTACTAAGTTACTTGTGTTGGAACCTTGTTTGGTTATGAAACGAAGAAGTTTGGTACTAAGCTACCTATGTTGGGGCCTTATTTGGTTGTTATGAAACCATGAAGTTTGGTTGTCAGGTATATGCAAATATGTACTGTAATTTTGCAAATGCGGGGAGATGATCACTATACAAGTACATGACTTTAATTTTTATAGAAAAATCGATCACAAAAATAGTTACAAACTAATTTTTCATCTGACCACAATTGATCACAAATACGAGGAAAAATCACTGTCAGGTATCCTACTTTGTGTGGAAATCATAACTAGGGGACCATGTTATTAGAATGTATTTAAAAGTACACAACATTATGTGGAAACTATATTAAGGGGACCATTCACTGTTTACATTTTTTTTTGTAGCCCTTAACCTTTTCATATTTGCAAATTTACCCTCAACCCTTAAAAGCTTACTTTCGAAAAATTGGAAAAGTTGTTTGTGGTTTTTGGTTCACTAATAGATCTCGACGTTCTCTTTCATCTGGTATCAGAGTCACGTGCACAAAAATAATTACGATTATTAAACTAATTAATGGCTAATTAAGCTAATTAACTGTGATTAGTTAAGATTAATGCTTGAACCATCATCTGCTTGCCCTGGTCCTAATTATTTACATATTGTCCACTCACCTGAAGGCAATATCTCATTAGCACCTCAATTAAACTATATCACTGATATAGTTTTAGAATTAAAAGTTGAATTAGTTAAAATTAAGATTGAACTAAAAGATCTTAAGAACCAGTTAACAGTTGTTCATCTTTCTCTTATTAACGAAATTAGACATAGCGAAAAAGTTACTCCTAAAATTAGCACTCCTTTTCAGCATAAATATCCTTTTCAAAACCCAAAAAATAAAATTCCATTTCCTTTGCAAGAAATAAAAATCCAAAAAGAAGTAGGAGGACAATCTGGTGAAAAATCTACTGAAAAGAAAGAAAAAAAAGATGGAGTATAAGCAACATTCCCTTGAAGAACTACAAAAAATGTTTGATAAAGAACAAAATCCTGAAGAACTAAAAAAAATCATGAACGCTATTAGTGATAAATATGATGTTTTGTCTGATGATAATGAAGAGACTAATAATGTCCAACTAGAAGAAGAAATATATCAGCAAATGAATCTTATTAAACTCGATGATCTTAATGCATTACCATTACAAGAAATTAAATGAAAATTAGATTAAAAAAATATGGTAAACTGGTTGCGGAAAATGAGATTAACGAAATAGGAGAAGAAATTGACTTACATGAAACAGAGACTAATCTTGTTAATAATGTCGTTCCTAAACCTGAAGAATTTGGTGAACCTTCCAGAAGAAACACTCATTTCTTGAGACCTAGGTATGTTCCTGCAGGACGAACAAACAATTTTTCCTTCGGGTTTGTCCCAAGGAAAACCACGACCTATGAAGAGATTGGCCTTACCCCAATTAGTCAAACTGGTTATATCTTAAACATCGATGGAGCTCGTAATAGAGAAGAAATATTTGAGCACTGGAAAAGAGGAATGAACAGTGTCTTAAATTTAAATACTATATGGACTGCGGCAAACTTTCTAAATTATATCGAGCATAGTTTCTCTGGCACTATAGCTGACTGGTATGATTCTTTAAGTAAAGATGGTAAAAATACTTTAAGAACGATGGAAACACTAGTTGCTATGTTCAGAAGTCTGTGTAAAGAAATTGAGACTGAATTCATCGGAGCTAAAATTGATTTTGAAGAAAAAGCACGAGAATGGCAAAGAAAAATTAACAACATAGAACTATGGGATATGAGATATCTAGAAAATTATATTACAGAATTCAGTCAATATTATTACAAAATTGGGTATAATGAAACCAATCTTGGCATGTTCTATGACAAATTGTCATATCCTATAAATTCTATAATTAATGAAAAATACATGGCATGGTTTGAACGAACAGATGTTGTTGATACCCTTGGTTCAAGAATTTCCTATTTGCGAAAATGGGTCAATGAATAATGTCTTGATTTACAAAAGCAAAAGAAGATTAAGAAGCAGTTCTTGACTTGTTGGGATTCACCTCACCAATGGGGAAAAGAATCTGAGAAAAGAAGAAAAAGAAAATTCTATAAGAAAAAGAGTTTTAACAAGCAAAGAGGTGAAAAATATAGAAGAAAATATTACAACAAACCAAGTCCTAAAAAACGTAGATTCTTTAGAAAAGTTGCTTATTGCCCGGCAGGGAAAAATAACTGTAAGTGTTGGGCATGTGGAGAAGTAGGGCATTATGCTAACGAATGCAAAAACAAAAAGAACAATAAACTTATAGAAACCTTGGGAAGCCTAGATTATGTTGAACTTAGTGAAGATGAGGCATTAGACCTAATCCTAGGCAACAACAAAAGAATTGTTGAAATTATAGAGGACAATGAATGTGAAGAAAATGATTATGAAGAAACTAGCCATATGATGGAAAGTAACTCAGTTAGCCCTGGTGATCTTCAAGGAGAAGAGTTTGTAGTAGACAATGATCATGAAGAAGTCAAAGGAGATTAGGTTCTTCCCATAATCCAAAAGGACATGATCTATAAAAAATCTATTTTTCAAATAAAAAGCAAATATGTATGTGAAATGATGGAAGGACATATTGAAATAAAGGATTGTGAGTATGACATTGAAGAAGTTAATCTTATTAATTGGGAGAATATCCTTAAGCATAATAAAGATAGAAAGTATAGGTATATCCATGTTGGAAGCGTTCAAGTTCAAATCACTCCATTACAATATTATGGTAAAGATATTGATCTCTACACTTTACTCTGTGATATTAGGCATATCAAATTTAATAATCAGATAATCAAAGGGATAAAAATCAATTTATGTAATGGGTCAGTAGGTTTCAACTGTCGACCTGGATATTATGTGAGTTTAAAAGATGAATTTGCTAAAAATTTCCTATCCCTTAAGATAAAAACAGTTGGGATGGATATGAAGAGAGGAGGATATCCTTTAAGGATATTTTGAAAAATTATCTACAAACTAGATAATACAATAGATCCTAAGACTAAGGTAACAATGATAGAAGCAGAGAAATTTGAAAGTCCTACCCCATGCAAAAGATCCAGATGATCAAGTCCAATCCACAGGAAATAAAAATAGATCATTCATGGATATCTAGTTTTGCCAATCCTACCAAAATTAATAAGAAAAATATAATAAAAATTGATAAGGAAAGAAAAATCACCATTAAACCCCAATTATTAAGAAGTATGAGCACAAGGTCAGAGTGGGAAGAAGGATCTTCATCCGCTAAAGAAGAGCTTAAAGAAGATGATACAATGAGCATAGCCAGTGTAATGAGTAGAATGCGTTTTGAAGCGGCAAGGCCAAGCCTAGATCGATTAGCAAGTCTAGATAGGAAGGTCACTGGATACAAAACAAGAACTCTTAGCGAACCTATTTATGAGGATGAATTAGTCAAAAATATGACTGTGGAAATATCCTACGAGGCTACTAATACAAACCCTAATAGCATCTACATACCAATAAAGATATGTTTAGAGGGATATAATAAATATGAACTGTGCGCTTACATAGATAGTGGTTGTTCTGTATGTTTTGGAAGACGAACACTATTTCCTAAGTTTATGTGGAAAAGAGCTAAAAATCCATTACAAGTAAGGATAGCTGATAATAGTGTTATGAGCCACAATGAAGCCATAGAAGGGTTATCCATAGAATTAGGAGGAGTCCAATGCATTATACCAGTTTTGTGGACTACTGATCAATCCTCTCATAATATGATTATTGGAAATAATTTTCAAAGATTATATTCTCCATGCACCCAGACCATAAACCAAATAATATTTACGATTAATGGTCACTCAGTCCCTATTGAAAAATTAAGTAAGGCTTATACTCATCAAAAAATTGAATTTACACGCAGCCAGCGTGGTGAGAAGGTATGCAGAAATGTCTCCTTGAGTTGTTTTAGGAATATGATCTAGAGCATCTTAACCCGAGTAATGAAGATTTTGATGATTATCTAGATAATGATGATCTGAAAAATATAATTGGAGATGAAGGTATGCAGAATCTCAATAATGATGACTAGTCTTGTCATCATTAAAAGTTCTGAAAATGCTGCCCCATTATTGTACTATTTTGACAAGTGTCTGGTCTGTACAATAAAGTGTGTACTGTAGCCGTCAGTTTACTGTTGGCAACTATAGCCATGTGAAAAATCTGTAGCCATTAGAGCATCCTATGTACTCCCATCCCCTCTATAAATAGAGAGGTCAAGAGTTGAGAAAGGACAGAGTCATTTGAGCATTCTTGAGCAAATGAGAAGTTGGGTTTCTCCATTTCTCTATGAACAAGCATCTCTAATGATCTTAGCTTAAGTTTCTCTTCAAGCTTTCCATTGTAATATTTCCACTTGCAAGCTTTTAATAAAAGAAGTTTTCCAGTAGGGAACGTTATCCAATTGAACCTTATGTCCTATATATTATAAATGCTTGATTAAAGTTCCACTATCCTTCAAAAAGATTAAAAACTTGATTAGTGACTACGGTTTGAGGTAGGAAACGAAACAAATTTGTGCTGTACCTGATCTAAGGAAGGTGGGGTTGAGATTAGCAATCTCTGTAAACCGGAAGTTAGAGGAACGCCGGAGTCCAGCGGCAACTACATTCAGGTAACGGTCGAAAATTTCTAATTAAGTTTTAATTACTTTGCTAAGCATGGTAGGCTTATAACCACAAAAATTATAATATATAAGATATAAGTAGTAGATTATGATAACTAGTACCAGTAAAGTCATTATAAGAAGTTAAATCAGTTAAAACAAGCATATTTCCTGAAAAAATCCCTAAAAATAGCTTATTTACACGTTTTTACTATTCCAGGGACTATTCTGCAAATTCTACAAAGTTTAGGGACTAAGTTGCAAAGAAAAACTTCGACCAGCAACTATTTCAAAAAATATCGTCCCCTATTAATAGTTTACTAACAATAGTAGGCACTTTGGAATACATTATAAAAACTTTGACCCCTAATAATTATTTCCAGAGAACTAAGGTTCCCTACAGTCACAAATTACAAATACGGCCACAAAAGCAACAAAATTTTTAACATATCGGTCATAAAGATGGTCACAAATAACCACAGTCGCAATCTTGGTAACAAATTTCATGATTCACTTCGTCACAACAACAATTCGGCCGCAAATACAGTAATAAATCGTGTAACGCCCCCAAGGTGCTAATGACATGATTTACGAAAAACTACAGCGGAAGACTTAATGATAGAAGACGCTAAGACCATCTTGACAAGGATAAGGTTCATTGAAACCATTTAATTTTACAACTCATGCTCACAATCACAGTATCTATTAAACTGAAACACTCCAATACCAAATTTCATAATAGTTCAACTTCAATACAATTGACTTAAACATACAATATGCTAAATCGCACTTCACACTACATAAGTATATTGAATATAGACCCAACTTGACCTTGAGATTGATTCCAACGTTCATGCTATGCTGAATCCACTATGAGCATCTGATAACTTCCAAAAGGGCTTGCTAAATGGAGAAACATATGATACTTCATCACCTAAAATAGAAAACATGAAAATAATTCGAAAATGTGAGTAAAAACTCAGTACATACATTCCTGTATTGTAAAATAAACGTAGAAACACTGTTGATGAGAACCCACTTTTGCAATTTATTTAGTTCGTAATAACAATGAAAATGAAAGTAATATTAAACCGAATAGCTCATTATTATCTGGATGTGAACCCCTTGTAATGATATGATCTATATATAGGTGTACACCTGTCAATCCAATCAAGAGTTGGCCTGAAGTCGAGCAGGTAAGTGATGGGCTAATGCCCTATAGATGATAACTGATAGGGTCACAAGTTAAATGGCAAATCACTGTGCAAACTAATTCATTGGCAAACTCATTAAGAGTTGTAACTTGATAAACATGTTCTACTTTCTAAAGATATAGGCAATGGACGTACCATAAGTCTTTAAAAATATCATCTGACTTGATATAAATGTCATCTGTTTCATAAATATCATCTGACTTGATAAATATATTCTGACTTGATAACACTTATGCATAACGGGGAACGATAACTAGGCCTCGACTCTATTTCATAAATGTCATTGTAGGTATTTGTAATCAGTAAATGATCCTTACTCACATAATTGAGTAAGTAAAAGTATGTGTAATAGAAATTAAGAAATTAAATGGTACATATAACTTGGGTATTTCAATTAACTTCAAAACTGAATTAATGAAAGTAATTAAATACGATATAAAGTAAATGAAAGTAAAATAAACTACAATGAGATAAATGAGATTACAAAGGAAAAGGCCTTGATGGTGACAAATGGGAGAGTGGTTTTGGCCTTTTGTGAGATAGGTTACTAATATGGGTTTAAGACTCGCTGATATATAACTTGGTTCAAGATAACAGCGAGAACACTAGATTGGCTTGATAAATACATATGATACATTCTACATTAAGTAAGTAATAGAGATTTGAGGCCAAGAGAGATATATCTTAGCTCAAAATACCATAAACTATAATAACTTGGTCTAATAAATATGGTTTCTAAGTCAAAAATTCTCCCCACTTTTCATATTTCATTCACAAGTCTATTAAATATAGAATTCCATCCCAATAAGTCATTGAACTCGATAGAAGCTATTAAGCTCACTACACTTGGTATTTTCTTTGTAAAATCCATAATTGATTTAAAGCTCATAAACAAGCTCCCAAATTGTATACTTGTCTTCTTCTTTCTTATTAATCAAGGTAAAAGTTTCATAAAAGTCCATGAATATTCATTTCCCCCTTACATGACCTTACTTTCCCCAAAATGCACAAAATGAGTGCATGATCAATCTCACTCAATCTTTATTGTTACTCTTTACACAATTACTCAAAATGCTTCCAGAAATTACCAAATTCAAAATGTTCAATCAAAATTATGAGATCTTATAGGAAATTCGAAAATGATATGGACAATCTATAGTGAATTTTTCATAATTTGTTTACAAGAACACACTGCACAGAAATTCCAATAACAGTCCAATTTGTACCAAAGTAGGTCAGTTCACTTCAAAAATTCATAACTTTCACCCTTGACCTCAAAGCAAGACTTAAAACCCCAATGTGGAAAGATTAAGAAGTCCTGAAAAATTTTTATTTGCAACACAAAATATGATTCCCGCAATAGGATTCTCAAAATGGGAATATAAGTGTGTCAGGTTTGGTTGAACCTGCGCAGTTTTAGAAAAACAGCCATAATTTTTTCCACATAACTCGGATTAAGGCAATTCAAAAGGAATTTGAAATCTATCACACTGGCCTATCCACCCACCAAAAATCATAATTTTTAAGTGGGACGATCATTACCAGTTTAATCTCAAAGTTACCCCTGTTTTTGGTTATTTCTAGCCCTCACTGTTTTTGCTTTCTCCTCTTTTTTTTACATAAATCCTCACTTGAAATCATTCTAAATTGCCAAAAACATCATCACAATCATCAATAAGACTAAAGATTACAAAATCATATACAAAATAATACAATTCCATCACTTGACTTAAGCTAACTTGATCGTGACAAAATCCTAACCTTAACATACTTCAAGTTCAACCCCACCATGATCAATATCCCCAAAAATAATAAAACTTACATGATAATATCTATTATGATCTCAAGAACATAAAATATAAATAAGACAATCATAAAAACCAAAAGCACATCAAGATCAAGTTAGGGTTTACTCACTTTGCTTGAAGAAAAGTAGGTAAAAGTGATGTTTGATACTTGATGGGGTGTGGGGATGGCTGGTGGATACCTTGGTGGCCAGAGAGTGGATGACTAGTGGCTGGACGGTGGGTGGAAGGTGGCTGCTGCAGTTGGCCATGGGGTAGAAGAGAGAAAGGGGAGAGATATGTGTGTATTGTCTTGCTTGGTTATAAATGAATCAACATACTTGAATAGTATTTAACCTTCCATAAAGTAGCTTTTTAGCAAATCATGGTTAAGTTTAAGGTTAAATTTAAATCAGAATTAACAAGGCAAGCTCGTTGGGCTATGATTGGTTTATACGTTTTGAGCTCGGGAAGGAAAGTAAACCGTATGCGATTGAATTTTCGTAACTTGAAATTAAATTTTTGAGAGGTTATAATAATAATAATAATAATAATAATAATAATAATAATAATAATTTCTTAAACCATAATTATCGAGGCCTACTATTGATTCACCTAGTATTTAATCAATCAACGAAATTTGAATCAACAATCAATGAAAATTGAATTGTAAAATGGGATCCAAATGAAATATCTTCCAATCGGGATGATTAAATATGATAAATAAAAGCGAAAAATTTAAATTACATAAGATAATTCGGTAAATATATAAATTGAGTGTAATTGAATTAGTAAACATGATTTGATTAAACAAATAACCATGAATGATTAAATCAGTAAACAAACCAGGAGTGATTAAATCAATAAACATGATTAAGTAAATGAATAAATATGATTAATTAAATAAATAAATATAATTTAAATAAATAAATATGAGTTAGGGTTGAGTTATTACAGTCTTCCCCCCTTAAAGAGTTTCGTCCTCGAAACTTATGATTTTGATCATATATGCAATGCCACCTCAAGTAGGGATAGTTGATTTTCACTGCTTCCCTCCAAAAAGGTATGATTAGCCCAAAGTGCATAACTGCTTAATCTTGCGGTCGAATATCTAGATCCTCAGTGGCTTCACTGGCTCGATTACTTTGGTTTAAAATTGATATTCTCTTCAAAAGGAAAACTTGTTACTGCAAAGGAGGTACTCTACTCTACTGGTTCTCTGTCTTGACTACTGATAAGTATGGAAACCATTGCATTTCCTAATAAGTATTCTGATACTGACTCATAAAACCCAATGTAACGAGGAATCAATTATCTCTAATATCCAATCTCTTGACACCCTTGACTAGAGAAGCCCTTTGGAATATTTTATATCTCATCTGAACTTTAATTGTCTCCTTCTTTGGTCAAAATGACCATATGACTCTTGTGTAGTCCTTATGTCAACTTAGCATGTACTTGAACTGTCTCATTATTCTCGATAGTTCTTCTACCTTACTCTAATATCGCTAGACATTATTTGAGATTATGCCCTTATCAAAATGTTCTCATCTGATGTTGTGCATGATCTTCTCTGATCAGACTAGTCTAAGATCTGCTCTAAGTTTGAATTAGATGCTCACTACAAAAATACCTCTTATCTGCGGTGGAATTTACCGACAGAAAAAGTTAATTTTTCCGACGGAAAATTACGTTTCTGACAAAAAATACGACGCCAAATACCCCATCGGAAATTGGCTCATCGCAGAAAATTATGCAGCGATGTCCGACGGAATTACTCCGTTGGAAAATCCGTCGGACAGGGTTTAAGGTGCAGGCAATTTTCAGAGGGGAAGAGGTTTCCGTCGGAATTTCCGACAGAAATCTCTCCCCTGAAAAAAAATTTTCGCTTTTAAAAAATTTGTGCTCCTGAAAAATAAATAAAAAACTTAAATATGTCACGACACGATCACCACATACAACATATGTAATAATTACCAAATATAAATTTTTATATCTGAAAATAAAATGTGCTAAATTAAAAATTAAGCATGACATCCACAATTGTTTTGGATCTATACGCAGATCATATGAATTAATCAGATTCCGATAAATTTGTGAGATCATCGTTGTCATTTTGGGAGTCCTGCTCATCATCAGTGTTCAAGTTGATTTGACTGGAAGAACTTGTACTTTGTCCTTTAAGATTTAAAAATTTTTTCATAATGCGCTCTGTCTTCTCCTATTTCTTGGCAATTTGACTTATAGCCTCTACTTGCCTAGTAATGCTCTAATTGAGGAGTTGCGCTTGCTCTCTTGGATCAAAATGCTCAGCTGATGAGTGACGTGCAGTTGCATTTGTAGTTGATTTCTTCGACTTGACCCCCTCCGCGCCAAAACCGTATACCCGGCCTTTTTTGTCCATATTTTCTTTAACCCAAAACTCTTCTTGAGTCATAGGGGAAGTTGGGACCCCCTTGAGTTGCAACTTGAGTGTACTCCTCCCATTTGTTGTGATGATCTTCCTAAAAGTTGTCAAAAATAATACTATCACATACTAAACCGACAATTATAACATATGAATAATGTCTGAATAAAATGTGCCAAATTTACATATTTTTTTGCAGATTTTTTATCAATGAAAACTTTGTCTTTGACCTTACAGTGAGTGTCCTTAAATATTTACTCACATGTGGGTTCTCTACGTAATGCTTTGGCCTACAAAAAATAAAATGTAACGAGTGATCAAATGTAAAGAAGGACCAAAACCTCAATCTTTACCATACATTGTATATGGGAAATACACTTTTTAATAAGCACATCACTTACCAGGCGCCTTTTCCTTTCACTAATCGGAATTTAGCCACATGTATGTAACGAAGGACCAAAACCTTCTGCATCACTCAATCTATTGTTTTTATTTTGTTGACTCAATTTCTTAAATTTGTCATCCTCATTCCAAACACTAGGTGATAACCACTTCGACTTTTTGTTGTACCTCCTGGCATATCCAAGAATGTCCCTAAGTTGAGTTGCACCTCTATACTGAAAGTTATGCTGTATCTGAATTTCATTGTTTGGATGCCAGTAGTAGTGTTTCTATAACAAAGTTGAAGTATATTAGTAAACATCTCAAACAATCTAATGACGACTTTTAAATTCATTGTACAGAAAATTAACATTGAACTCATTAAACCATATGTCTCGCTGAGATTGTGGAACTTCTCCTTATGTGGTCCAAGGATTTGGGTACTTACCTACAAAGCTTTCAGTAATTTTTTGAACTACGCCCTGATATGGAACAAAACTAAGAACAAAAACAATTTGTTAAAATTAATTACTGTAACCATTAAAAGAATATGATTACTGAAGAAGTTAGAAAATTTATAATGAACTTACGTATCACCATCAGGTTGTAGATATATCTTATTATTTGTGCTTGCAGTTTCACTATCAGGTGCAAGACTTTATCTATCTCTTCCTACCCCTTCATTTTGGACCGCTTCGTTGTAGACTGAGTGGCTTGGTATTCTAGGCTGACCAACAATCTGATTACTGTTATAATGTGGGCTAACAGTGCCAAACTGTTGATAAACTAATGGGGTAGCTGAAGTACCACCGATGTAAGGAATATTCGGTTGGATAGGTGACTACATACCCGCACCAAAAAAAGGTGGTTGCATATATAGTTGCCCATTCATGCTACCAAAATAATTTTTGAACGGTTGAATTGGATTAAGAAAACCTCCAAATATTCCACTGAAGGTGTTTATTTCATAGTTTTGATTAGCAGGATCATGCTATGGGGTCGGTTGTGGTCCTCCTCTATGGCACAATTCCTAACCGTTCGGCCTCGATCACTTCCACCATTTACTCCAGACATCTAATAAATAAGAACAAAATAAAAACAAAATACAACAGCGCAAATATTTATAGTATTGTTAGTGAAAAAATTACCGTACATATATACAATTGTTTTTCCTAACTTGCAATTAAAAAGAATGTACATATACATGCATAAATATCCATACAACTAAAAGATTAAATCAACCATTGTGGGACACACCGTCATCATCATCATCACTTTGTAATATTATATCTCCTTTATCATCATCATCGGTGTCTTTAGCTTTATCCTCCCATTCACCTTCTTCGTCCTCTTCATAATCATCATCATGTTCACCATTCCCATTATGATCATCGACCTAATCATGTCCATCAACATCATCAACTTGTGCAGTTTCATCGACTAATATTGTGGCTATACGCTATCCACATTCATGGTTGTCATTCCTAACTGTTGATAGGCAAGTTCTAGATTATTCTTATCTTTAGGGGCATCGCGAGATTTATTCGGTATAACTACCCACCAATTCGCTTTTCCTTATATTCCCTCAGGGTACTTAAGGTATATCACTTGGGTTGTAGTATCAGCAAATATGAATAGGTCAAACTTTCTGCAATATCTGGTATGATTAACCTCGGGATATGGGGTAAATTTAGGATAACGTAGCCCCCGAGGAACATCTGGGTCAAACCACTTACAATTAAAAAGTACACATTTTTTAATTGGTTCATCTGTAAATTCAACACGAATAATTTCATGAAGTACGCCATAATAATCCCCTGATACTTCATCATCTTCGCCGACTCCTTTGACACACACGCCACAATTATATGTGGCTTTACCTTCATTCCTAACCTTGATATGAAACCGATAACCATTAACTTCATACCCATAAAAACATTCGACTACCATAATCGGTCCATGAGATAAGTTCACCAAAAAGTTTTGCCTCTCATCATCAAACACCTGGTAAGAATTGACCTATGAAGAAAAAAGAAGATAATTCTCTTTAGAGTTACAAAATATTTTGTAGGAATTGAAGATTAATTATGAAAAATTACTTACATTATACTCAAACCACTGTGCAAAATTTGCCTCGATAAACAAGTCAACTTCCACATCACTCGCGTTTGGATTGTGACCGCGAAATTAATGTCTGAACCAACTGTATTTCACGATTGAAATTATTTAATTACTCAACAATTATTAAGTTTTCAAATGAAACTTTCAATAACTGACAAATTTACTCCAAATATGGTTGCACTTCATCACAATTCAGTAAGATGTGAAGGCGAGTGACACGGTACTCCGGCTCAGTAAGATATCTTTTTCCTCGATTTCCAAATAGAGTACCCTTACGGTTGAACACTGAAAGAGTTGACATTTGTGGTTCGAGCCTCATTACGCCCAATTCTTGGGCAATGCAAGCTTGAATGAAAATAATACTCAACGAAATATTTAATCTCAAATGCTAAGTATGCCTAAACTATGGATGCCTCTACATGAGCTTTGTTCTTTACCGTAGGCTTCAACCAGCCAAAATACCTCTGAAAGGGATACATCCATCGATATTAAACAAGACCACATAACAAAGCTTCTTCTGCTAAATGAATGGGCAAATGTTCCATGACATTACAAAAAACCAGGAGGGAAAACTGTCTTGATGTATGTCTCAAGGGAGGAGAGGACCCAAGCTAACACACATCAAAAGAAAGCCAAAACTCAAGGATAGGTTTCGGCCACAAGGGGCACGGTCGTGCTTATGTGCACGGGTAGGCTGTGCTAAGCTACTGCCTGGCCGTGACTGAAATTCCTCACTTTGCACGGTTGGAGGTGCTTTGAAGTGGAAATGTTTGCTAGATCTTTTGGAGTAGTTTTGACGTGAATAGGGATGGAATGGAGAGTATGAAGGATGTGAGAGTGAGGGGATATGATGGAGTTTCAAAGTGAAAGATTATTAACTAAAAACTCGAGCTAATAATCTCACCTTAATCCACCTTTAATCTGGTTGCTTCAAACAAAGATAGGATTGACTAAACTCAAAGAATGGATACAGAAACACCACCAATCTTGAGTCTAGGGCCCTTAATCTTGATTAAGATACAGATATCACCACTTAGTCAAGGTTAAGACTTGACTTGAACACCACCTTAATTGGCCTAATTAAGGATAAGCAAGCAAGATTTGAAGAGAGAAAGCTATAAGCTCTCAAACTGAATTCTCATATGTCAAAGCTGAATGAATCAGCCAAGGGGCCATGTTTCCTTTTGTATACATGCTTAGCAAGCACACAACTAAGCTAGCACCTCACTAACCTTTCCTTCCTAGGGAGGAAAGGTGTTAATTAGGATAATCTTACCCAGTTAGAGTTAACCGGTTACAAACCATGTTCTAGCTAGCTTAATTACATTCTTCGCATTAAGGAAAGCAAGACAAATGATGTTTACAACATGCTTAGCTTAAACACAAGCTTAAACAATCAGAAACTCAGCTATTTTGCATGTGCACAACCGTAAAGGGAGAGGCACTTTTCGGCTAGCCAATGAGAAGCAAGGAACATCCACTTTTGCTGCTCTTCTCTTATTGGTTGATCTTCTCAAGGTTGCAGCCTATCATTGATGCTTTGGGACATGTGCCAAGCCTTGAGGAGTGTGCCATATCAGCTGAGTTGAAGGAAACCCATCGGTGAAGGCAAAAACAAACCGATACATCAAACCGGGTCCAAGACAGTTTTTTTAGCCGGTTTTGTGACTGAGTTTAACCATGACAAAAGTGAGTATGACTTAGGTTTTAGACCATGGGGGGAAGTTTAGGTTTTAGACCATAGGGGGAAAGTTTAGGATGTGTATAAACCCCCCCAACCAAGAAATTAAGGTTAAACAAAGTCTAAGTGGGGTTATCAAACTCAAACATTAAACCATGCAGATTGGGTGCTAATCTGGCCGGTTTAGCAAAACACCTTGTTCTCCCTTTCTTCGATTTGTATGATGGGGAATTAATGCTGGGACATGAAAGGGGACATCTTGAGGTTTACCAAAATGTAAAAATTAAGGACTTAAGCCACGAGGTGGCTTAGGAAATCAAGTGCACAAAACCGGGCAAATTCTGGTTCTTCAACCCGTGTACACTCCCTTGACTTTCTTGGACAATTTGGACCAATGCTTGTATTTTGGAGCTTGTGTTGGACCTTGATTGACTTGTTGGATCTTCTTCATTGTCTATGATGGTGGGGACTGCATCATGTCTCCAATTTACAAAGAATTATAGAAATGTTCTTATTCATCTCTTCAAGCATGGTAACATGTAACTCACTGGAGTATAGATTTCTGAAAAATTCACTCAATTTGACCAAGGGTTCCAAAATATCTTCCGGAAGAGCAGCAAAAGCTATTGGAAGAAGATTCTCCAAAAATACATGATGATCATGACTTTTCATATTTTGGAACTTTGTGTTAGATGGATCAATCCAATTTTCACATTAAAACTATAACCATCAGGCACATGAACCTTCCGCAACCATTGGCAGACAACCCTTTTTTGAGCTAATGACAGTGCAAACTTGACTTTTGGCTTCCACAATCTATTAGTGGACCCTCTTGTAGCTAAGTTCAACTCTTGCCTACTGCACAGAATAGACATATCCATCCTTACTTTTATATCATCCTTTGTTTTTCCCAGAACATCCATCACTATGTTTATAAATTTTTCTCAATATACATAACATCAAGGTTATGCTTCAGAAGTTGACGCTTCCAATAAGGCAACTCTCAAAAGATACTTTACTTTGTCCAGTTATGCTCATTTTCCTGAAATCTGAGAATTTGAAATCAGATAATATTTCACCAGAAATCCTTTGGGGAGGGCCAATGTGTATGCTCTTCACTTTACGAAAAGTAACTTTATTAGCTCTAAAACAATGATTCCGAGACAAGAACCGACGATGACAATCGAACCAAGATGGCTTTCGTTCATGCTGTAACTAGAATGCACAATTTTGGTGCATACAAACTGGACATGCTAGCAACCCATGAGTACTTCAATTGGACAACATACCATAGGCAGAAAAATCATTAATTGTCCAAATTAACTCAGCATGCAATCTTAAAGTTTTCCCGCATGAAACATCAAATGTATCCACCCTAACATCCCATAGCATTTTCAACTCATCAATTAAGGGTTGCAAGTACACATCAATTCTGTTCTTTGGATTTGTTGGACTCGGAATAATACAACTTAAAAACATGTATGGAGTGGTCATACATATATCTGGAGGCAAGTTATAAGGTGTAACAATAATTGGCCACACAGAATATGATATTTTAGATATAAAAAATGGTGTGAAACCATCAGCACAAAGACCTAACCTTACGTTCCGAGGCTCTGTTGCAAAATTTGGATACTTTTGGTCGAAATGCTTCTAAGCTAATCCATTCGACGGATGCCGGAGAACACCCGGCTCTTGGCGGTGCTCATGGTGCCATCTCATGTGGACGGCAGTCCTTTTTGAGGCGTATAGTCTTTGCAATCTTGGGATTAAAGGTAGGTAGTGCATTCTAGCACATCAAACATCCTTATGACCTCGTTGGTTGGAGTTCTTTAGTAATTGTCTCACATGTCTACAAAATTTGCATACGGACAAACCTTCATCCTGTTTATAATAAAGTATACAACCATTCAGACAACAATCAATTTCCTGAACATCTATACCTAAATCTCTCACTTTTCTGAACTGCTGATGATAATTTTTTGGAATGCCACTTGCAGGAGGGCATATATCTTTCATCAGACTAATAACTTCGTTGAAACAACGTTGAGACATGTTGTGTCCCGATTTAATACTAAGTAGCCTCACAGACATTTCCAGTTCAATTATGTTACACCCTTCATACAACGGTCTTTGGGCAGATTCAAGCATAGTATAAAATGCCTCAGGATTTACGTCATGATGGCTACTCATGTTCATTTCATTAGCTTGGAAGACAGCATTAAGCATGTTCTGCATATGATTATGATCGTTGTGATCATAATCAAAATTCATAGAATGTGAACTACTTGCACCCCCTACTTCCGAATTATCTTCTTCCCCATGACTTGTCCAATACCAATAATTCTTCACAAACTCGTTCCTATACAAATGAGACTTCACAACGTTAGGTATAAAATATTGCATATTCTTGCACTTCACACATGAACATCTATAAACTCCATTAATTCTATACTCATCTTGATTTTGTGTAAATTCATCAAACATATTCACTCCCATCAACCACTCATCTCTAAGTCCATGTTCATTACGATTTCTTCTCCTATACATCCATTGATGATGCAATGGCCCATCCATATGTTGCTAATCTGATTGCCTTAATTGTTATGTAAACTATAATTAATTGCAATAAATATCCTTTAGAAATCTATTTAACCAGTTCAATATTTGGAATACAATAACGAACTTCTATACAAATATTACCACAATGTTAAAGCACATAAATAATTATACTTAACAAATCAAACAAATCATGCAGAAAATTACCCACACGTCAAAAAAGAATATACCTCACATACACACCAAAAATTAATATACACAACAAATCAAACAACAAATAAACATACTTAACATACTTAAATCATTTACCTAAATGAAACATATTATACATGTTTACCTACTTACAATTATTTAATTTATTCAAATCAACATACATTACAAGTTAAATTAAAGATTAAATTATTTACTCTAAATATTATATTCACTAATGACACTAATAAATTTATATATATTACAAAAAATAAAATTAACAACATAATTAAACATATATATATATATATATATATATATATATATATATATATATATTACACATACAATAATGTAATTAAATATATATATATTACATAAAAATAAATTTAATAGAACTATTTTATTTATCATAATAAACCTAATTACGCATCAAATACAAATTACACAATTTATTTCACACTTCATCCAAATAAACAAACCCAAAAATACACAATACTATTAACCAAAAGATAAAATAAAAATACTTAACAAATCAAACAAAAAATTAACCATTCCTCAAACAAGAATATTCTTCACATACTTACCAATAATTAATATACACAACAAATCGAATAAAAAATAAACATACTTAGCATACTTAAACTATTCACCAAAACAAAACATATATTATATATGCTTACCTACTTACAACTATTTCATTTATCCAAATCAAGATACATTACAAATTAAGTTAAAGTTTAAATTATTTAGTATAACTTTTACACTCACTAATCACACAAATAAAAAAAACTTATATTCATATTTTGTTCACATTTTATATTCCCGAATTTCTTGAAGAAATAAGTGCTAAATCTCAAATACAACAATGTAATGGAACATATATGCTAAAAAAATAAATTTAACATAACTATATTATTTGTCAAAATAAACCTAATTAAGCATCAAATACAAATTAAATTATTTATTTCGCACTTCATCCAAATAAACAAACCCAAATAAAAATAATAAAATACAATACTATTAACATAATGAGCAAACTTAAATTAATATATACTTAACATACCTCAAAATTAAAAAAATAAAATATAAATTCTTAACATATCAAACAAATCATACAAAAAATTATACATACCTAAAAAAAATATACACTTCACATACTTACAAAACATTAATATATAGCACAAATCAAACCCAAAAAAAAAAACATACTTAGCAAATTCAAATTATTCACTAAAACGGAATACATTATACGTATTTAATATACTTCAACATTTTATAATAATTACATAATTATTATAAATATACATACTTATCATATTTTATTCCACTTATTCAAATAAATACACTTCACAAATTAAAAAAAAAATTAGCATAATTCACATCCATATTTTACAAAAAAGATAAATTAAATAAACTATACAAATATGCTTCAAAATTAAATTTTACAAAAGTTAACAACACATACCAAATTAATATATATAATTTCAAAATATAATAATTCTACTAACCTTTAAATACTCACAAATCAAAGCGGATTAGCGGGGACAGCGGCGGCGACACTGGCGGCGGCAGCGGAGGTGGGGCGCTGGCGGCGTCAGCGGCACTCTTAAACCCATTCATAACAAATTAACCACCATAAAAAATCCAATTAACTTAAATATTTCAATTTCAAAGAGCAAATTAACTAAAAATAAATGACTTACCGTTAAATTACAAGCGATGACACTAAATTTTTCCGGTCACTGGCCACTGGAAACAATAAACATCCTCTTCCTTGTCTCTCTTCCTTGCTCCCTCTCTCTCTCTTCACGGTCAAAATGCCTCCAAAATGCCTCCAAAACTTTTAAAACTCGATCCACATTTTTTTTTGAAACGTGTGCCAGGAAATTCCGATTGAATTTCCAATGGATTTTCCGACAGAAACGGATTCCGTCGGAAATTCTAGTTGTCGGAAAATTTGACTTCCTCCAACGGTGTCCACATCGTCGCTTTTTCCATCAGATATTGGTATCGTTTTTGTAGTGGCTAAAATAAACAGGTCAGAGATGAAAATGATGAAATTAGTAGTCAAGTGAGTCATTAGGAACAAAAGAAATAAATAATGAGACTAGAAAAGATTTATAGAGGAGGGATTAACATGGGGTGGTTAGAATAAAGATAACCATAAGTGTATCGTGAGTTCTGAAATATAATGACACAAGAATTGTGGTTTATAAATATGGATCATAAAGGGTCCAATAAATAATCAGCCAAGGAGAAAGATGGCCCAATTATACTTGGCTTTAACTGATGAATTGGAAACAAGATGACAAGCAACGAAGCTTCAACTAGGTGACTTTATAACCACAAGCAACAAGATAAGTGTAATAGATAAATGGGACAAGCAATGTGCAATAAATAGATAGATAGATTGGATAAGCAAAGTGCAATAGATAGACAAATAGATTGGACAAGGTATAATGGATAGATAAATGGCTTGGACGAGCAAAGTGCCAATGGATAGATAAATAGATTGAGCAAGCTACAATAGGAACATGCCTTTGCTCATATGAAGCCAATTCGAGTACAACAATAAGATTAAATAGAGAATGCGGAAATTTACTTATTAGAATGTAAGATATATGTGTGGGAGTTCAATTTCAAAATAAAGAGAGTAAGGGAATTATGACAATCGCAATCACCCACACCAATGAAAGTTGAATTACATTATGAATTCAGAACAAGTTATATGAACTTATCATTATGAATAAATGAGATGTAAGGTTTCTGTGTGAATCGGTTCTCAACGGAATAAACTACAACTTATGATCATGAAATAAGGTTGGTGAAGGTCGAGAGCACTAGAATGTTGACAACCATATAAGGTCGAACAAAAATATATTGCACATGAAAGATCCCGCTAATAGGAAATATCGGGTTGAAATGCAAGGGAGATTAAATAATATTGGATAGTATCAAGTTTTCAAGATGAGACAAGTAAACAATTTCAAGAATTACTATAAAAGGGCATTCTTGCAAAAGATAAACTGTGGTTGCAAGGTTTAGATATGATATCCGGACCTGAAAAAGACTTCTGTTGTTGGCATTAATCCCATAAATCATTTATTCAAGGTATAGGGCAATTGTTTTTGATAGTGATCCTATTCAACTCTCTATACGCAATACACAACCATAAAGTTCTGCCTTCCTTCTTCACATATATAAAACTAGGGCTTCCAACGGTGACACACTTGATCAAATAACTCCCTTCTGTAACAATTCATCTTACTAAATCTTTAGTTCTTTGAACTCTACTAGGGGGTCATATGATAGAGGCTTTGAAAATGGATTGAACACCTGGAACTAGGTTGATTTGAAAATAAATGTTTCTTGGGAAAAAACAGTCCTGAAAATCCTCAAATGAAACATCTCTAAATTCACAAACTGTAATTATGGATATGTATATACCGAGTGTGGTTGGTATATCACTAATATTCAATGCATTACTGACACGATAACTCACTTACTTGCACAGTGTAATTAGAGCAGAAATAAGGTTTTTCTTCCCTCGGTCCATAGAAACACATGTCTAGTCTTTTCTCATTTTTCAAGCTAACCTTAAGATCTTTACAAGTCATCTTCTATAAGTACACAGTCAGTTCATCCCCATAATGATAACAAGGTCTGCCAATCAAACTGGATTGAATGCCCAATGAATATGGTTCCAGCAATACTAATAAAGGCATATTTATAAAAGATAACACATTCAACTGTCTACTAGTCTCAGTAAATTTAAAAGACAGGCAGATAATCTAAAGTGTAAAGAGATGTAACCACACCATGAACTCTTGCAAAGATATTTCTTTATTGGTTATAAAGGACCGGCATGTAAGCTGAATGAATGAAAGAATGAAGATTGGTAATGAAAGAGGTAAGACATATAAATGGCCTGCATAAACAAGACATGTAGTTTATTCATGATGATCACGATAGTAAAGTAAATGGACGATGTTATGAAGTTGAGAGGCAGTATTAAGTACTGAAAGTGAAGAAATCTAACAGATTACCAAAAAGGCATTTGAAAAGTTATACGGTACCTGTATGTGAGTAAAATGACGAAGATGAGGGTCAACGCCATCAGAAGGGAAATTTTATTTATCTGGTGTTTGAAAGGCCAATACGTTAAGATGAAGGAATCAGCCTTATGACTGAATAGGATGGCATCCATCAATAACACATTCTACAACAAATGAAAGTCTTGGGTAGACATATAAATTCTGAAACTGCTGGCAGATGGAAATGGCACAAATCATTGTTTATCATTAATAAGATAGGCTGTACTACTAAAGAAAGGATTGCCAAAATAACTTGAGCAACGACATGCAGTCACGGCCATAGAGTAGTATGCCAATATGACGTTACGGTGCTATAAAAATACGAACAATATGGATCCATTTAATTGTTGAAAGGGCGCTCAATGACTGGGTCAAAACAACCAAAGGCTTTGCAAGCAATAAATGAATAGTGCCCAATAGAAGCAAGGAGTTAAAGTAGGTGATAGTAAAATATGAACGTAGTGGTGACTGAATTGTAAGTAGAATGGATCAAATATGCTTATGAAGAACTGCAAATCATACAGTAACACATATCGGGGGTCATTATAGGCTCCATTATGGTTTGAATCGCCTATAAGAAAGATTGCTCAGAGGTGTTTAAAGGACTCCCCACAGACCACACATGAGATTTTTCATAAATACTCCATTACAAATTAAGAGAGTGTTAGTGTCAAAGAAATATTGCCTCTAAATAATTCAAGGCAACTAGGGTAAAATAAGTCAATGACAGGAGGTAATGAGAGCATTGATGAGGTAAGGTCCTAATGTCAAAAATGGCAGCTTAACCTTACTCGTACCACCAATATAATACCAAGTAGCATACCATAAGCTACTAGCTATTGTCATTAGACATCAGCACTCATTATAACGTTCATCTCATGCTGGTTTACCTCAAAGATATTGCCCCACAAAACATTTTCTCATCTAGAGGTTTACATCTAACTTGACACTGTAACTTGACACTGTATTAATCCCTTAAGAAGTTGCAAATGGCATCCCCACATCAAGTTTCAACCATCACTGTACCCAAAATCAGGTATATTAACACATTTCAATAAAACTCTCAAATCCTGGGGTAAAACGGACAGAGTTCCGCCTAAAAACTGACTAAAACCTAGCTTAAAGCCTTCCAATAGATACCTGAAATGGAGAAAAACACTTCAATAGCACAACGGGCACATGCCGGAGTTCATAACTCAACGGGTCACACACCCGGAGTGCACGATTTTAAAAATTTAAATAAATGAGAGAAATAAAACATACAATACGACTCCTAGATAAATGAGAGCATGCCTTACTAACAGATCACCCAAATGGTTCGACACTCCACTTTGCTAATGCTCAGATCTCAAGATATTACCAAATGATTGGGTCACCCAAATGAAAATGGTTCCTTCTTATATGCCCATACATATGAACTTATAGTCAATAGCTAATTTAACTGGTCCAACATAACTCATACACACCTTGATAGCTAACTCATAAACACTTGAAGCTCACAGTAGCCCTTAAAATCTTAGCTCTGATACTAAATCTGAAACGCCCCCAAAATGCTAATGACATGATTTATGAAAAATTACAGCGGAAGAAAAGGACAAGGCTCACTGATACCATTTAATTTTGCAACTCATGTTCACAATCACAATATCTATTAAATTAAAACACTCCAAAACCAAAGTCCATAATTGTTCAACTTCAATACAATTGACTTAAGCATACCATGTGCTAGCTCGCACTCCACACTATGCAAATATATTGAATATAAATCCAACTTGACTTTGAGGTCGATCCCAACGTTCATGCTATGCTGAATCCACTGTGAGCATTTGATGACTTCCAAAAGGGCTTGCTAAATAGAGAAACATGTGATACTTAATCAGCTAAAATGGAAAACGTGAAAACAATTGGAAAATGTGAGCAAAAACTCAGTACATGCATTCCTGTATTGTAAAATAAGCTTAGAAACACAGTTGATGGGTACCCGCCTCTGCAATTTATTTAGTTCACAATAACAATGAAAATAAAAGTAATATGAAACTGAATTGCTCATTATTATCTAGATGTGAACCCCTTACAATGATATGATTTATATATAGGTGTACACTTGCCAATCCGATCAAGAGTTGGCCTGAAGACGCACAGGTAAATGATGAGCTGACGCCCTATAGATGATAACTAACGGAGGCAAATTGCTGTATAAACTGATTCATTGATAAACTCATTAAGAGCTGTAACTTGATAAACATGCTCTACTTTCTGAAGATACAGGCAATAGATGTACCTTGAGTCTTTAAAAATATCATCTGACTTCATATAAATGTTATATGTTTCATAAATGTCATCTGACTTGATAAATACATTTTGACTTGATAACAGTTATACATAACGGGGAACGATAACTAGGCCTTGACTCTATTTCATAAATGTCATTGTAGGTATGTGTAGTCAGTAACTGATCCTTACTCATAATTAAGTAAGTAAAAGTATGTATAATCGAAATTGAGAAATTAAGTGGTATACATAACTTGGGTATTTCAATATAACTTCAAAACTGAATTAATGAAAGTAATTAGATCCGATATAAAGTAAATGAAAATAAAATAGACCACAATGAGATAAATGAGATTACAAAGGAAAAGGCCTTAATGGTGACAAATGGGAGAGTGGTTTTGGCCTTTTCTGAGATAGATTGCTGATACGGGTTTAAGACTCGCTGATGTAGGTCTTGGTTCAAGATAACAATGAGTACACTAAATTAACTTGATAAATACATTTGATGCATTCTGAATTGAGTAAGTAATAGAAGTTTGAGGCTAAAAAAGATATATCTTGATTTAAAATAGCATAAACTGCAATAATTTGGTCTAATAAATATGGTTTCTGAGTCAAAAATTCTTCCCACTTCCCATATTTCATTTACAAGTCCATTAAATATAAAATTCCACCCCAATGAATAATTGAACTCAATAGAAGCTATTAAGCTCACTAAACTTGATATTTTCTTTGTAAAATTAATAATTGATTCAGAGCTCACAAACAAGCTCCCAAATTGTATACTTGTCTTCTTCTTTCTCATTAATCAAGCTAAAAGTTCAATGAACATTCATGAATATTTATTTCCCCCTTAAATGACATTACTTGGCCCAAAATACATACAATGAGTGCGTGATCAATCTCACTCAATCTTTATTGTTGCTCTTTACACAATTACTCAAAATACTTCCAAAAATCATCGAACTCAAAATGCCCAATCAAAATTCATCAAATCGTATAGAAAATTTGAAAATAATATAGGAAATCTACAGTAAATGTTTCATAATTTCTCTCCAAGTATACGCTGCACAGAAATTGCAATAACAATTCAATTTATACCAAAGCAGGTCAGTTCACTTCAAAAATTCATAACTTTCACCTTTGACCTCATATGGAGGCCTAAAACCCCAATATGGAAATATTAAGAAGTCTTTAAAAACTTTTATTTGCAATACAAAATATGATTCCCATAATAGGGTTCTCAAAATGGGGTTAGAAAACAAGTATATCGGTTTTGGTTGAACCTGCGCAGTTCTAGAAAAACAGCCATAACTTTTTCCATAGAACTTGGATTGAGGCAATTCAAAAAAAATTTAGAGCTACCACACTAGCCTATCTGCCCATCAAAAATTATAATTTTTAAGTGGGTCGATCATTACCAGTTTAATCTCAAAGTCACCCATATTTTCTGCCATTTTCAGCCCTCACTGTTTTTGCTTTCTCCTCTTTTTTTCGCATACATTTTCACTTGAAATCATTCCAAATCACCAAAAATATCATCATAATCATCAATAAGACTAAAGATTACAAAATTATATACAAAATAATATAATTTCTTCACTGGATTTAAGCTAACTTGATCATGACAAAACCCTAACCTTAACATACTTCAAGCTCAACCCCATCACGATCCATATCCCCAAAGTCAATAAAATTTACACGATAACATCTGTTTTGATCTCAAGAACATAAAACATAACTAAAACAATCATAAAAAAAAAAAACACATCAAAATCAAGTTAGGGTTTACTCACTTTGCTTGAAGAAACGTAGGTTAAAGTGATGTTTGATACTTGAGGAGGGTGTGGGGTGTGGGGCTGGCTGGTGGATGCCTTGATGGCCAGAGGGTGGCTGACTAGTGGCTAGAAGGTGGCTGCTGCAGTTGGCCATTGGGTAGGAGAGAGAAAGGGGAGAGATATGTGTGTGTTTTCTTGCCTAGATAGAAATGAATCAACATACTTGGCTAGTATTTAACCTTCCATAAAGTAGCTTTTTGGCAAACCATGGTTAAGTTTAAGGTTAATTTTAAATCATAGTGAACAAGGCAAACTTGTTGGGCTATGATTGGTTTATACATTTTAGGCCCGAGAACGGAAGTAAACCGCATGCGATTGAATTTTCATAACTTGAAATTAAATTTTTACGAGGTTATAATAATGATGATGATGATAATAATAATAATAATTTCTTAAACCATAATTATCGATGCGCTCTATCGATTCCCCCGATATTTAATCAATCAACGAAACTTGAGTTACAAAATGGGACCCAAATGAAATACCCCCCAACCGGGATGATTAAATTCGATAAATGAAAGGAAAAATTTAAATGACATAAGGTAATTTGATAAATATATAAATTGAGTGTAGTTGAATTAATAAACATGATTTGGTTAAACAAATAACCATGAGTGATTAAATCAATAAACAAACCATGAGTGATTAAATCAATAAATATGATTGATTAAATGAATAAACATGATTAATTAAATAAATAAATATGATTTAAATAAATAAATATGGGTTAGGGTTGGGTTATTACAAATCGATCCCAAGTTCCCTCCGTAAAAGTGGTCTGGAAAATTGTGACAGACATAATGTGGTCACAAATTCGGTCACAAACAATGGCTACAGAGTCAGTCACAAAAGTCATCACAATTTGCGACTAAATCGGGCACAAATTCAATTTTCGACCAAGGGTTTTGTGACCGCCGCATTCGGTCACACAGTCGGTCACAAATGTCATTTGTGACCGATTTTTCCCTATTTCTGACCACTTTTTTGGTCACAAACAGACGATTTCCTAGTAGTCAAGTAGCTCATGTTTTAAGTGGGCTTCCTCAGACCATGGACGGTTATGCTGGACTAGTCTTGGTAGAAGTCAATTGGACCTAAGTCATAAAACACTAGTTGATAATTAGAGGAGCCACAACGAGTTAGCGGGAGAATAACATCTGAGATCATGACAAGGGCTTTGACAGTTGAGACAGGATAGTCTCCAAGGTAATGCATGCTAGTGGGTTGGGTACCCACTAGGATAGATAGGCATACGGCAGGATATCAGGTATCATGGGTTGGGTACACCATGAGTAGATGGGCTACAGGCCTAGAGACCTTGCCGGGGCCACTTACCAATGTAATGAAATCGATCAATGTTTATCAACAAAAGAAAAGAATTTTGACTAAAGGATCTGGTTAATCTAGGGATGTGAGATGTATGTGAACCACTTGAATTTCTTCCCTCTCCCTCAAAATGTTTTGAAATAAATTTAAATTGTATTGGATAGTTAGAAGTAGGCATTATCGAACTCCATCTCACTGTTTAAAAATGCTTTGTTTTCAAATACTGAGGTTTTATATGGAGATGAGATTTAGAGAGAGACTGCCTTGGAAGATTTAATCTATTTTTTGCTAATAAGAATAAGTGTATTGATGTATTGAGTCTTTTGGGCTGATAATTTACATTACCTAGATTATTTGAATTGGACTTTAAATGAATCCCTTTGTTGTGATGCTTACTCTTTTGACCATCTTCTCTACACTTGAGCGCCGAATGAAATGTCTTCCTATTCCTTTTTGTCCCTCTGCCTTTATCTCTTTCTTGTTCTAGTCCCCATTTGTGCTTCGTCGTCTTCAGAAATTTGAGATAGAATATTCAATTTGCACAAAAAAATCTAAAAATTATGATTTGGACATTATTGTAGCTAAAGATTAGTCTAGTAGAGGGAATCACTATGTTTATTTAAGTGGAATTTATGTTGGGATTTATGCGGCTATTTTAATATGTAGTTCATTGTTTTGTTTTGAATGTGAAGAATTTGATTTGTGATTATTTTTTTGGGGTCCTGGATGCCTAGATCCAAAATTTTTAGACCTAAAATTTGGATAATCAAACAATCGATCCGGATGTTAAACAATCAGGTCCAGATTCAGTTATCCAAAGTTGTCCAGATTAATGATTCAAACAAGTTTTAGGTATGAGCATTTTGTCCGGATGTATAAATTGTCCAAACCCATATTGACTTGGAGCCAAATTTTTGCCAACTATTGTTGATGAAATATTATATTCATCATAATAGTTTTGAACCAAAATGTTCTCTAATAAATGAGGAAAAAATAAATACAAATTGTATATTAATCTATATTATAATTACAATTTTTTTTTGAATGAATATTTTAACCACGTTCAATCCTGCCAAAACTAATGCTCCCAAATTCTTTCCCACCTCTTTCCTTCATGTTTGGATTTTAAATTTAAATTCTACACAATGAAAAATTGAATATAACTACATAAATTTGGAACAAATTTCAATCAAATATTTTAATATGCTCTCAAATTCCTTCCCTCACTCACCAAAGTGGAAGGAAAATAAATTCTGATTTTGTATCTTTCCTTTCATTCCATCCAATTTTAATTCTGTTTTTTAAATCTTATAATTTCATTTGTCAAAATTATATATCATCCCTAATTCCCTATATGCCCAAATAAGCAATTAGCCTCCCCCAACCCCACCAGAAAAGTCTAATTATTGTAAAAATGAAGTTATTCATGGTGGTGATGAGAAATACATACTTTTTATTGCCACAAATTGAGTTTTCAAATTATCATTGCGTGTTTATTAATAATGTTAACTTTAGTTTTCATCTTTTCAATGCAATTTAAATTTTCAAATGCAAATGCATCAAAAACAAACAGTGAAACGATGAATTGGTAAGTTTTTTCACTTTAAGCCTGATTTGAACAAAATTATAAAATTTGGGGTTTTTTAGTTGAACTATTTCTATTTAAAAAATTGATTTCTCTTTCTTTAGTGCACCTAATTGTTGAAGTCTATGTATAATAGGCTCAGGCACGTCAATTTACAAATAGAGATTTTCACTTTCTTTTTTTAATTATTACATATCCCTATGAGTCTAAATTGGTTTGGCTTGTGGCACATTTTTCTACTTCATAGGTGTTCGTCTTATTGTCCATTTCTCTACTTTTTATTCCATGGTTAGATATTGAGGTTATTGTGGCACATTTATTATTTGTCTTTGTGAATTTTTTTAATTCTTCATGCTCTTACAGTTTAGACAATTTATATTATCTGGATGGGATGAGTTAAACCTTAGAACAACAAGCGATTGTTTTTTCCTATACAGATAGTTTTCTATATGCTTTTAATTGGTTTAATTTTGTTGGCATGGTCTGGGTGTAGTTTCACTTTTTAAATTTTAGTTCTAGTTTATGTAGTTGTCCTTACTATAGAATTTTGATTCATTTCTTTTTTAACTTTTTTTTAATAAGGATTATAAGAATTTGTGGTCATTCAATGTTTGATTTTGGTGTTGTTTTAATTCAAATAGATCTAATAGAAACTTGAATGTTATATTTTCAATAAATATTGGAGCCATTGAGAATTAGTGAAGGTCGGAGATATGGATCATGGAGCTATAAGAAAAGGATTCTTGGAGACATACCTTACTACATGGCAGTATTGTTAGGGGAAATAGACCATTTTCAGCTTTCAACTCTGGGCAAGAATGAGTATGTATAGGTTATGTATTAAAAAAAATCTATGTATTTTCTCTGTCGCGAAAGAAAAAGTCTTGAAGGCCAAGAACAACATGCCTTTTTTTGTTGCGAAGAAAGAGGCAAGCCCCTAAAGAAGTTTATTAAACATTAACAAGGCGTGACCAAGCTAAAAAATATACATCTTTGAGCAATACAGGAAAGGGAGGGGTGTGGGGGGCTTTCAACAACAAGTGATGCAGATTGTTCTACTCCTGTGTTAGTTAGAAAATCACAAACTTATTAATCAACTTCGCAATACTAATGTGTAATTTTTCCTTCCTAATTATTTAGCTAAAATGGTTTATGACATTCCTTGATGATTTGATAATGAAGACAATGACCTTTTAAAATAATTATAAGTATCTAAGGATGAAAGATTTCTCAAAATCAATGGAAAATAATGCACTAAATTATATTCTGTTGATAATTTCATGATTTTTTAAAAACGATTGTCTTTTTGAGATAGATGACTAAAACAGAGTCTCCCTCCCTAAGATTGTCTTTTTGAGATAGATGACTAAAACAGAGTCTCCCTCCCCAAGCAGAAAAAAGAAAAAGAAAAGTTTGATTTGGATGACGGTTCCTCTAAATGGTTTCTTTCCCTTCGTTTTTCTATTGCATTATCATAGACAATTCTTCACAATTTCTATATTTCACATTTGAAGAAATCCATTACCATTATTTTGGTTCAAAATAAATTTGGGGTTTGTAATGAGCTAAAAATTTAACAATAGCTTTAAATATCTCCAGTTAGCACTAGATCAAATAATTTGGGGGGGCGAGGTAATCAAAGTAAATGAAAAAAATTAGGAACCATTAGTAATATTTTACAAAAAACTTAATTAGAGAGTTTCGAACGTTACCTGAACTTAGTCGGCGTTGGACCCCGGCGTTCCTCTAGCTTCCGATTTGCAGAGATTGCTAATCTCAACGCCACCTTCCTTAGATCAGGCACAGCACAGATCTGTTTCGTCTCCTATCTCAGACCATAGTCACTAATCAAGTTTTTAATCTTTTCCAAGGATAGTGGAACTTTAATCAAGAAATTATAATATTTAAGACATAAGGTTCAATTGGATAACGTTCTCCACTGGTAAACTTCTTTTATTAAAAGCTTGAAAGTGGTTATATTATAATGGAATGCTTTGAAGAGAAACTTAAACTAAGATCATTACAGATGCTTACTCATAAAGAAATGGAGAATCCCAACTTCTCTCTTACTCAAGAATGCTCAAATGACTGTGTCCTTCTCAGCTCTCGACCTCTCTATTTATAGAGGGGATGGGGGTACAAAGGATGCCCTAAAGGCTGCAGTAGATAAAGATTTTTCACATGGCTACAGTTGTCTACAATATACTAGCGGCTACAGTACACACTTTGATTTACAGACCAGACACTTGTCAAAATAGTACAATAATGGGACAACCTTTTTAGAACTTTTAATGATGACAAGACTAGTCATCATTATTGAGATTCTGCATGCTTTCATCTCCAATTATATCTTCCAGACCATTATTATCTGGATAATCATCAAATTCTTCATTAAGTTGCTTAAGATGTTCTGGATCCCATTCTTCAAATAATTCTAGGACATAATTTTTTTCATTTTCTGATAACAATTTTCTAGCTCCAACATCAAAGAGATAATCAAAAATATCTTCAGACACTGCGCATTCCACCTTCATGTAGTCTTTGAATTCATTATCATAGGCGAATGTAGTGTTTCCACAATGCATTAACGTTTTTTCTTTTTTGATCAATGCCCAACATTGATGATAAATGTTAAAAATTCCAATTGCCCTTACTAATGCTGGATCAATAACTAGATGTACTGGATCTCCATGAATCCAATTTTGTCTTTGATCATTGGAATTGTTGTAATCAATGATTTGGACAAGATAATGGGCTGGTTTGGCTTTTTCGTTTTCATATTCAATCAGGGCGCTGTAAACCTCCAAAGTTAGGCATCTGCAAACTGGAATTTTTGTTGGTCCCTCAGGAGATTTAAGAATCCAATGAAACCTTTTCAACATATATTGCTGGAACTTAGTTAAGATTGAGAAAAATTGGAAACTTGAATCTGGGACTTCTGAGAAGTAAAGTACCACCCCGTATTTTCAGGCTCTAAATACAGGGTCATTAGGAGATAATGAATTGGCCGGGAAACAAATGTCTCTAACTCTAGATCTATCAAAAAGATAGATCGTTGTACTCCAAGATTTCCAAATATCATAGGAATAATGATGATAAAAGTCGATACAGGCTGCATACCATTTATTGAACTATTTCTCTCTAACATGAGAACTTATTTTTTCTTGGACATCATAAGGACACTGAAGGTAACTAATTTGCCATTTTAGAATGGAAAATCTTTGGGCTATTAGGTAGACAATAGAAAGCAGACCAAAGCGTGACCTACTTTTTGTATGAAATTCCAGGTTATCAATAAGCACTTTACTAGAAGGCGTAACCCGTTCTAATAAAACTGGCATTTCATTAAGGATTTTCTCCTTTTCTAACAGGAGGTCGGCTTTGATGATCACCATTGGTGAGTTCTCGAGTTAGACTATCTGCCAGAGAGTTCTTCGATTCCTATATATGTTCAATAGAGAAGGAAAACTGGTTAAGCCATAATTGCCAATGCAGGAGTCACCCTTGCGCTTGCATATTTGATAAATTTTTTTTTACAAAACCAAGTATTCCTTTACAATCGGTTCGAACAAGAAAGGGTTTTGGGGCTAAAAAGATAAAAGAACTTTTCAATTCCCCTTATGACTGCAAGGATTTCTTTTTCCATTGTAGGATAGTTACATTCTGCCTTATTAAAATTTCCACTGTAACATTTGCAGAGTTTTTCTCCTTCTTTGATTTTGAGTACCGTACTCCAGTCTCATTGCTGGCATCTGTTTCAAGAACTAAACCATCTTCTTCATTAGGTAAATTAAGAACAGGGAGATTTTTATATATCTTCTTGAAGTTCTGGACAATTTTTGAATTGTTAGTAGTCCATGTCCAACTTACTTTTTTCTTGAGTTTCTACTGCAATAGTTTTCTTAGCTTAGCTAAATCTATAATGAAATCTGAAGTATAGGTAAGGCATCCTAGAAACCTTTCTAGTTGTTTTCTATCTTCAATCTTTTCAGAAAATTTTTCTATTTTCAAGAATATGATTTTGTAAGATGATTTGTCCAACTTTTATTTCTAGACCTAAAAACTCAATTTCTTGTTCAGCATAAATGCACTTGTTTTTTCCAAGTATAATACCATGATCAATGCATCTTTAGGTGATAGCTAAGACATCGTCTTTGTACTGTTCTATGATTTTGGAAAGGATAAGGATATCATCAATGTAAACTAAACAACAATGATTAAGGTTTTTGAAGATGTTATCCATTCTTCTCTGGAATATTTGGGGTGCATTTTTAAGACCAAATGGCATTACTATCCATTCATAATGTCCTTGTGGGGCACTACATGCAGTTAAAGGAATGCTTTCCTCATCTATTTTTATCTGCCAATAACCACTTTTGCAATCCATTTTTGAAAACCAAGAGGCTCCTTGAATTCTGTTGAAAATGACTGTTTTGTTAGGAATATAATAACCATCAAAGACAACATTATCATTAAACTTTTTGTAATTGATTACCATTCTGACTTTTCCTCTTTTTTTGTCTGCATAATTTCTTACCATGAAGGCATGACTGGTGTGAGAACTCTTGCTATTCCTGATTAATCCTTTATCCAGGAGTTCTTTGATTTGTTTATTAAATTCTTGGATGTCCTGGTGGGTATACACCATTTGTTTGACTTAGATAATAGTGTTGGGATTTAGTAAAATGATTTTAGCAAATATTTTGTCTTTATCCCAAAATTTTAGAGGATTATCATAGTAAAGTTCTTTGCATAATTTTTCTTGTTGTTCAACAATTTGCTCTTTAATAGATAACTCAAGTAATGAGATTGTTAGTGCTACTTCTCGTTGTGCAGGCATTACCTTCTCACCACGCTGGCTGCGTGTAAACTTAACTTTTTGATGAGTGTAAGCCTTACTTAATTTTTCAATAGGGACTGAGCGACCATTAATTATAAATATTATTTAGTTTATAGTCTGAGTGCATGGAGAATATAATCTTTGAAAATTATTTTCAATAATCATATCATGAAAGGGTTGATCAGTAGCCTATAGAATTGGTATAATGCATTGGACTCCTCCTAATTCTATGGATAACCCTTCTATGACTTTATTATGGCTCATAATATTATTATCAGCTATCCTTACTTGTAGAGGATTTTTAGCTCTTTTCCACATGAACTCTAGAAATAATGATCTTTTTCCAAAGCATACAGAATAACCACGATCTATGTAAGCACACAATTCATATTTATTGTATCCCTCTAAACATATCTGTATTGGGATATAGATGCTGTTAGAGTTTGTATTGGTAGCCTCATAGCATATTTTCATAGTCATATTTTTGACTAATTCATCCTCATAAATTGGTTCACTAACAGTTCTTGTTTTGTATCCAATGACCTTTCTATCTAGACTTGTTAATCAATCTAGACTGGGTTTTACACCTTCAAAACTCATTTTACTTATTTCACTGTTCAGGCTAATTGTATCATCTTCTTTAAGCTCTTCTTTAGTGGATGAAGATCCTTCTTCCCAATCTGACCTTGCACTCAATAATTGGGGTTTAATGATGATTTTGCCTTCCTCATCAATTTTTATTATATTTTTCTTATTAATCTTTGTAGGATTGGTAAAGCTAGATATTCATGATCGATCTATTTTTATCTCCTGTGGATTGGACTTGATCCTCTAGATCTTTTGCATGGGAGTGGGACTTTCGAATTTCTCTACTTCTATCATTATTAACTTAGTCTTAGGAGGAAAAATCACTGCCAGGTACCTCACTTCGTGTGGAAATCATAACTAGGGGACCATATTATTAGAATGTATTTAAAAGTACACAACATTCTGTGGAAACTATATTAAGGGGACCATTCACTGTTTACATTTTTTTTTAGCCCTTAACCTTTTCATATTTGCAAATCTACCCTCAACTCTTAAAAACTTACTTTCGAAAAATTGAAAAAAGTGTTTGTGATGTTTTGCTCACTAATAGATCTCGACGTTCTCTTTCATCTGGTATCAGAGCCATGTGCACAAAAATAATTACGATTATTAAACTAATTAATGACTAATTAAGCTAATTAACTGTGATTAGCTAAGATTAATGCTTGAACCATCATCTGCTTGCCCTGATCCTAATTATTCACATATTGTCCACTCACCTGAAGGCAATATCTCATTAGCACCTCAATTAAACTATATCACTGATATAGTTTTAGAATTAAAAGTTGAATTAGTTAAAATTAATACTGAACTAAAAGATCTTAAGAACTAGTTAACAGTTGTTCAACTTTCTCTTATTAACGAAATTAGACATAGCGAAAAAACTACTCCTAAAATTAGCACTCCTTTTCAGCATAAATATCCTTTTCAAAACCCAAAAAACAAAATTCCATTTCCTTTGCAAGAAATAAAAATCCAAAAAGAAGTAGGACAATCTGGTGAAAAATCTACTGAAAAGAAAGAAAAAGAGGATGGAGTATAAGCAACATTCCCTTGAAGAACTACAAAAAATGTTTGATAAAGAACAAAATCCTTAAGAACTAAACAAAATCATGAGCGCTATTAGTGATAAATATGATGTTTTGTCTGATGATAATGAAGAGACTAATAATGTCCAATTAGAAGAAGAAATATATCAGCAAATGAATCTTATTAAACTTGATGATTTTAATGCGTTACCATTAGAATAAATTAAACGAAAATTAGATAAAAAAATATGATAAAATGATTGCGGAAAATGAGATTAACGAAACAGGAGAAGAAATTGACTTACATGAAACAGAGACTAATCTTGTTAATAATGTCGTTCCTAAACCTGAAGAATTCAGAGAACCTTCCAGAAGAAATACTCATTTCTTAAGACCTAGGTATATTCCTGCAGGACGAACAAGTAATTTTTCCTTCGGGTTTATCCCAAGGAAAACCACGACCTATGAAGAGATTGGCCTCACCCCAATTAGTCAAACTGGTTATATCTTAAACATTAATAGGGCTCGTAATAGAGAAGAAATATTTGAGCACTGGAAAAGAGGAATGAATAGTATCTTAAATTTAAATACTACATGGACTGCGGCAAACTTTCTAAACTATATCGAGCATAGTTTCTCTGACACTGTAGCTGACTGGTATGATTCCTTAAGTGAAGATGGTAAAAATACTTTAAGAATGATGGAAACACCAGCTGCTATGTTTAGAAGTCTGTGTAAAAAAATTGAAACTGAATACATCGGAGCTAAAATTGATTCTGAAGAAAAAGCACGAGAATGGCATAGAAAAATTAACAACATAGCACTATGGGATATGAGATACCTAGAAAATTATATTGCAGAATTCAGTCAATATTATTACAAAATTGGGCATAATGAAACCAATCTTGGCATGTTCTAAGACAAATTGCCATATCCTATAAATTCTATAATTAATGAAAAATACATGGCATAGTTTGAACGAACAGATGTTGTTGATACCCTTGGTTCAAGAATTTCCTATTTGTGAAAATAGGTCAATGAACAATGTCTTGATCTACAAAAGCAAAAGAAGATTAAGAAGCAATTCTTGACTTGCTGGGATTCACCTCACCAATGGGAAAAAGAATCTGAGAAAAGAAGAAAAAGAAAATTCTATGAGAAAAAGAGTTTTAACAAGCAAAGAGGTGAAAAATATAGAAGAAAATATTACAACAAACCAAGTCCTAAAAAATATAGATTCTTTAGAAAAGCTGCTCATTGCCCGGCAGGGAAAAATAACTGTAAGTGTTGAGCATGTGGAGCAGTAGGGCATTATGCTAACGAATGCAAAAACAAAAAGAACAATAAACTTATAAAAACCTTGGGAAGCCTAGATTATGTTGAACTTAGGGAAGATGAGGCGTTAGACCTAGCCCTAGGCATCAATAAAGAAATTGTTGAAATTATAGAGGATAATGAATATGAAGAAAGTGATTATGAAGAAACTAGCCATATGATGGAAAGTAGCTTAGTTAGCCTTGGTGATCTTCAAGGAGAAGAGTTTGTAGTAGACAATGATCATGAAGAAGTCAAAGGAGATTGGGTTCTTCTCATAATCCAAAAGGACATGATCTATAAAAAATCTATTTTTCAAATAAAAAGCAAATATGTATGTGAAATGATGGAAGGAGATCTTGAAATAAAGGATTGTGAGTATGACGTTAGAGAAGTTAATCTTATTAATTGGGAGAATATCCTTAAGCATAACAAAGATAGAAAGTATAGGTATATCCATGTTGGAAGCGTTCAAGTTCAAATCACTCCATTACAATATTATGGTAAAGATATTGATATTTACGCTTTACTCTGTGATATTAGGCATACCAAATTTAATAATCAGATAATCACAGGGATAAAAACCAATTTATGCAATGGGTCAGTAGGTTTCAACTGTCGACCTGGATATTATGTGAGTTTAAAAGATGAATTTGCTAAAAACTTCCTATCCCTTAAGATAAAAACAGTTGGGATGGATATGAAGAGAGGGGGATATCCTTTAAGGATATTTTAAAAAATTATCTACAAACTAGATTATACAATAGATCGTAAGACTAAGGTAACAATGGTAGAAGCAGAGAAATTTAAAAGTCCTACCCCTATGTAAAAGATCCAGATGATCAAGTCCAATCCATAGGAAATAAAAATAGATCGTTCATGGATATCTAGTTTTGCCAATCCTATCAAAATCAATAAGAAAAATATAATAAAAATTGATGAGGAAGAAAAAATCACCATTAAACCCCAATTATTAAGAAGTATGAGCACAAGGTCAGATAGGGGAGAAGGATCTTCATCCGCTAAAGAAGAGCTTAAAGAAGATGATACAATGAGCATAGCCAGTGAAATAAGTAGAATGAGTTTTGAAGCGGTAAGACCCAGCCTAGATCGATTAACAAGTCTAGATAGGAAGGTCATTGGATACCAAACAAGAACTCTTAGCGAACCTATTTATGAGGATGAATTAGTCAAAAATATGACTATGGAAATATCCTACGAGGCTACTAATACAAACCCTAATAGCATCTACATACCAATAAATGTATGCTTAGAAGGATATAATAAATATGAACTGTGCGCTTATATAGATAGTGGTTGCTCTGTATGCTTTGGAAAACGAACACTATTTCCTGAGTTTATGTGGAAAAGAGCTAAAAATCCATTACAAGCAAGGATAGCTGATAATAGTGTTATCAGCCACAATGAAGCTATAGAAGGGTTATCCATAGAATTAGGAGGAGTCCAATGCATTATACCAGTTTTATGAGCTACTGATCAACCCTCTCATGATATGATTATTGGAAATAATTTTCAAAGATTATATTCTCCATGCACCCAGACCATAAACCAAATAATATTTACGATTAATGGTCACTCAGTCCCTATTGAAAAATTAAGTAACGTTTACACTCATCAAAAAATTGAATTTACACGCAGCCAGCGTGGTGAGAAGGTAATGCCTGCACAACATGAAGTAGCACTAACAATCTCATTACTCGAGTTATCTGTTAAAGAGCAGATAATCGAACAACAAGAAAAATTATGCAAAGAACTCTATTTTGACAATCCTCTGAAATTTTGGGATAAAGACAAAACATTTACTAAAATCACCTTATTAAATCCCAACACTATCATCCGAGTTAAACAAATGATATATACCCATCAGGACATTCAAGAGTTTAATAAACAAATCAAAGAACTTCTGGATAAAGGATTAATTAGAAACAATAAGAGTCCTCACACCAGTCCCGCTTTCATGGTAAGAAATCATGCTGAGGAAAAAAGAGGAAAAGCCAGAATGGTAATCAATTACAAAACGCTTAATGATAACACTGTCTTTGACGGTTTTTACATTCCTAACAAAACAGTCCTTTTCAACAGAATTCAAGGAGCCTCTTGGTTCTCGAAAATGGATTACAAGAGTGGGTATTGGCAGATAAAAATGGAAGAGGAAAGTATTCCTTTAACTGCATTTAGTGCCCCATAAGGACATTATGAATGGATAGTAATGCCATTTGGTCTTAAAAATGCACCTCAAATATTCCAGAGAAGAATAGACAACATCTTCAAAGATCTTAATCATTGTTGTCTAGTCTACATTGATGATATCCTTATCTTTTCTAAAACCATAGAGCAACAAAAAAATGATGTTCTGGCTGTCACCCAAAGATGCATTGATCACAGTATTATACTTGGTAAAAACAAGTGCATTTATGCTGAACAAGAAATCGAGTTCTTAGGTCTAGAAATAAAAGCTGGACAGATTATTCTACAAAAATATATTCTGGAAAAAATAGAAAATTTTCCTGAAAAAATAGAAGATAGTAAGCAATTAGAAAGGTTTCTAGGGTGTCTTACTTATGCTTCTGATTTCATTAAAAATTTAGCTAAACTAAGAACCATTACAGCAAAAACTCAAGAAAGATGTTAGCTGGACGTGGACTATTAATGATACAAAGATTGTGCAAAATTTCAAGGAGATGTGTAAAAATCTTCCTGTCCTTAATTTGCCTAACGAAGAAGATGATTTAATTCTTAAGACAGATGCCAGCAATGAGCAATGGAGTGCGGTACTCAAAATCAAAGAAGGAGAAAAACTCTGTAAATATTGCAGTGGAAGCTTTAATAAAGCAGAATGTAACTATCCCACGATGAAAAAAGAAATTCTTGCAGTCATAAGGGAAATTGAAAAATTCTTAATCTTTTTAGCCTCTAAACCTTTTCTCATTCGAACTGATTGCAAAGGAATACTCGGTTTTGTGAAAAAGAATTTATCAAATATGCAACTGCAAGGGCGACTCCTGCATTAGCAATTGTGGTTTAATCAGTTTTCATTCTCTATTGAACATATACAGGGATCGCAGAACTCTCTGACAGACAGTCTAACTCGAGAACTCGTCAATGGTGATCATCAAAGCCGACCTCCTGCCAGAAAAGGAGGAAATCCTTAATGAAATGTCACTTCTACTAGAACGGGTTACACCTTCTAGTAAAGTCCTTATTGATAACCTAAAATTTCATACAAAAAGTAGATCACGCTTTGGTCTGCTTTCTACTACCTACCTAATAACTCAAAGATTTTCCCTTCTAGAATTACAAATTAGCTATCTTCAATGTCCTTATGATATCCAAGAAAAAATAAGTTCTCATATCCAAGAAAAATGGTTCAAGGAATGGTATGCAGCCTGCGTCGATTTTTATCATCATTATTCCTATGATATTTAGGAATCTTGGAGCACAACGATCTATTTTCCCGACAAATCTGGAGTCGATGGCATTTGTTTCCCAGCCAATTCAATATCCTCCCGAGATCCTGCCTTCAAAGCCTGGACATATGGGATAGTTCTTTACTTCTCAGAAGTCCCAGATCCTAATTTTTCACTTTTCTCAACCCTAACTAAGTTCCAGCAATACATGTTCAAAAGGTTCCATTGGATTCTTAAATCTCCTGAGGGACCAACAAAAATTGTAATTCGCAGATACTTAACGTTGGAGGTTTATAGCGCCCTGATTAAATATGAAAATGGAAAAGTCAAATCAGCCCATTATTTTGTCCAAATGGTTGATTGTGATAATCCCATTGATCAACGACAAAATTGGATTCATGGAGATCCGGTACATATAGTTACTGATCCTGCATTAGCAAGGGCTATTGGGTTTTTCAATATTTATCATCAATGTTGGGCATTAATTGAAAAAGAAAAAACACTAATACATTGTGGAAACACTACTTTTACCTATAGTAACGAATTCAATGACCACATGAAAGTAAACGGTGTAGAATCAGAAGATATTTTCGATTATCTCTTTGATATCGGAGCTGGAAAATTCTTATCAGAAGAAGGAAAGAAATATCTCCTTGAGTTGTTTGAAGAATATGATCCAGAGCATCTTAACCAGAGTAATGAAGATTTTGATGATTATCCAGATAATGATGATCTGGAAAATATAATTGGAGATAAAGGTATGCAGAATCTCAATAATGATGACCAGTCTTGTCATCATTAAAAGTTCTGAAAAGGTTGCCCCATTATTGTACTATTTTGACAAGTGTCCAGTTTGTATAATAAAGCGTGTACTGTAGCCGTCAGTTTACTGTTGGCAACTGTAGCTATGTGAAAAATTTGTAGCCATTAGGGCATCCTATGTACTCCCATCTCCTCTATAAATAGAGAGGCCAAGAGCTGAGAAGGGATAGGGTCATTTGAGCATTCTTGAGCAAATAAGAAGTTGGATTTCTCCATTTCTCTATGAACAAGCATCTCTAATAATCTTAACTTAAGTTTCTCTTTAAGCTTTCCATTGTAATATTTCCACTTTCAAGCTTCTAATAAAAGAAGTTTCCAGTAGGGACCGTTATCCAATTGAACCTTATGTCCTAAATATTATAAATTCTTGATTAAAGTTCCACTATCCTTCAAAAAGATTAAAAATTTGATTAGTGACTACGGTTTGAGGAAGGAAACGAAACAAATCTGTGCTGTGCCTGATCTAAGGAAGGTGGGGTTGAGATTAGTAATCTCTGTAAACCGGAAGCTAGAGGAACGCCGGAATCCAGCGCCAACTATGTTCAGGTAACGGTCGAAACTCTCTAATTAAGTTTTAATTACTTTGCTAAGTATGTTAGGCCTATAACCACAGAAATTATAATATATAAGATATAAGTAGTAGATTGTGATAACTAGTACCAGTAAAGTCATTATAAGAAGTTAAAACAAGCATATTTCCTGAAAAAGCCCCTAAAATAGCTTATTTATACGTTTTTACTATTCCAGGGACTATTCTGCAAAGTCTAAAAAGTTCAGGGACTAAGTTGCAAAGAAAAATTTTGACCAGTAACTATTTCAAAAAATATCGTCCCCTATTAATAGTTTACCAACAATAGTAGGCACTTTGGAATACATTATAAAAACTTTGACCCCTAATAATTATTTCCAGAGAATTAAGGTACCCCATAGTCACAAATTGGTCTTAGGATCTATTGTATTATCTAACTTGTAGATAATTTTTCAAAATATTCGTAAAGGATATCCTCCTCCTTTCATATCCATCCCAACTGTTTTTATCTTAAGGGATAGGAAGTTTTTAGCAAATTTATCTTTTAGGCTCACGTAATATCTAGGTCGACAGTTGAAACCTATTGACCCATTACATAAATTGATTTTTATCCCTGTGATTATCTGATTATTAAATTTGGTATACTTAATATCACAGAGTAACGCGTAACGATCTGTATCTTTACCATAATATTATAATGGAGTGATTTAAACTTGGACACTTCCGCCATGGATATACCTGTACTTTCTATCTTTATTATACTTAGGGATATTCTTCCAATTAATAAGATTAACTTCCCCAATGTCATACTCACAATATTTTATCTCAAGATCTCCTTTCATCATTTCGCATACATATTTGCTTTTTAATTGAAAATGAATTTTTTATAGATCATGTCCTTTTGGATTATGGGAAGAACTCAATCTCCTTTGACTTCTTCATGATCATTGTCTAGTACAAACTCTTCATCTTGAAGATCACCAAGACTAACCGAGCTACTTTCCATCATATGACTTGTTTCTTCATAATCACTTTCTTCATATTCATCGTTCTCTATGATTTCAACGATTCCTTTGTTGTTGCATAGAGTTAGGTCTAATGCCTCATCTTCACCAAGCTTAACATAATCTAGGCTTCCCAAGATTTCAATAAGTTTGCTATTTTTTCTGTTTTTACATTCATTAGCATAATGTCCTACTTCTCCGCATACCCAACATTTGTAATTGTTTTTCCCTGCAGGGCAATAAGCAGCTTTCCTAAAAAATCTACGTTTTTTAGGACTTGGTTTGTTGTAATATTTTCTTCTATATTTTTCGCCTCTTTGCTTGTTAAAGCTCTTTTTCTTATATAATTTTCTTTTTTTTCTTTTCTCAGATTCTTTTCCTCATTGGTGAGGAGAATCCCAACAAGTCAAGAATTGCTTCTTTATCTTCTTTTGCTTTTGAAGATCAAGACATTGTTCATTGACCCATTTTCGCAAATAGGAAATTCTTGAACCAAGGGTATCAATAACATCTGTTCGTTCAAACCATGCTATGTATTTTTCATTAATTATAGAATGTATAGGATATGACAACTTATCATAAAATATGCCAAGATTGGTTTCATTATGCCCAATTTTGTAATAATATTGATTGAATTCTGCAATATAATTTTCTAAGTATCTTATATCCCATAGTTCTATGTTGTTAAATTTTCTTTGCCATTCTCGTGTTTTTTCTTCAGAATCAATTTTAGCTCCGATGAATTCATTTTCAATTTCTTTGCAGAGACTTTTGAACATAGCAGCTGGTATTTCCATCATTCTTAAGGTATTTTTACCATCTTCACTTAATGAATCATATCAGTCGGCTACAGTGCCAGAGAAACTATGCTCGATATAATTTAGGAAGTTGGCCGCAGTCTATATAGTATTTAAGTTTAAGATACTGTTCATTGCTCTTTTCCAGTGCTCAAATATTTCTTCTCTATTTCGAGCTCCATCAATATTTAAAATATATCTAGTTTGGCTAATTGGAGTAAGGCCCATTTCTTCGAAAGTTGTGATTTTTCTTGGGACAAATCCAAAGAAAAAAATTGGTTGTACGTCATACTGGAACGTATCTAGGTCTTAAGAAATGAATATTTCTCCTATAAGGTTCACCAAATTCTTCAGGTTTAGGAATTACATTGTTAACGAGATTGGTCTCAGTTTCAAATAAGTCAATTTCTTCTCCAATTTCGTTAATCTCATCCTCAGTAGCCATTTTACCATATGTTTTATCTAATTTTCTTTTAATTTCTTCTAATGGTAATGCATTAAGATCGTCAAGTTTAATTAGATTCATTTGCTGATATATTTCTTCTTCTAAGTGGACATTATTAGTTTCTTCATTATCATTCAGTAATATATCGTGTTTATCACTGATTATGCGCATGATTTTGTTTAATTCATCCGAATTTTGTTCTTTATTGAATATTTTTTGTAGCCCTTCAAGAGTATATTGTTTATACTCCATCTTCTTTTTCTTTCTTTTCAGTAGAATTTGCACCAGATTGCTCTCCTATTTCTTTTTGGATTTTTATCTCTTGTAAAGGAAATAGAATCTTATTTTTTGGGTTTTGAAAAGGATATTTATGCTAGAAAGGAGTGCTAATTTTAGAGGTATCTTTTTTGCTATGTCTAACTTCGTTAATGAGAGAAAGATGGACAACAGTTAACTGATTCTTAAGATCTTTTAGTTCAGTTTTAATTTTAGCTAATTCAGCTTTTAATTCTAAAACTATATCAGTGATATAGTTTAATTGAGGTGCTAAAGAGATATTATCTTCCAGTAAGTGAACAATATGTGAATAATTAGGACCAGAGTAAGCAAATGATGGTTCAAGCATTAATCGCAGTTAATTAGCTTAATTAGTCATTACTTAGCTTAATAATCTCAATTATTTTTTGGGCACGTGGCTCTGACACCAGATGAAAGAGAACATCAGGATTTGTTAGTGAGCAAAAAACCGCAAACACAATTTTAAATTTTTTGAAAGTAAGTTTTTAAGGATTGAGGGTAGATTTATAAATATGAAAAGTTTAAGGGCTTAAAAGAAAATGTAAACAGTGAATGGTCTCCTCAAAATAGTTTCCACAGAATATTGCCCCTTTTAAATATATTTTAATAACATGGTCCCCTAGTTATGATTTCCACATAAAGTGGGGTACCTGACAGTGATTTTTTTCTTTCGAAAAGTTATAAGCATAAGTAAGAAATTTCAAGTAATAAACTTAAATATGCTTGGCGAAATAAAACAAAAAAAGAGCCTGAATGCTGAAATGAACAAACATACCCTAAGGCCCTGTTCTTTTCAGTGGTAAATTCAAATTTACTAACCTCAACTAACTTTAACCCACATCAATCTACTTTATGAATTTTAATAAAAAATTAATTTTAACCCACTTCAACTCACTTCAACCAATTTCAACTCACTTTCCATAATTTTAACCAACTTCTACCTATCATATAAAAAAATTCAATCCACTTTAATCAATTTTAATCCGTTTCAACTTATTTCAACAAAAATATCCACTTTAATTTAGTTTAATTAATTTCTATCAATTTTAATTAATTATACTTATTTATCAACTTATAATTTTCAACAAAAAGAATGTATCCTGAGACAAGATCATAGAAGCGGTTGGGACGAGGGGCCTGCGGTATGCAATTTCAGAGGAGTGGCAAGAGCCCGAGTGTAACTGTAGGCTAACAATTAAGGCCCTGTTCTATTTCGCGCTTTTAATGATTTAGCTAAGAGTTTACATCTTCTTACATCTTCTTACATCTCCTTGCATCTTCTTGCATCTTCTTACATCTCCTTACATCTTCTTACATCTCCTTATATCTCCTTACATCTTCATACATCTTCTTACATCTCATAGATTTTCCATAACATTCATTTATTTTAGTTACAGAAATATGTATTTTTTTTAATAATACTACCAATATATAAAATTTATAAATATCTTATGAACACAACATTTACATAAACATAAAAACATAATATAACAACGTAAATTATATTTGAATTTCGACATGAAATATATATTATTATAGATGACCATACATTTATTTATATTTAAAATTATTTACTTAAAATAGAAATTTATTTGAAGAGTTGTATTCAATTTTATCAAAAAAGTTTTTTTTTGGATTATACTTTGCTTATTCGATCAAACTAATGTTCATATAAAAAATCTTGGACTAAATTTTATTCACCAAATTTATGGGGATTAATATATTTTATTGTTGTGCAATTAACTTAATTAATTATTTATTTTTAATAAGTATATTATTTTAATAATATTATTTTTCATCCAAAACGTTCATTGTAAAACAAATTATACTATACAACTCTTCAATAATTCAACAACTCCTTACATCCATCCTTACAACTCCTTACATCTTCTTACAACTCCTTACATTTTTTTACAACTCTTTATATTTTTTAATAATTTTTTATATTTTCTTACATCTATTTATCTATTTAAAATACAAAATGGAACATGCCTAAGTAATTATTGATATATATATTTTATTTTTCAGAAATGAAAGGAAACGGAAAGGCAGGGGGCCGGGATCTTCCATATTCAAGCGAATGTGAAAAGAAATATGACCGTATATACGAATGACCCTGAGCCTCCCAAAATATTATTTACTTTAAACAAATTTTAAAAAAAAAACGAAAACGAAAAAACAGCCGAGCTGATTTCTCTGTCCTTTTTTTCCCCTCTCTTCCTTCCTAGTTCCCACCCACTCACTGGCACTGTTACCTCCCACTGACCTCCCTTGTCTCTCTCCCTCCTCTCAAAAAGCTTAAAGCCTTGCCCACTTCTCCCTCTATTTTTTAAGCATCAGAGTCAGATAAGCCATGGCTGCCTTCGGAGCTTCATCTTTCTCTCTCTAAATGCCTCTTACACTCCCTCTCTCAGGTAGAGAGAGAGAGAAGAGCCAGTGGTAAAGCAGAAGCCTCTCCTCCTTCGTCCCATCTCCTCGAACCTTCCCGACTCCCTGCGTACCCGAGAAAATTTTCCGGTTTCAGCCCTTCCTGTCTCTGTTCATTCAGATCACATTACCAAGAGCTTTTTTCCGTGATCTCGCTTTAGTTTTTTTCTGCATTTTAGGCGCCTGCCAAATTCTGGCCCCTAGTGTGTTAGTTTCGAAATTTTCAGCTTTTTGTAACCCAAATTTCAACAGCCCACCTGTAAGAAAGGTGCTTTTCGTTTTTGGGTATTTCTCTCTTGAAATTGTGGGAGGGAAGAGAGAGAGAGAGAGAGAGAGAGCGGGGGGATGGCGATGGTGATGGCGCAGCAACAGCGGCAGTACAGGGAGAGTAGTAGCGGGAGTGGTAGCAGCGGGGGCGGCATGAGCAAGCACATGGTGGCGTCCGCTGACACCAGTAAGTACGTGAGGTACACGGTGGAGCAGGTGGAAGCCCTGGAGCTAGTTTACGCCGAGTGCCCGAAGCCCAGCTCCTTGAGACGGCAGCAGTTGATCCGTGAGTGCCCTATCCTCTCGAATATCGAGCCCAAGCAGATCAAAGTCTGGTTCCAGAACCGCAGGTGCTCTCTCTCTCTCTCTCTCTCTCTCTCTCTCACTCTCACAGTCTCACGCACACACACACACATCATATCTTCGCTTGGGATGGAAAATTGAGATGTTTGTTTTAATTGCGGGGTTGGGTGTTTTTGCAGGTGCAGAGAAAAGCAGAGGAAAGAGTCGACGAGGCTTCAGACCGTGAATCGGAAGTTGACGGCCATGAATAAACTATTGATGGAAGAGAATGATAGGTTGCAGAAGCAAGTCTCTCAGCTGGTTTCTGAAAATGGCTATATGCGCCAACAACTTCAAACTGTACGTCCTTCTTCATCGTTTTCTTCGCTTCTTTTAATTCAACAATGGGATCTCCTTTCCCACAATTATACAGATCACCATTTAGATTTTAGACTCGTCACGCTTTGGGCTTTCACAAGTCTTCTTTTTTCTAAGAAATTATTTTAAACCGCGGTTTCTCTGTTGCTGTTGTTGCCCCCCTGCAGATTTCCGCTTCGGATTAGCTGTTGGGCTGTTTTCTTGCATTGATTTTGAAGTGGAATTTTATTTATTTTATTGTGCTTTTTTCTAAGAAGTAAATGGAAGAACTATTTGGATGTAGCACTTTTCATTTTTTTCTTAAATTAGCTGAATTACTTTGCTTTTTATTAATGCGATGTATTTAATGTTCTATTTGATGTGCCCCCTTGGTTCTGGGTTTCTCATCCCCACAATTCTATTCTTTTAACAAAATATGATGCTGGAGATAAGTAGATAAGTAGTGTAGGTTCTATTTGAATTAAAAATGGAGAGGGTAACGTTTCAGGAACCAGTACAATTGACGTTCGTTCTGGTCATAAATAGCTAATGATTTTCTGTGGGTTCTCATCAATTGAAAGGAAATTTCTGCAGGCATCTGGTTCGACCACTGATGGAAATTCTGAGTCTGTGGTCAACACTCCTCAGCATTCACTACAAGACACCAACAACCCTGCCGGGTAACGTTTAAGTGCACATGATCGCTTTTGTCAACTATTGAGCATAACCCTTCTGTTGATCAATGTTACTCTGACTTTTCATTTTACCCTACTTTACCCGTGTCGGACCCTTCACCCTTGGGCTAGGGTACGACACTTGACGCTTCAACTTACATCGAAAATTTGCAAATTTTATGGAAAATAGCTGAGTCTGGCACGTGGATGCCGTATCACACACCCGTATCCGAGTCCAACTGACATAGCTTTTGATACATTACCTGTTCATGTGTTCTGTTGACAGACTCCTAACTATCGCGGAGGAGACCTTGGCAGAGTTCCTCTCAAAGGCGACAGGAACTGCTGTTGATTGGGTCCAAATGCCTGGGATGAAGGTTTGTTTCTTGTTGGATTTATATTTTATTGCAGTTTTAATTGTAATTCCAAGGAACGTAGTAGGCTTATGTGATGGTTTGCTGAATACCTCAGCCTGGTCCGGATTCAGTTGGGATCTTTGCCATATCTCATAGGTGCAATGGAGTGGCAGCCCGTGCCTGTGGTCTAGTTAGTCTAGAGCCTACTAAGGTAGGTTGGTTGAACTGCTGATTTTATAGCACTTTGTAAAACAGGGTACTTAGGATTATTTGGTGATTGTGTGTGGAATGTCTCTAAAAAGTAATTAAAATGTTTGTAATTTTTTCCCAGATAGCAGAGATCCTCAAAGACCGTCCATCTTGGTTCCGGGATTGCCGGAGCCTTGAAGTGTTTACTATGTTTCCTGCTGGAAATAGCGGAACAATTGAACTTATTTATACGCAGGTAAGATAAAGTTGACGGTGGGCTTTCTATCAGCAGTGCTTTTATATCTGCATTACTGCATATCTTCTTCTTGGTTACTGAAGCGATGCTTCCCAGATATATGCTCCAACTACTTTGGCCCCTGCACGGGATTTTTGGACACTGCGGTACACTACCACTTTAGAAAATGGCAGCCTTGTGGTATGCATGCCTACACCCTGAAGTTACTTCCTAATGTATTGTTTTTAATAATATTTCTGTTCAGCTCGATTCTTTGAATTATCAAGATACAATCTGATGGGTATCTTGTGTTATCTATCTAGTAATGCTTGCCTCCGTTTCGTATACTGTATATGTTGCCGTGACTTGAAGTGTAATATAGTCCTACTTCTTTTCCATAGCTTGATGTCTAATTTGGAGCACCTTGTTTTATTTCATTTGCTTTGTATCGTTGCATGAAGGTCTGTGAAAGATCTCTGTCTGGTTCCGGACCGAATACTGCTCCTCCCCAGTTTATTAGGGCTGAAATGCTTCCGAGCGGTTATCTCATTAGGCCATGTGATGGTGGAGGTTCAATTATTCATATAGTGGATCATCTTAAACTTGAGGTTTGTTATGTGCCTTTCGCCTCTTAAATACTTTTGCATCATTGAAGCTTATCCCTGAGCATGCTGCAGGCTTGGAGTGTGCCAGAGGTGCTTCGGCCATTGTATCAGTCATCAAAAGTTGTAGCACAGAAAATGACCATAGCAGTAAGTACTTGTGTCTATATTTTCTTTATTAGTGGTGGCTGCCTTGATATTCATAATGTTTGCAACTTCTGCTGACTTTGGGTTGGGCCAGAAAATGTTTGTGGCCTTTGCATCTTGATCTTTAGCAATCTAGTATTGATAAGCCAAGAAAGGAATAATCCCTTAACCACAAGAAGCCATTCTTAATTGCTTTTCTCTTAAGCTTAAAAAATTCACCAGTCAGCCATTTAGTTTCACACCGAAGGAGGATCATCAGCAATGATTTACTGATCCAATTGAATATTGGCTGAGTATTGCTTCTTTATGAAGGCTTTGCAGTATGTCCGACAAATTGCTCAAGAAACAAGTGGGGAGGTGGTATATGGCTTGGGCAGACAGCCAGCTGTTCTACGCACATTTAGTCAGAGACTGAGCAGGTATCTTCTTGTTCTAAAGAATGTTCTCATTTGCCACCAAAAACCATCACTCCCCCAGTCTTGGAATCCTCTCATTTTCCACCCAAAATAGAGAAACAAGGTGTACGTAAAGTATATGTATTGTTATCTATTTCGTCTCATGATTTGTTGAGTAGATTCAATAAACAAATAGAGAAATCATTGTGTTCGCTTCTACTTTTCTTCTTTTTTTTGGGCGCTCTCTGATTATCGTTTATTGGTCCTATAGAGGTTTCAATGATGCGATTAACGGATTCAGTGATGATGGCTGGACATTGCTGAATTGTGATGGTGCTGAAGATGTTATAGTTGCTAGTAATTCTGCCAAGACTCTCATGGCATCTTTGTACACTGCTAATGCACTAGACATGGTTGGTGGTTTCCTTTGTGCAAAGGCATCCATGTTACTCCAGGTAATCTTAGCAAGTATAAAGTCTATTTATGCTATTACAATTTCTTTCTGGTGATTGAAGGAATCATGATGACAAAGTATCCTGATATGTCTGAATGTAATTCAAATTTCTTGACACTGTTTTTTGTTATGGCTTTGCACATGCATTTCCTTGCAACTTGTGATTCAACTTGTGTGCATGTTCTTAATTCCATGGAAGCATCTGATACATGAATGTCACTGGGTCATACGTGTTTGATAGATGCAGTTTTGCACTTCTTCTTTCTATGGGAGCTGATAGGTAATAAATTCCTGCAGAATGTACCTCCTGCTGTGCTTGTTCGATTCCTAAGAGAGCACCGGTCAGAGTGGGCAGACTTCAGTGTTGATGCCTATTCTGCAGCAGCTTTGAAGGCTGGCTCATATGCTTTTTCAGGGATGAGAGCCACAAGGTTTACTGGAAGCCAAATTATTATGCCTCTTGGCCACACAATTGAGAATGAAGAAGTATGTTTCTTGTCTTTAGTGTTGTGATACATCCCCTCTCCTGAGAATTTTGGTTCTCGTATTCTTCAACTTGGATGCTCTTGTGGTCTGGATGGAAGAAGTCTTACTACCTTTGTGAGTGATATTTGTTTCACAATTTTACAGATGTATCGACAAGTTGAAAATGTCGACTTCTGAACGCACGATTGTGCATTTGAGATTGAGAGACACTGTTATGGGTTTGTTACAAATCTTGTGCAAAGTTGAAAATTTTCCTGATTTATGCGTCTGTCTTTAATCTTTTTTTTGGGATTTTTTTTTTGGGGGGGGGGTGCATCCTTGTAGTTTCAGGAGCGTGGTTGTGCATCTAGGATTTGTTATGTTACATTTGGTGGAGTGAATTGCATGTGGAGGTACATCTTGTGTAAATTTGAAATCCTGCCTTGATATGCATCTGCCATATGGGAATTACTATATCCTTCTAGTTTTCGTTTACATATTTGCAGCAGTGATACGCATGGTGACATTTTTTTATTAGAGCCAAGTCCTTACACATCTCTATGTCATTCTTACTGTTATGCATACAAACTAGATGGTGGAGGTGATACGGCTGGAAGGCCATTCTCTCACTCCTGAAGATGCATACATATCAAGAGATATCCATCTTTTACAGGTAAGGGTTTGAAAGTTTAGTTAGTCTTTCTTGGCATTGATTTTTCTGGAAATGATAGATGTGGTATTTGTTGGGTTTATTTAATATGTAAGTTGGAATGAGAAATTAGCAGCAACTAGAAAGAAGATGTTCAATTATTGTTGGAGGAATCCAAAGTCGCGCCATTTGCCAATTGTGTTCTATATTCATTGACTGGCTTTGTTTGTCTGACCCTGCAAAAGTCCTGGCCCGAGTATGAGATAAGAAGTCTTCTTTCCCTGGAAGTGTTTTCAGTTTTGCATCTGTTGTTGAAATTGTGATTGTGCGAGTGCTGAGGCAGTTCATGCTTTGAAACGCTTGATTCATACATCCTTGACTGATGTGTAGCTAGCTAATCTATCTCTCAATATTCTTATAATCTTCCCTTTATTTTTATCAGTTTTCTTTGATTATGTATTCTACAGTAATTATTTTAGTTGGTGACAGATTTGCAGTGGAATTGATGAGAATACTGTTGGAGTCTGCTCTGAACTTGTTTTTGCTCCAATAGATGAGTTGTTTCCAGATGATGCTCCCTTATTGCCGTCTGGGTTCCGTGTTATTCCTCTGGATTCTAAATCTGTAAGTTTGACTTGTCTTAGTTCAATGTTGACTTTTCTGATAGATGCTTAGATTATGTTTTCCCTCTTTCTATCTATATATTGTGGTGCTTTCTTTTGTGAAAAATTCTGTGCTCACTTGTTCCTACATGCTTTATATTTCGATTATTTCACAATCTCTTGAAGAGATACTTCACCTGTGCATCAAATGCTAAACATAACTGATTTCTAAGTTTCTTATGAAGACCTAGGTGTCATGCTTCACTTTGGTCACCGATTTCAAGAATTTGTCACAATGAAGTTTATCACAGCTTTTTGTCTGAGTATTGTAATGATGCTTCTTACTATGTAAGAGCATTATCAACACTGCTTAACTTCAATTTAGCGTCTACTTGATGACCCATCATTTCTGTGGGGAACATTCTAAGTTCAGGCCGCTTGTTGAAGTTCATGTGAGCAGCTGGCACTTTTTTGATTCTTGGCCTGCATTTTCCGTGGTCTTGATCTGCTATTTCCTTCATGATGTGTGACCTGTAGACTGAGAATTAGCTATGTGATGTACAGGACAGCATGACGAGTCGAACGCTTGATCTGACTTCCAGTCTTGAAGTAGGTTCGTCAGCAAACCAGAGAACTAGTGACGTGACATCTTTGGGGAGTAGACGTTCAGTGTTGACCATTGCCTTCCAGTTCCCATTTGAGAGTAGCCTGCTGGAGAATGTTGCAACCATGGCTCGCCAATATGTTCGTAGTGTGATATCCTCAGTTCAAAGGGTCGCTATGGCAATATCCCCATCAGGATTAAGTCCCACAGTGGGTCCAAAACTATCTCCAGGTTCTCCAGAGGCACTTACCTTCGCTCATTGGATCTGTCAAAGCTATCGGTATGTCCGCTCATCGTATTTTGCAATACGAGTTAAACGACCTTTAGTGTTCTATGTAAAATGAAAAGATCGCATGGTTATGTTTCCTGTAGTTACCATATTGGCTCGGAGCTGCTTAGAAGCTCTTCAGCAGGTGATGACACAGTGTTAAAGCATCTATGGCATCACCTGGATGCCATTTTGTGCTGCTCACTGAAGGTATGACAGACGATGCTATTAGTGGATGTAATCTTTGAATAACCTTTCTGAAGTATTGCATTGGAAATCCGTGTGCACTTGCTGTTGCAGTCTTTATATATTGGTTTCTTCCCTGTGCTATGTTTGCTAAAATGACTGGGGGACTTATTTGCATGTAATCTAGTGGTCATATGGATGTTTTGCGACTTTCTCTTTGCCTTTGTAAGAGTTCCACCCTATAGACAAGTTCATAGATTACCTTAACAATCCAGAGCCCCCGGGGGGGGGGGGGCCCAACGGGGAAAAGCCAATTTTAACGTGATTGGGCTTAAAGGATCTGGAAGAATGAGTGGTTGTTATACTCCAGATTTAATGATCTGATTACTGATTTAATTGTTTACTGCTTTGCAGTCCCTTCCAGTCCTCATCTTTGCAAACCAAGCCGGGCTAGATATGTTGGAGACAACTCTAGTGGCGCTACAAGATGTGACCTTAGATAAAATATTTGACGAATCGGGAAGAAAGTCACTGTGTGCCGAATTTCCAAAGATAATGCAGCAGGTTACTATGGATTTTTGTGTGTTCCCCATGTAAAGAAATGTATTTTGCATTTAGTGAGAATCTGAAGCTTGTTTTTGCTGCTCGATTTTCAGGGATTTGCCTGCCTACCTGCTGGAATTTGCATGTCAACCATGGGCCGCAATGTTTCATTTGACCAAGCCATTGTATGGAAAGTCTTTGCAGCAGACGAGACTACGGTTCATTGTCTTGCTTTTATATTTGTCAATTGGTCTTTCATTTGAAACGTAACTTAGGTAAAGTTTCTCTGTTCAGCCCCCCCACCCCCTTTGGTTTCGTTAGAACTCAAACCAAACCTTCTGAGGGTTTGAGATAGGACTAGTCGGACAGTTGATATGTGTAGAACGCACAGGATAAGTGTTTGTAATTTACCATGCCCAGGTTTGCATTTTATTAATTTAATTGGGGAAAAAAAAATCGTTCAACTTACTGGTGAGAGATTTGGGTTCGGCCCAACCAATGTGTTATTTTTATGTTGTTTGCCAGCAAGGTAAAATGCGGAGTTGATGAAATGACGCAAGTTTCTGTTTCATCAAAACGGTTGGCCCTTGGACCTAGCAAGCAGAAGTAGCCTATTTCTGATGATTTGATTTACTCAACTCAGAAGCGAGATTGTGAGAATCACCTGCCTTAACTAGAATAGGAAATTGACTTTCTTGGTAACGAAATCAGTCCAATTGAGACTGCTCTGGCTTGAAGTGTTCTTTTTAAGCAATATTGGTTCTGCTGTGTGTATGATAATCTGAGAGGACATAAGACAGCTCACCAAGTTCATCATTTATATATGTGTGCGTGTGTGTGTGTAGTAAAATTTGATCTGATCTGAAAATCCGACTCGAACCTGCTTGAAAAATTTGAATTTTAGACATGAAATTTTGACCCGAAATCCGAAATTATCCGAACCTGGAAAACCCGACAATTTTCAAATTTGGGCGGGTCGGGTCTGGGTCGACCCGTCGGGTTTCCCAGTTCAAAAGTTACGCAACGTGCCCAGGAGGTTAGGGGAGGCGGGATAATGAAATATACAGGAAAGGTAAAACCCTGTAAGACCTGGACTTTTGCACCGCTGCTCTCTCTCTCTCTCTCTGGTCTTTACCTATGGCTCTTGCCCTCGCTGATCTCTATTATTTTAGAACTCAACCTTTTTTAACTATGACGCACCATTGCTCTGCAAGAAAGGGTCAACATAGGCAGCCATGGAATTAAGGAGAGCTCAGGTCCAGAGATTCCCCATCTCCAACCTATCTCCTCCAAGTCGAAATAACAGGGTCTCTGCCCCCGGTGCCCCCCTCTGCTGAATCTTTCTCTCTCCTCACAAGATCTATGCAAAAATTTGTAACTTTACCCTGAATCGAATCCAATTCAAAGGGGATCTTTTTTCCCTTTCTTTTTGGGGTTTCCCCCCGGGGTGGTAAATGGTTTTCAATTGGATTATGATAGAGTGTCATTTATTTTTTTTTGGAGGATTGTGACTTCATTTTTATCAATCAAAAACCTTGTAATTTCACAGGGAAAAGATATGGAGCTTTCCTCTTCGTTTTTTTTTTTTTTTGGGGGGGGGGGGGGGGAGGAGTATTTTCAAGTGTTGAATTTTAAACTTATTGCTGCTAGGTTCACTTTACACACTAGAATGACTGCCGTCAACATGTAGCTCCCATACGAAAGCATTTCGGAGGTGATTTATGGGGAAGAAATTGAAGAACCATAAGTTTAATTCTTCAAACTGCATTTCAGAGTTCATTTCAGCTTAAAATGGCTGACTCAAGTTTCATTGTGATTTTTTATTAAAAAAAGGAAAACTTAATAATGGGTGTCGGTCAGTTAGTATTGGTTTGAATTAGCACACTCATTATATTATGATTGTCGTAAGGTGTGCAGGTACGGCAAGATTTTTATTATTATTTTTTTTCTAAGGCTTATGGAAAGAATACATGGGTTATCTTCCATGCTTTCATTTTTTCTTAAATCAATTGTGGTAAATATAACTCTTATATTTCACATCATTCTTCAAGAATTTGGTTCATATAATACAAGAATTTGGTTTGTATATTAGAGTCATGAGAAGGTAATCACCATGAAAGGCAATAATGCACTATTTCACTGACATTCTGTTAATTTGAATGAATAAAGTGAAATTCATTGGCTCGTGAAAATAAGTAAAACAAGGCGCTCCGGACCTGTTGGGTCAATCTGAAACCCACAAAATCGAAATACACCCGATCCGTATTTTACCAAAACCTGACCCGAGCTGGAGGATCCTTAGCCCCCTTTGGGGCCTAAGATGTATCGCCCGACCCTTATGCCGAGCTACAGGATCCTTTACCCCTGTTGGGGCTAAAGGTGTGCCGCACAACCCTCAGGCTGAGCCGCAAGGCCTCTAACCTCCTTGGGGCTAAAGGCGTAACGGTCGACCCGTAGATCGAGCTGCAGGATCCCAGCCCTCCTTGGAGCTGAAGGGGTATCGCCTGGCCCTGAGGTCGAACTGCTGGACCCTTAGCCCCCATTAGGTTTAAAGGTGTATCGGCCAGCCCTGAGGCCGGGCTACAGGACCCTTAGCGCCCATTGGGGCTAATGGTGTGTCCTCCGACGCTGAGGTCGAGCTGTAGGACCCTTAGTTCCCATTGGGACTAAAGGTGTATCGACCGGTCCTGAGGTCGAGCTGGAGAGACCTCAGCTTCCCTTAAGACTGAAGCACTCATGGGAAGAATTGTACTCAAATGTCAGGGGTCACCTTGGGTGCCACGTGTCAGGATGACATCCCCTTGAGTCCCTTGGGAAGAGTGCCTCTCTTCCTCCTCCTCTTACCTCACTTATATAAGGGAAGTCAGATTCTTTGAGGCGAGTCATTTCCTCGCATTCAAAAGTTTTCTAGAGAGAGAAGTAAAGTTTTAGAGAGAGAAGCTCTGCCCCTCTCTTAGTCTGTCTTCAAACTTACTGTAGCATCTTCATCCCCTCCCTTTGAATCTTCAAAGGGTCAGTGCATATCTTCATCTCTGTCTTCAATACCCCCTTCAACCCTTCATCCTCTTTCTAGGTACGTTCCTCGTACCTTTCTAAAGGGGTCACATTGTGTACTACGTTTATATAAGTATGTCTTCATCGAGTGAGAAAGTCCCTGAGAGGTCGGCTGACCCCCAAGTGGAGTGCCGCTATCCTCAGTTTCCAAGCCTCCCGGCCCTATTGATGGTCGGGTGGTTGCACACATTTCCCCAAAGAATCAATTTAGGGAACCGAAGAAAATCCCCTATGCGGTGTTGATATTCGAGCCCGACACCCCTTCGTGGTCTAACTATGAGCACTCTTCGACTCCTAGTATCCTCAGCGTTGAGGAGGATGTCGTTTATCCATGGGAAATTGATGTAGCAATTGACCGTATGCTTGCCTTTCAGGAATGTAAAATGGCGAAGGTCAAGATGACCGCTCGGCTGAGGAGTCCTGACGAGCTTCTTGCTGAGGGAACTTCTGAAGGTAATCCCCGCTCCCCCTCTGGCTCCCATGGGTCGAGCGTTGACGTTGAGGTTGAGTCTGCCAGCGCCAGCTTTTCCTCAGAAGGAGAAACAAGCAGTTTAGGAAGGGCCGTGCTTAAGAAGAAAGGCCGCACTCGGGAAGAGCCGGTTCAGGAAGTTGTGGAAGAGTGGATGGTCTTTCTAGGGCCCCCGCATGCTCAGACATCTAGGATAGACTGAGAACTCACTTTTCGAAGTCGAAGGTCGTGAGCTCCCTAAAGCGACCGGCCCTAGAGGAAAAGTACCTCCTGCCTGCAGGATATAGGTTCGTGCTCCCCGAGGCAAATGCTACCATGAATAAGCCACCCGCCAAATGTGTAGCTATGCACTGGGAGACCTTTACCTACGGCGTGAGGTTTCTGTTCCACCCTGTGATCGTGGACATTCTAAATAAGTATGACCTGGCGCCTATGTGAATTGTGCCCACGTCTTGGCACAACATATGCTCTTTTATAGAAACGTGCGAGCTGCGTAAGCTGACTTGCACAGGCCCATTCAGTCCAAAAGGCCTCTAGTGAGATTGGGAACCGGGGGTGATATTGCTTTAACAACAAGAAGGGTTTTATGACGACTATCTAGAAAAAGTCCAAGTTTAAAAATTGGAAATATGACTTTCTCTTTGTAAGTCGCGAAACGGGTTGGGGAGACCTTCCCAATTGGAATGAAGGGAAGCCAGTCTGAAATCCCTATGGGGAGCAGACCGAGGATGAGAAAAGGGTGGCTCAATACCTCCATTTCTATGTTGGAGAGGACGACCGTCCTAGGCCGATACCTAAATTTATGGCTCGGGTAGTGGATGCCCAGAAGGGGCCCGAGCGAAAGCGGAGTAGGTCAAGTGAGAGGAAGCCTATGAATTGGCTTCCTATGCTGAAATATTTTGCCAACAACTTCTTCTTGGTTGCCGCAGGCTTGCTTATCCTTAAGGATTTTTATAAGGGTACTCAACGTTTCTCTTGTATGTAGATTTTTCCGTTGGTTCTAACCTGACTCTCATTTGTCTTACACAGGGCAAGCAAGGGCGAAGTTGTCACCCCTGGAGCCTAGGGATGCCATGCCCGAGCAAGTTGCTGCTAAGGCCGATACGGTACAAGAGGAGGAACGACGCAAGCACGTAAAGGCGTAGGCCAAGAAGGTTTACCCTCTAGCACTCTATGTTTATCCTTCCTTACATTTCTTTTTAAGTTTTTATATGCTCACTGATTTTCCTTTCCTATAGGCTCCGTCCCTGGCTTGCAGCAAGAAGCCTATTTTGGGGTCCTTGAACCTTCCCCACTTAGGTTCTCACAAGCGACCGCAAATCGAGGGCGGGCATGATGCAGCCGCGACATCTGCTTCTACACCCTTGAGGGCCGGGGCTCCTTCTTCAAAGGGTAAAAGAATAGAGGGGCTCGACCAAAGTCAGAGGTCGGACGAATGTTTGGCCTCTGACGAAAGGCGAAGGTCACCTGTTACCGGCGGGTCTCGAGGCGATGAGGGATTTTCGGCACCGGCAGTAGGAGAGCCCTAAGTCCATACCTGAGCCTTTGCCGCAGACTTCCTAGCGGCAGATGCCCCTGCCAAGCGCGCCTTAGTAGAGAGGCTGGCCAAGTCGTGGTCACTGACGGGGGCTAACTCCGCAGAGACATCTGCGGTTGACGAAGAGCACATAGCCATAGCCGAGATGAGGCTAAGCCTATGACATGTATTCTTTGTTTGCTACAAAATTCCCTTAACTAAATGACTTGGCTATTTTCCAGATCTTTGCTCACGCACTGAAAGTAGCAACATCGAGGCCGTCCGTTTCCACCCTGCAAAAACAGATACATGACCTCGAGGCCGAGTGCCAAAGCTCGGAAGAGGAGACGACTAAATATAAGCACCGTTCAGAGAAGTTCAAGAAAGAGAAGGAGGCCTTCGAGGCTGCGAAGAAAGACTTACAACACTAGCTAGGAGAGGCCCGTACCAAGCTGGAGGCCGAGGCTGAAAGGTCGGCTAAAGCCGAGGATCGGGGCTATCAACGGGGGCGCGACGAGAGCACCGAGTTCTTTCGGGAAGTCCTGGTGACTCTGGCACCTCATGCCTTTCGCATTAAAGGCTATTTTGAGGTGTACGTCAAGTTCATCAAGGATCACCGGCGTGTCGAGGCCGAGGGTCAAGACCCTAAGTTGGTGGAATTTAATCCTCCTACAGCTGTTGAAGAGGGTCTAGGCGACGAGGAGACCACCCCTCTAGACAGCGAGGCCGTGACGCCTGACGAGGAGGGTGATGCCGCCTGGGCTGCCAAGGATAGTGATCGTGATGAAGACCCTAACGTCTAGGGCCCCTAGAGTTTTGTTTTTGCTTCTTTTTGTCTTTCTTTTTGACTATTGGTGCTTATATCCCTTCTCTCATCCAATCAATGCAAAGTTTCTAAGTTTTTTGCATGGTCCTTCTACTTCGTTACACGCCCTTCTACTTGTTGTTTCGCTTATTCCTGCTTATCCGCTTGTCCTTGCATTTGTCTTACTGATTCTCTTACGCCCTATGAGCTGGTGGCCCTTAAGCAAAACGTCAAGTAGGGGACGGGTCTAAGGACCCTTAGCCCAAATTGGGGCTAAAAGTATAGCGACCAGCCATGAGGCCGTGCTTGAGGACCTTTAGCTCCCATTGGTGTTAAACGTATAGCGACAGGCCGTGAGGCCATGCTTAAGGACCCTTAGCCCTCATTGGGGCTAAAAGTGTATCGGCCAGTGTTCTATCCAAAATTATGATATTTTATACCCTTTTATCGTCGAGTATTTGCTCTCAATAAAGTGTTAAATTAGGTTTTTAATAATGTTTTCAATTATTTTGTAGGATTTGAAAAATTTGAGAAAAAATAAGCAACAAGTGCGTGGCTTAGATCGGATTGAAGAAAGCAAGAAACAAGAAAAGGAAAACCGGGCCAGATGGAGCCCAACGCCCAGTTCACAAGACCGGCCCAGCGTGCCCCTTCTCCTCTCCTTTTTATCATTCGGGCCTACTGTTTGCCTTCTCACCAGGCTGGCCCAACGTTCTTTCCTCCAAACCGTGGGCCATCTTCTCATTCCTTCCCCTTTTGCTTACACCGGCCCAATTGGCAGACCGGGCCAGCCCCTCTCCCAGCCCAGACTCCCTCTCTTTCTCCCCATCTCACTTAATTTTCCTATGTGCCAGGCACATGACTCACAGTCCCTCCCCCTTCTCTTCTTCCTCCTCTGTCATTCCTCCTGCCCAGAAGCCACGAATAGGGCAGCCTCCCCCCTCTTCTTCAACCTTTCATCTTCCTCCATCATTCACTTCAACCCAATCGTTACCCATTCCCCCAGCTTTTCTTCTTCTTCTTCCTTGTGCCCACGACAGTTCAATGTCTAGAAGAACCTTAGGCAGAGGAACCCGATTCATCTCCCTTCCCCCGTAACTCGGCCGTTTCATTTTCTCTCTCTCTTCCTTTATCACCCATCATCATCACCATCATAATCCCGTTAGTTTTTGAAGAGTTATTGAAGCAATGAATGAGGGGGACTAAATGGGCTCGAGGCTACGTTTTATGCAGGCCGAAAAGCAGAGCATAGAGGGGGGAGATCAGCGTAGAGTAGAGCACAGAGTTTTCCAGTTCAAGATTTGGTTTTCGTTTTCAATCTTCGATTTTATTTATTTTTAGTTTTAGTTCTAGATTTTAGTCCTCAAACTGTGTAATTGGATTTCAAGTTGGCAAACCGAGTCAAGAGAGCAGAGCGTGAATTGTTGTTTAAATCTGGATTTCGTTTGGATTGGAATGTTTCCCCTGACTGCATCATATCGTGAATTTGCCCAGATTCTGGTTCCACTGGCATTCGATTTTGGTTCTTGGTGTTAGTTCTCCTATCACTTTGTACATTTCTCTTGCTGCCCTCCGAATCTTGTACAATTGAAGATGTCAAATTTGAGAAGTTTGGTCTTTAATCTAGAGGAATCGTGTTGTTTAAGTGGCTTAGTTTCAACTATTTTTTTTTTTTTTTGATTCAGTTTCATTTTAGTTTGGTGACAACTTTAGCTTGTATCAAGGGGTCAATGCTGATTTAATCTACTTAGTAACCCAATTTCAAAAATCATCCATGAGGACGACATCCGTAATTGCTACGGCGATGAACCGTACGCTTGCGGAAAATCACAACAAGTTTTTGGCGCCGTTGCCGGGGATGGCGTTGTGAAATTTGGTTACATCGAGTCGTAATTTGATTATTAGAGTTGTTAGAGTTGCTTTCGTTTTCGTTTTCGTTGAGTCGTTATTTTTGTTTAGTAGTTTAGTTTTAATTTGAAATTTAGTTTATATTTTGATTTTGATTTTTTATTTTTGTCAAGATTAGTCTTATTTTTAGATGCTATTTATTGCTAAAAAAAAAAACAGTACTAATCAGTTTGGTTTATGTGCAGTGAAAAAAAAACTCAAGGTTGAACTGATCCGGAAATATTGCCAGTGCAGATTTTTCACCAATTTTCACATTCTGTTTGAATTTTCTGGACTTCTTCTGGTGTGATTTCTGCTGTTTTAGTATTTTTCCTTGATTCAGCATAATTTTTAGAGTGTGTGTGAATTTTTCTGGAATTTTTGGAGCTGTCATGATTTTTCTGCACTAATCAGGGACAGAAAAAATTCGAGAAAAATTATATTTATGTCCTTTGTGATTATGTGGATTTTGCTGTATATTTAGTTTTAATTTTAGGAGTCTTATTTTCTATTTAAATTTTATTCTTAGAATTAGGGTGTTTAGGTGTAGTTTTATTTCTTATTTTTTTTTTAGTTTCTTTGTGTTTGTGCTTTTGATTTTTGCTTTGTTTATTTTCTATTTTAATAGTTTTTTAGTTTTATCATTCATTTTGCTGTTTTGCGATTGACCAAAAAAAAAAAAGTCCCAAAAAAAAATAAAAAAAAAAAAAACTGAACCTTTGGTGAGGGTGTGGGATTTATATGACTGGTTGGGTTAGAAATCCTGAAAATCATAGACTTTTTAGAATTGAACCCGACCCTGACTTAGAATCCGAATCTGAACCCAAGCTTGAATTAGAAGAAATGGCACAAGAAAGACCTTTGAGTGAGATTTTCTATCCTCCTAGGACTGCTTTGCCATCTTGCTTCACTATACCTGACCTTGGACCCAATGTGACCTTCGAATTAAGACCTCACTATACTCAGATGCTCCCTAAATTCACTGGCTTAGAGGATATTTATTTATTTTTGAGGGAATTCGAAGAAGTCTGTTCTATGATGCATTTTCCTAATATTTCCATTGATGTTGTGCGCATAAAATTAATTCCTTTTGCTTTGAAAGATTCTGCTAAACGTTGGATGTATGGCTTGGCTACTAATTCTATAACTTCTTGGAATGATTTTGTGAAATTGTTCTTAAGAAAATATTTTCCTAATGCCAAGACTGTTAAGCTAAGGAATGAAATCAATCAATTTGTGCAACTCGATAGGGAATCATTTTGGAAATATTTTGATAGGTTCAAGAATTTGTTGGCGCAGTGTCCCCATCATGGTCTAGACCAGGCACGTTTATGCCAGATTGTTTATGAAGGACTTGACCAACAGACTAGGACCATGGTAGAATCTATGTGTCAGGGTGGTTTTCTTTTTAAGAGCGCCACAGATGCTTGGGAATTTCTAGAGGACTTAGCTGAGAAAACTATGCAGTGGGAAACCGCTCGGGATGACAGCTTAAGTTCTAGGATTGTAAGGAGTGGGTTACATTCTATTTCTGATACGAGTCACTTAGAGTCTAAGGTTGCTGCTTTAGAAAACATGTTGAAGGGATTGACTCCACAAATGACTCAATTATCTCAGACTTCTTCAGTGTCTTGCTCTCATTGTCAGGCCTTCGATCATTCCTTGAGTGCTTGTCCCTACTTTGCTCACCAGTTAGCAACTGGGCAAGAGCAAGCAAGTATGGCCTTTCAAAGACTTAAGAACGACCCTTTCTCTCCTTTTTACAATCCAGGGTGGAGAAATCACCCTAACTTCTCTTAGAGTAATGGACCAAATGCTGCGGTTCCTAACTCCCAGTCCGTCTCTCACCCTTCTAGTTCCTTTCAGAGATCGATTTTTCTAGGTGTACCTAATGCACCTAGACCTCCACCTCCTGTATCTCAAGTTCAACCTCCTCCTGGTTACAGTGATTTTGATAAAATGGAGAGGAGAATTAATAATAATGTGGAGAGAATGATTAATGCTAACATGGAAAGAATGATGAGAATGATGACTGAACAGTTTTTCCAGTTAGCATCATCTTCTAGGGAGCCAGGTACTTTTTCAAGTCAGCCTGAGGTAAACCCTAAGGGTAACACCTCTTCATCTTCTGGTAACCCTAGTGAGTCTGTGAGGAAAGTGAATGCAGTGATATCTCTCCGTTCCGGTCGAGAGATTGATAACCAGGTTAGAAGTCCCAATGAGCCTTGTAGGTATCCTCATCAATTCTTTGAGAAATCTTCTTCTTCTTCTTCACTTCCAGAGACTGGCTCATCCAGTGAGTCAGGGGATGCTACTGATGGTGTCCCCAATGATTCTGATTCTCACCATCCTCTTGAGTCACCGTCTAAAAAAGATGACCTTGAAAAGAAAGACACCTCTGAGTCAGTTGACCCTTATCCTTCTAAGGGTACATTCTTCTTATTCTTCTTCTTCTCCATCTTCTTTTGAAAAAGTCCATATGCCTTTGCCTCCTTTTCACCACAGGCTTAAGAAGAAAGACCAAGCCCATGTTGAGAAGATGAGAGAGACCTTCTCTCAAGTCAAGATCAACATTCCTTTGTTCGATGCTATTCAGCAGATGCCTCCATATGCTAGGTTTTTAAAGGATCTGTGCACAACCAAGAAAGCTACCAATGTCCCTAAGAAGGCTTTCTTAGCCTCTAGTGCGAGTTCTATTCTATCTCATCAGATCCCAGTGAAGTGTAAGGACTTCGGTTGCCCTACTATTTCTATAGTTATAGGGGACCAGCTTATTCATAGAGCCTTGCTTGATTTAGGGGCCAGTGTCAATTTGATTCCCTTCACTGAGTATGAGAGGCTAGAATTAGGTGAGCTTAAGCCTTCTAAGATGGTCATTCAATTAGCTGATAGGTCGACCAGATTGCCTAGGGGTATTGTTGAGGATGTGCTGATCCGAGTAGGTAAATTCATTTACCCTGTGGACTTTGTTGTGATTGAGACTGAGACGGTGTCTAACTTTGCTAGTCAAATCCCCGTGATTCTAGGGCGTCCTTTCTTGGCCACTGCCAATGCCCTCATTAATTGCAGGAATGGCATGATGAGACTGTCTTTTGGTAACATGACTTTAGAGTTGAACATTTTTAATCTGCAAAGGCAGCCCTCTGGTTTTGATGATATAGAGTTCTCTACTCTTTACTGGGTAGAGGATTCTATACTTGATGATGCTTGTGATGATGTGTTTGCTCTGGAGTATGAATCCTTTCTTGTGAATGACGAGCCTGAGTATGATGCTTTTGAGTTCGATGATTTATGCTCTATTGCTGATTGTTTGCTCACTGCTGCTTCTGAATCTGCTCCTGAATCTGTTTTCCCTCCTGCTCTTGAACTGAAACCCCTTCCTGATTCTCTTAAGTATGCATTTCTAGGCTCCGATGAATATTTTCCTGTCATTATTGCTTCTGACCTAGACGGGGACCAAGAGACTAAGTTGATTGCCCTACTTAGAGAGAACAAGGAAGCTTTGGGTTGGACCTTAGGAGACATTAAAGGTATTAGTCCTTCCATTGTGCAATATAGGATTCATCTAGAGGACAATGCCAAGCCCTACCGTGAACGTCAAAGGCGTTTGAACCCTACTCTTAAGGAAGTGGTTAGGAAAGAAGTGCTGAAGTGGTTAGACCATGGGATTATCTATCCCATTTCTGATAGTGAGTGAGTTAGCTCCGTTCAAGTTGTACCTAAGAAGACCGGGATTACCGTGATTAGGAATGATAAGAACAAGTTAGTCCCTACTTGCGTGCAATCTGGGTGGCTTGTTTGCATAGATTATAGAAAATTGAATGCTGCCACTAGGAAAGACCACTTTCCCCTTCCTTTCTTGGACCAGGTGTTAGAGAGGTTGGCTGGACATTCCTTCTATTGCTTTTTAGATGGATACTCTGGCTATACCCAGATCTCTATTGCTCCTGAGGATCAGGAGAAGACTACTTTTACCTGCCCATTTGGAACCTATGCCTTTAGACGTATGCCTTTTGGACTGTGCAACGCCCCTGCTACCTTTCAGTGTTGCATGATTTTTATTTTCTCAGATTTAGTTGAACACTGCTTGGAAATTTTCATGGATGACTTCTCTGTGTTGGGGTCTTCCTTTAATGACTATTTGTTTAATCTGAGAAAAGTGTTGGAAAGGTGTAGGGAGAAAAATTTGACTTTGAATTAGGAGAAATGTCATTTTATGGTTAGAAAGGGAATAGTCTTAGGCCATGTTATTTCTAAAGATGGAATTGAGGTTGATAAGGCTAAGACTAATTTGATTATTAATCTTCCCCCTCCCACCTGTGTAAAAGAAGTGAGGCCTTTCCTTGGACATGCTGGCTTCTATCATCGCTTCATTAAGGACTTTAGTAAGATTGCAAAGCCCTTGTCCAACTTCCTAACTAAAGATGTGCCTTTTCATTTTTCTGATGAATGTTTTGAGGCATTTTCTAAGCTTAAGGAGGCCTTAACTTCTGCTCCTATTCTTCATCCTCCCATCTGGGGAAAACCTTTTGAATTGATGTGCAACGCTTCTGATTATGCTGTTGGGGTTGTTTTAGGACAGCGTGTTGATAAAAAGCCCTATGTGATCTATTATGCTAGTCACACTTTGAATGATGCCCAACTGAACTATACTGTGACTGAGAAAGAATTTTTGGCTGTGATTTTTGGGTTTGAGAAGTTTAGACCTTATCTGATTGGGTCTCATGTGATTGTCTATACTGACCACTCTGCCCTTAAGCATCTTCTTTCTAAGAAGGATACTAAGCCTAGACTTGTTAGATGGATATTGCTTCTGCAAGAGTTTGATTGTGAAATCAGAGACAAGAAAGGATCTGAAAACCTTGTAGCTGATAATTTGTCTAGGATTCTATCTGATAGAAAGAGTGAGTCAACTGTTTCTGAGTGCTTCCCTAATGAGCAGTTGTATGCTGTCCACCCCGATCCTTGGTATGCTGATATTGTTAACTATCTAGTTTCCGGTAGGGTTCTTGAGAGTTGGACCAAGAATGATAGGGATAGGTTCTTTCACCTTGTGAAGTTCTTTGTTTGGGATGATCCTTATTTGTTTAAGTACTATTCTGACCAAATGTTTAGGAGGTACATTCCCGACCATGAGGTGCGAAGTGTCCTTTCTTTCTGTCATGACCAGGCATGTGGGGGGCATTTTAGTGGTAGGAAGACTGCAGCCAAAGTTCTTCAATGTGGTTTCTATTGGCCTACTCTATTTAGGGATGCTTTTGAGTACTGTAAGAGTTGCCCTAGGTGCCAGCAGTTGGGTAGAATCAGCAGGCGGGATATGATGCCACTGAGTCCCATCATTGTGTTGGAAGTTTTTGATGTGTGGGGTATAGACTTTATGAGGCCATTTCCTTCTTCTTTTGGGAATGAGTATATTTTGCTAGCTGTGGACTATGTGTCTAACTAGGTTGAAGCCATCCCTTCTAGGACTAATGATGCTAAAGTTGTTGTAAGGTTCTTAAGGGAGAACATCTTTGCTAGATTCGGCATGCCCCGTGCTATTATTAGTGATCAGGGTACTCATTTCAATAATAGGTCTTTTGATGCCTTACTGAAGAAGTATTCCATTGTCCAGAGGCTTGCTACCCCCTATCATCCCCAGACCAGTGGTCAGGTTGAGGTGTCCAATCGGCAAATTAAGTAGATTCTTGAAAAGACCGTGAGCAGGAATAGAAAGGATTGTGCTGATAAACTCGTAGATGCTCTTTGGGCCTATAGAACGGCTTTCAAAACTCTCTTAGGTATGTCACCTTATAGGGTTGTTTATGGTAAGCCTTGTCATCTCCTTGTGGAAATTAAACATAGAGCTTGGTGGGCCATTAAGAAACTGAACTTTGACTTGACTGAGGCTGGTGAAGAGCGTAGACTGCAACTGAATGAGCTTGATGAGATTAGAGCCGAGGCTTATGAGAGTGCTCGTTCTCACAAAGAAAGGGTGAAATTGTTTCATGATAGGCGTATCCTTCGAAAAGAGTTTGCTCCAGGCATGAAAGTGCTCTTATATGACTCTAGGCTTCATTTGTTTCCAGGGAAGTTAAGGTCCCGATGGACTGGTCCTTACATTGTCTCACGTATTTTTCCCTATGGTGCAGTTGAAATTCAGGACCCTGACGGTGGTGCTACTTTTAAGGTGAATGGCCAAAGATTGAAGCAATTTCTGGAGTTGCCTAGCAAGGAAGATGTGGAGTGTCTGATACTCCGCGAGCCGAGTCCTGCTCAGTGATGTGTTGAGATGATAGCTCGGGTGTATCTAGCACCCGACCTGGTTTGCTAAGAACCTCTTTTCATCCCTTCTCTCTTTTACTCTTTTTCTCTTTTTCCCTTTTTCTTTTCTTTTGTATAGTTAGTTCTTTTTGTTCTTCTTTTTGTATATATGTTTTTGAGTCGTGTCTTTGTGAGTCTTATTTTTGTTTGTTTTCTTTTTAGTTTTATTTTGTGGTTTTATGTTTCTTTCTACTCCCAATGAGGACATTGCTCGCAATAGGTGTGGGGGTGGGGAAATTTTGAAAAGAAAACCAAAAAAATAAAAAAATTTAAAAATCCAAAAAGATTTTTTGTTTTATTTTGGGGAAGTTTAGTACTATTCTGATCAACTTAAATGCCCTGTGCTCTGATTGTTAGCCTGTATATACGCATGATGTGCATGTTAGGTCTTTGTCCTTGGTATGTCATTCTTAACACTAATTCTAACCACATTTGTTTATTATAGCTATGTGATCCAATCCCTATTTCTTTCATCTTCATTGTTTTAAGGTCTTAGTTTCCCATGATCGGCTCTCCCACTTGTTTTAGACACAATTACTGGAAAAAAAAAAGAGAAAAAAAATGAATGAATGAAAAAGAAAGGAAAAAAAAATGAAAATGAAAAATTGAAAAAAGAGAATTGGAAAAAAAAAAGGGAAATGAATGAAATTTGGAATGACAAGTAACCTTTTGAGGCATGCGCTACTGGGTGGTACCCTTTGAGGCAATATTGCTACTGGGAAAGCTTGCTTCCTATGTTGTTAAGTCAATGATATAATTTGTGTCAGTCAAGTGGGGTTGAGTTTGATTTGGTAAACCTGAGCTCTAAGATGATGATACATTTGCACACGAGCATAGGGAAGGATTCGAAGCTTTAGTGTGGGATGAAAAGTTAGTGCTTTGATGTCATTTATGGGATACGGAGTCTTGATGTGTACATTTTGTTTTTATGCAGGCTAATAGTTTTGTCACATGGGTGCTTTAGTTGATTGGAATGTGTATATAATATGTTCCTCCATTTTGTACATATTAATTTTCAATTTTATACATATTATTTTTTCAAACAAAACCCAAAATGATTTTCAAGTTTTTGTTTATGTTTTCTTTTATAGATTTTGTGGGTATATCTTCTGCAAACCCTCACGAGACCTTCCTTGTCCACTAGGGGTAACCTAGGGGTTTAAAGGGCTTGTTGCACATGCTAAGTGTAATCGTGATTCCTACGAAAGTGAGTTAGGATTTTATTTTGTTTTCTTTTTCTAGGATTTTTAGTTTTGTTTTACTCGAGGACGAGCAAAACTTAGGTATGGGGGTATAGCCGGGAGACCGTGCTTAAAGACCCTTAGCCCCCATTGGGGCTAAAAGTGTAGCGACCGGCCGTGAGGCCGTGCTTAAAGACCCTTGGTCCCCATTGGAGCTAAAAGTGCAGCGATCAGCCGTGAGGCCATGGTTAAAGACCTTTAGCCCCTATTGGGACTAAAAGTGTAGCGACCGGCCATGAAACCGTGCTTAAAGACCCTTAGCCCCCATTGGGGCTCAAAATGTAGCGACCAGCTATGAGGCCGTGCTTAAGAAAGAATATCAGACAATGAGGTGCATCCAAAATTGCCCTTATGGCCATTGTATTCATTGCTTGGAAAACATAAGTACATGAATATTGTGCTTGAACGAAGAATAAGTGCTAGTAGTAGTACTTTCGCAGATTGCTGCTGTGCCATGTTCACGGGATTGGCGTTCCGCCGGGGGTCTCTAGGAGATATGTGCCGGGCCGTACCTAAGCAGTGACCTTATATGGTCCCTCCCAGTTTGCCGTTAACTTACCATGTTCTCCTGCGCAGGCTACGACCTTAGTACGGCGAAGGACAAAGTCTCCCATGTTGATGAGGTGTAGTTTGATAGCGCGGTCATGGAGGCGTGCAATGCATAGTTTGTAGAGTGCCTCGCGGAGGAGGGCATCTTCTCGGACTGAGGGTAGGAGGTCCAGTGCTTCTCAGAGCGTAGTGTTGTTTAGCTCTTCTTGGAACATGGTGAGGCGATGGGTGTGAAGGCGACTTCAACGGGCAGAACGACTTCGGACCCATATGCCAACATGAATGGCGTTTCGCCCGTTGTGGTCTTTTCAGTGGTCCTTAATGACCACCTGACGCCATGCAGCTCATCGGCCCATTTTCCCTTAGCCTCGTCCAATTTTTTCTATAGGCCTTAAAGGAAAACCTTGTTAGCAGCCTCGGCCTGGCCGTTGGTCTGAGGATGGGCAATGGCCGTGAAACGGGTATGGCAGCCGAGAGTACGTAGATAATCTATGACCTTGGCAGTATCGAACTATTGTTTATTGTCGAAGATCATTATGCGAGGATGTCAAAGCGAGTGATGATGTTCTTCTAGATGAACTTGCACACCTCAGCGGCGGTGATTGAGGCAACGGCCTTTGCTTCGATCCACCTAGTGAAATAGTCCACTGTGACAAAAAAGTATTTGTGCTAACCCGTGGCTTTAGGGAAGGGCCCAAGTATGTCCATGCCCCACATAGCAAATGGTAAAGGGCTGACAATGGGTGTCAAGGGGCTGGTGGGCAGTCGTTAAACCGGAATAAATTTTTGACACTTATCGTAAGTGCGAACTAAGTTCATAGTATCTTTCCGCAGGCGTGGCCAGTAGTACCGGTTCGTATTGCATGACTGCAAGAGTGCGTCCCCCTATGTGGGAACTACACACCCCCTCATGCAACTCCTCTGATATCCTCTTCCCCGTCTTCAGGGTGACGCAGCGTAGAAGTGGTCGAGCGAAGGATCGCTTGTGTAGGATCCCGTCGTATAGTATGAACCAGTTCGCCCGTCTTTTTACCCGATCGGCCTCCTTAGAGTCCGTGGGTAAGGTACCATCAGCTAGGTACGCACGGATGGTGTCCATCCATGTGGAACTGCTATCTAGCCAGAGTACTTCATGAGGATCAATGCTCCTTTCCATTAGAGTCTCCCATTGAATGTGCTTCGGCTCCCCATCTTCGGAGGAGCTTGCCAGTTTTGACAATGCATCGGCCTGCCGGTTCTCGTATCGGGGGATGTGCGTTATTGAGAAATGCTTTACCAATTTAGTGGCCTCTCGTACCCGCCGAACATAGGCCACTATAATATCATTTTTTACCTTATACTCCCTATTGAGTTGGCTGACCACGAGCTGGGTGTCCGAAAATGCTTGGATTGAGTTGGCCCTCGCAGTATAGCATAACTCTATTCCTGCTATTAGTGCCTCGTATTCAGCCTCGTTTTTTGATGCCTTGAACATGAACTTTAGGGCATACTCGTGTCACTCCCCCCGAGGGCTTTCTATAGTCAGGTTGGTCTCACCCCCGTCTTTGGTAGACGAGCCATCCACATAAAGGTTCTATGATAGAGGGAGTAGGCTGCTATCCTTAGCAGTGATTGTGCTTTCCGTCAGGAAGTCCGTTAGAGCCTGAGCCTTAATGGTCCGCCGAGCTTCGTAGATGAGGTCATATTGTGATAACTCGACGACCCACTTCAAGAGCCGCCCATAAGCGTCTGGTCTTTGAAGGATGTTTTTCATGGGTTGGTCGATGAGGACGGTGATCCTATGTGCTTCGAAGTAGGACCATATCTTTCGACTGGCCATCACCAGCGTGTAGGCGAACTTCTCTATAAGGGGGTAGTTCACCTCGGCCCCGGCTAGGGTGTGACTCACGTATGCACAGGGATTTGTTCCTTAGCCCTTTCTACTACCAATACGGCACTAATAGCCTGTTATGAAACGACCAAGTAGAGTTAGAGTGTTTCCCCAGGAAGGGGGCTAGCGATCCTAGGCAGATGAGCCAGATAGGTTTTCAATGCTTGGAACTCCTCCTCTGCTTCCTTGTCCCAAGTGAAGTTGGCGCGTTTGCGTAGCACACGGAAGAAAGGCTGGCATTTGTCAGCGGATTTGGACGTGAATCATCCAAGGGCCACGATGCATCCCATCAACTGCTGGACCTCCCTGATGTTGCGCAGTGGCTTCACGTCTAACATAGCTTGGATTTTGTCAAGGTTAGCCTCGATTCCCCGACTGCTAATCATGAATCCGAGGAACTTACCTGACTGAACTTCGAACATGCACTTCTTTGGGTTAAGCTTCATCCCATACATTCGGAGAATGTCGAACGTCTTCTGTAGGTCTTGCCTATGCTCAGCGTCGAGCATGCTCTTTTTTACTATCATGTCATCTACGTATACCTCCATAGTCCGACCGTTGAGGGGCTCAAACAGTTCGTTCGCCAGTTGCTGGTACGCGACCCCCGCATTCTTCAGCTCGAACGGCATCACCCTAAAGCAATACAGGTCTCGATTAGTTATGAATGCAGTCTAATCTTGATCCTTTGGGCATAGAGGTATCTAGTGATACCTAGAGAAGGCGTCCATGAAGCTCAGCAGGGCGTGCTTAGACATGGCGCCCACTAATTTGTCGATCTTTAGGGGGGTAGTTGTCTTTCGGGTAGGTCTTATTTAAGTCAGTGAAATCTACATACATCCTCCAAGTCCCATTGGGGTTTTTCACTAGGACAACGTTTGAGATTCACTCAGGGTACTGACATTGCCTGATGAACCCAACTTTGAGTAGCTTCTGCACCTCCGAGGTTACCACGACCGCTCTCTTGGGGCCCATGTGTCGTTTCTTTTGAATGAATGGTTTGTGTAGGGGATCTACATTTAGTTTGTGCTTCATGATGGCAGGATCAATGCCGGGCATCTCCTCAGGTCCAAAGGCAAAGACGTCATGATACTCTTATAGGAGCGTAACCAACGAGTATCGAGTGGAGGCCTCAATCTCCCGTCCTAATTTGACCGTGCAGTCGGGACGCGCGTCTTCTAATGGTATCTGTTCAATACCATCCACGGGGCTCAGGCTCGACTGAAGTAACTGTGTGCATGACCATGGCCTTTACTGCCAGGAGAAGAGGTCCGGAACGTGCTTTCTTGCCTGTTGGTGAGGTTTCCTACCTAATCGTCCGCTGTACCAGTGGCTAAATGCTAACAAGGTAGCATTCGCAAGCCGTTCACTGATCTCCCTGCATCGTGCCAACGCTATCGTCATTAGCTTCAAACTGAAGCTGGAGCAAGTAGGGAGCGATAACAGCCTTCACTCTATGGAGGGTAGGCCGCCCCAGGATGACGTTGTAGCCTGTGAGGACATCAACTACCAAAACATCCACCTCCAGATTTTTTGCCTCAACTTTGTTGCCAAAGCACAAAGGTAGACGGATCATCCTGGTAGGGTTCACCTCTTGTCCCCCAAAGCCCAGGATGGGGTGTACTAAAGGGACAATCTCCCTGCCCAGGTAGGACAATCTCCCTGCCCGGTTAGGTCAACTTCTTCAGGATGTCCCAGCTGATGATGTCTACTGAGCTCCTTGTATCAACAGAATTCTCCGTACAATGGTGCTGGCTACCTTTATTTCTATAACCAGTGGGTCGCTGTGCGAAGATGTGAAGCGTCGGTTCCGTTCCCCACCGAACACCATGGTGGGCACTGTAACTCGGCTTTCTTTTCGGCTGTGAGAACTTGCTAGGCTCCTCGACGCTGAGCCTTCCAGGTAGACCAAGTGATGCCCTGGGCGTACCCTCCGGCGATGGTGCTACTATCTCCGTGGAGCATTCTTCATCTCGTGGTTCGGGCCGTGTGGGCTCACTCTCTTTACAAAGGAACCGCAGACCTCTTTTTAAGAACTGGTCAATCTGCCCCTTATTTGCCAGTTCGTGAAGGGCCTTCCTTAGTTCCCGACATTCGCCGGTTGTATGCCCATTTTGCTTATGAAACTCGCAATATTTCCGCGCATTATAGAGTTTCGGCACCAACGTCATCGAGGGCGGCCTCTTCAGCATGGGATGATCCTTCACTTCCATAAGGATACTTCTGGGATCTGTGGTGAATCGAGGATGAACAACCTTGAGTCGTGGCCTTCTATCTCCTCCTTCCTCGTCTGTCCTTCGGCAAGGGTTTCTGTCCCAAAGGACCTTAGCTTTCTTGGGAACATCTGCACTTTCTGCGCAGATCTCGGTGGCATGAATAAAATCGGCGGCCTTCCTTAGTGCTTCTGCTAGGGTAGTCTCCTTCTGTTCGCCAAAGAAAACTTGAATCGACCACTCTTCAGGGCATTGAGGAACGAAGTGTACGCTAACCCATCCTCTAGGTCGGGAATCAAGACTGCCTCTTGGTGGACGCGTTTGACGAAGTCGGCTAAGGACTCCTGCGGTGCCTGTTTGATCTTCAAAAGGTGAATGTTCGTGCCAAAAATGTGTTATTTTTACGATACTTTTATACCCGATTCATGCTCGTAACAATTATTATTTTTAGATTTTTATTTGATTTGATTTGATTTTGTAGGTATTTAATAATTCGAGAAAATTTGCGGCAAAAAGATGAAAAATGTCGGAAATGAAGATTTGGGTTGACTTGACTCAAACCTGACCCGGATTACTAGGCCCAACCTTTTCTTTGACCCAAAAGAAAAAAAAAAGGAAAACCTAAATAATTCTACCCAGCCCCCCCACATGCTAGGCACATGATATCTTTAACCCCCCTCCCCTCATTTCCCCTTCTCTCTCCTCTCGGGTTCTAGTTACCCGATACTTCCCCCTCCCCTGCTTCACCATTCTCATCCTCATCATCATCTCCTCTCTCTCTCTCTCTCTCTCTCTAACTCAGCTCTCTCTCTCTCTTCAATAGATCACCATCTTCATCCATCAAATGCCAGCACAGCATTGCATTTCACGCTTCAATCGACACTTACATCCCCATCCCACCATCCACAGTATAAGCAAAATCAAGGGCTGAAATTGAAGGAAAGTTGAGTACAAATTGAAGGGTACCGACACTAGAAAAGAGGTTAGGAGATTTTTAGGGTTCAATTAGTTCTAATTTTCGAAGTTTTAGCTTGAATTTCATATGCGCTTTTTTCGATTTTCAGAGTTAGGGTTTGATGTTAGTTTGGGTTATGGGTTTTGAATTTCATGTAATAATGCTACAATTTTGAGTTTCCCAGTTGTAATTCACGGTTTTAATTTGTTTTTGTAGGAATTGGATCTTGATTTTGTTAAATTTCGGTCACAACCCCCTCCACTACTTTCGTTTCGCTAAACATGGTTGGGCGCTTCATCATTGATGGCGGTCTGGGTTCGTGAGTGCTGAAGCTCAGGAGGCCTCTGTTTTGGTTGAATTCCAGATTTGGTGTTGAAAGTTTGCAGTTCGATCAGTGGCAAATTTCTCCTTCCCATCGTTTAGATATTGTTTGAATGTTGCCGAGATTAGGTATTTTAAGCATTCTGTTAGCCTAATTTCATCTGTTCGATTGATGTTTGTTCTTAATCTGGGTTGCTTCATTATGCTCTTCGCATTTCTTCTCGATTGGTCTTGGTTTCTTGATGTTGCTCTATTCTTTGGAATGTTGCTGTTTTAAGGTTTGATTTGTCTGGGTTTGGAGCCTGATTCCATCTCCCCTTGTGGGTTTTGTTTAAGCCTTATGTTCTGTTTTTTTTTTTATTTGATTATGTTGCTTGGTAATTTGTTCTGAAGCTCTCAATTAGGATGTGTTAAGTGATGGAGAGATGCTCCTTTAATTAGAGTTAATTTTATTGAATGTTAGGCAATGGTAGGGAAACTTTGGAATTAGATTGATTTGCAACCTATGGTTTTAGTTGCTTTTCGTTTAAATCAATTGAGAATGATGCTATGTTAGTTTAATTTCGTATTAAGTGACTTTAATCTTTTCCATCGTACCTGTGGAGATGACCCTTGAGTACTACAACGTCAGTCGTATACTTGTGGCACTTTATTTATCACTCGAAAATTACCTAACAAGTTTTTGGCGCCGTTGTCGGGGATGACGGCATTAGATTAGGTCGCATTTTCTTTTTTGTAGTTACTTTGGTATTAGGTTCCTTTATTACGTTATTAAACTGCAACTTGATTTAGTACATTGATTGAATTATTCAAAAATCCAAAAAAATGGAAAAAGCCTAAAATTGAAAAAAAAAAGAAAAACTTGAAAACCACCAAAAAAAAAAAAAAATTGAAAGATTTAAAAACCTAAAAATCAAAGTGGTAAGTTTATGTTTCCTTAGTTTGAGCACTCTTCTTTTCTTAGTTTTGCTCTTATTAGTTGCTTGTGCTTTGATTTACTTTGTTTATTCATTGCTTGTTGTAATATATTTAGTTCATTTCTTGAAAAAATTCAAAAACTCATAAAAATTTAGAAAAACTTGAGATTTAATTGAAAAACTTTAAAAAAAACAAACGACTTAGAATTGATTTATAGTTTTGTTGATTAAGGCGTTTTGTAGTTTTAGAATTAGTAATTTGAATTTAGTTTTTATTAGGATGTGTCTTACCTTTATTTTAGAGATTGATTAGTTTTTTTTTGATTTGGCTATCTCTTGTTTGTAAATTATCTTTAAGGTTGAGAAATATTGTGATTTAATTTCGTACTTTAGAAAAAAAAAAGAAGAAAAAAAATAGAAAATTTAAAAATCCAAAAAAATAGAAAAAGAAAGGAAAAAAAGACCAAAAATAGGACCTTTTTTTTGGGTGAAGATGTGGGGTTTATATGACTAGTTGGGTTAGAGACCCTGAAAATTAAAGACTCATTAGGAGTAAGTCTGACCCTGACTTAGAACCCGAACCTGAACCTAAGCTTGAATTAGAGAATATGGCATAAGAAAGGACTTTGAGTGATATTTTCTATCCTCCTAGGACTTCTTTGCCATCACGTTTTGTTATGTCTAGTCTTGCACCAAATGTGACCTTCGAATTAAAACCCCATTATACTCATATGCTTCCTAAATTCACAGGTTTAGAGGATGCTTATTTATTTTTGAGGGAATTCAAAGAAGTTTGTTCTATAATGCATTTCCCTAATATTCCCATTGATGTTGTGCGAATGAAATTGATTCCTTTTACTTTAAAAGATTCTGCTAAACCTTAGATGTATGGCTTGGCTGCTAATTCTGTTACTTCTTGGAATGATTTTGTAAGATTGTTCTTAAGAAAATATTTCCCTTATGCCAAGACTGTTAAGCTGAGGAATGAAATCAATCAATTTGTGCAACTTGATAGGAAATCATTTTGGAAATACTTTGATAGGTTCAAAACTTTGTTGGCCCAATGTCCCCATCATGGTTTAGACCAAGCACATTTGTGCCAAATTGTATATAAAGGACTTGACCAACAGACTAGGACCATGGTAGAGTCCATGTGTCAGGGTGGCTTTCTTTCTAAGAATCCCACAACTGCTTGGGAGTTTTTAGAGGACTTGGCTGAGAAAACCATGCAGTGAAAAATCGCTCGTGATGACAGCCTGAGTTATAGGTCTGCAAGGGATGGTTGCATTCTATTTCTGATGTAAGTCACTTAGAGTCTAAGATTACTGTTTTAAAAAACATATTAAAGGAAATATCTCCTTAGATATCCCAGTTATCTAAGACATCTATAGTGTCTTGTTCTCATTGTCAGGCCCTAGATCATTCTTTGAGTGCTTATCCTTATTTTGCTCATCAGTTAGCAACTGAACAAGAATAAGCGAGTAGGGCCTTCCAGAGACCTAAGAATGACCCGTTCTCCCCTTATTACAACCCAAGGTGGAGGAATCACCCTAAATTTTCATGGAATGGTAGACCAAATGCTACGGTTCCTAATTCTCAACCTGGGATGTTTCCTGGAAACAACTCCCAACCCATCTCTCACCCATCAAACTCCTTTCAGAGATCGGCTTTTTCAGGTGTGTCCAATGCACCTAGACCTCCACCTCCTATAGCTTAAGTTCAACCTCCTCCCAGTTATACTGATATTGATAAATTAGAGAAGAGAATCAATAACAATGGGGAGAGAATGATTAATGCTAACATGGAAAGACTGATGAGAATGATGACCGAACAGTTTTCCCAATTAGCATCATCTTCTAGGGAACCAGGTACTTTTCCGAGTTAACCTGAGGTGAACCCTAAGGGTCACGCCTCCTCTTTTTCTGGTAACCCTAATGAGCCTGTGAGGAAAGTGAATACGGTTATATCTCTCCGTTCTGGTCGAGAGGTTGATAACCAAGTCAGAAATCCTAATGAACCTTACAGGTACCCTCATCAATTCTTCTAGAATTCTTCTCCCTCTTCTCCTCCAGAGACGGGTTCATCCAGTCAGTCAGGGTATGTTACTGACAGTGTCCCCAATGCTTCAGATAGTCCTTCCCCTCCTAAGTCACTTTCTAAGAAAGGGAAGCTTACAGAGAAAGACTCCTCCGATTCGATAAGTTCTTCACCTTCTATGGATTTTTCCTCCCTTCCTTCTTCTGAGAATATCCAGATGCCTTTGCCTCCTTTTCCCTATAGGCTAAAGAAGAAAGATCAAGATCATATTGAGAAGATGAGAGAGACCTTCTCTCAAGAAAAGATCAACATTCCCTTGCTCGATACTATTCAGCAGATGCCTCCTTATGCTAGATTCTTGAAGGAGCTATGCTATGTACGACCAAGAAAGCAACTAGTGTACCTAAGAAGGCTTTCTTAACCTCTTGTGCTAATTCAATCCTTTCTTAAATCTCGATAAGGTATAAGGACCCCAGTTGCCCTAATGTGTCTATAGTCATAGGAGACCAACTCATTCATAGAGCAGTGCTTGACCTAGGGGCTAGTGTTAACTTGATATCCTTTACTGAGTATGAGATGTTAGAGTTAGGTGAGCTGAAACATACTAAGATGGTCATTTAACTGGCTGATAGATCGACTAGTGTGCCCAGGGGATAGTCGAGGATGTGCTGATTAGAGTGGGTGAATTTATTTACCTAGTGAACTTTATTGTGATTGAAACTGAGAAGGTGTCTAACTTAGCTAGTCAAGTTCCTATGACTCTAGGATGCTCTTTGTTGGCCACTACCAATGCTCTCATTAATTGCAGCAATGGTATGATGAGACTGTTTTTTGGTAACAAGACTATGGAATTGAACATCTTTAACATGCAAAGATAACCTTCTGGATTTGATAATATGGAATTTTCTACTCTTAACTAGGTAGGGGATTCTGTATTCGATGATGTTTTTGATGATGTATTTGCTACTGAGCATGAGTCATTTCTTATTAATCATGAGCTTAAATATGATGTGTTTGAGTTTGATGACTTGTACTCTACTGCTGATTGTCTGCTTACTGCTGTTTCTGAATCTGCCACTGAATCTGTTTCCCCTGTTACTCTTGAATTGAAAACCCTTCCTGATTATCTTAAGTATGCATTCCTAAGACCGAATGAATCCTTACCTGTCATTATTACTTTTGATTTGGACTGGGACAAAGAGGACAAATTGATTTATGTACTTAGAGAGAACAAGGAAGCTCTAGGATGGACTTTAGGGGATATCAAGGGTATTAGTCCTTCTATTGTGCAACACAGAATTCATTTAGAGAACACTGCTAAGCCTTACAGTGACCGTCAAAGGCGTTTGAATCCCACTTTGCAGGAAGTAGTTAAGAAGGAAGTATTGAAATGGTTAGATCATGAGATTATTTATCCTATTTCTGATAGTGAGTGGGTTAGCCCTGTTCAAGTTGTTCGTAAGAACACCGGTATTACCGTGATTAGGAATGATAAGAACGAGTTAGTCCATACTCGAGTTCAATCTGGGTGGCGTGTGTGTATAGATTATAGGAAATTGAATGCTGCTACTAGGAAAGACCATTTTCCCCTCCCCTTCTTGGATCAAATGCTAGAGAAGTTGGCTGGACATTCCTTCTATTGCTTTTTAGATGGATATTCAGGTTATACCCAGATCTCTACTGCTCCTGAGGATCAGAAGAAGACTACTTTCACCTGTTTATTTGGGACGTATGCCTTTAGAAGAATATCGTTTGGATTGTGCAATGCCCTGCTACCTTTCAAAGATGCATGATTTCTATTTTCTCAGATCTAGTTGAGCAATGTATGAAAATTTTCATGGATGACTTTTCTATGTTTGGATTTTCTTTTGATGATTGCTTGCCTAATCTGAGAAAGGTGCTGGAGAGGTGTAGGGAGAAAAACTTCACTTTGAACTGGAGAAATGTCACTTCATGGTTAAGAAGGGTATAGTTTTAGGAGACATTATTTCTCGAGATGAAATTGAGGTAGACAAAGCTAAGACTGACCTGATTGTTAATCTTCTCCCTCCCACTTGTGTGAAAGAAGTGCAGCCTTTCCTTAGACATGCTAGCTTTTATCGTTATTTCATTAAGGACTTTAGTAAGATTGCAAAGCCTTTGTCCAATATGCTAGCTAAGGATGTGCCATTTCATTTCTCTAAAGAGTGTCATGGGGCATTTTCTAAGTTTAAGGAGGCCTTAACCTCTACTCCTGTTCTTCATCCCCCCATCTGGGGAGAACCATTTGAATTGATGTGTGATGTGTCTGATTATGCTATTTGGGTTGTGTTAGGACAGCGTATTCATAGGAAACCCCATGTTATTTACTATGCTAGTCACACGTTGAATGATGCCCAGCTGAATTACACTGTTACTGAGAAAGAATTTTTGACTGTGATATTTGGTCTTGAAAAGTTTAGACCCTATCTGATTGGGTCACATGTGATTGTTTATACTGACCACTCTACCCTTAAGCACCTTCTTTCTAAGAAGGATGCTAAGCCTAGACTTGTGAGATGGATTTTGCTTGTATAAGAATTTGACTGTGAAATCAAGGATAAGAAAGGTTATGAAAACCTTGTAGCTGACCATCTGTCTAGGATCTTCTATGATAGAGCAAGTCCAGTGTTTTTGAGTGCTTCCCCGATGAGCAATTATATACTGTTCACCCTGATCCTTGGTATGCTGATATTGTGAACTACTTAATTGCTAGTAGGATCCCTGAAGGTTGGACTAAGAATGACAGGGATAGATTCTTTCACCTTGTGAAGTTTTTTATTTAGGATGATCCTTATTTGTTTTACTGCTCTGATCACCTTTCTTTTTGTCATGATTAGGCATGTGGGGGACATTTTAGTGGTAGGAAGACAGCAGCCAAGGTTCTTCAATGTGATTTTTACTGGCCTACTTTATTTAAAGATGCATTTGAGTACTACAAGAGTTTCCCTAGATGCCAGTAGTTGGGTAGAATAAGCAGGAGAGATATGATGCCATTGAATCCCATCATTATTGTAGAGGTTTTTGATGTGTGGGCTATTGACTTTATGAGACCATTTCCATCTTTTTTTGAGAATGAGTATATTTTGTTAGCTGTGGACCATGTTTCTAAATGGGTTGAAGCCATCCCTTCTAGGACTAATGAAGCTAAAGTCGTTGTGAAATTTCTTTGGGAGATCATCTTTGCTCGATTTGGTATGCCCCGTGCTGTCATTAGTGATCAGAGCACCCATTTTAATAATAAATCTTTTGATACCTTACTGAAGAGGTATTCCGTAGTCCATAGGCTTACTACTTCCTACCATCCCCAAACCAGTGGCCAGGTTGAAGTATCTAATCGGCAGATCAAGCATATTTTAGAAAAAACAGTGAGTAGAAATAGGAAAGACTGGGCTGACAAGCTGGTGGATGCTCTTTAGGCATATAGGACGACTTTTAAAACTCCCTTAGGTATGTCACCTTATAGGGTAGTTTACGGTAGGCCTTGTCATTTACCTGTGGATATAGAGTATAAAGCTTGGTGAGCCATTAAGAAGCTTAATTATGACTTGACTGAGGCAGGTGAGGAGAGATGACTGCAATTGAGTGAGCTTGATGAGATTAGAGTTGAGGCTTATGAGAGTGCTCGATCTTACAAAGAGAGGGCAAAGTTATTTTATGATCGACATATTTCTAAGAAAGAGTTTGCCCCTTGGAATGAAAGTCCTCTTATATGACTCTAGGCTCCATCTATTTCCAGAGAAATTGTGGTCCAGATGAATGGGTCCTTGTATTGTCTCACATGTTTTTTCCTATGGTGCATTTAAAATTCAGAATCCTCAGAGTGGTGCCACCTTCAAAGTGAATGGCCAGTGTTTGAAATAATTTTTGGAGCTACTGGGCCAAAAAGGTGTGGAGTGTCTGATACTTCATGAACCGAGCCATGATCGGTGATGGTGATCTGAGATAGCTTGGGTGTACTTAGCACCCGACCTGGTTTGCTAGAAATTTCTTCTTTTCTTCTCTTCTACTCTCTCTTTTCTTCTTTCTTTTTTTATTTCAGTTTCTTTTTGTATAGTTGGTTGCTTTTCTTTTTCTATGATTGGGTGTTTTTGAGTCTTGTTTTTATTTTTGAACATATGTTTTCTTTTTAGCCTTTTCTTTTTGGTCTTCATGTGTCTGTTCCACTCTCAATGTGGACATTGTGAGATTTTGGTGTGATGGTGGGGTGCCATGTGTACATACTTTTTTTTTTGAAAAATTTTGAAAAATCCAAAAAGATTTTGGTTTTTTTTTTAGGGACGTTTTGTACTATATCTGATTAGCTCAAATCCCATGTTCTTGGGTTATTAGCTTGTATATAAGTAGGATGTGCATGATAAGTCTCCGACCTCAGTGTGTCATTCTAAGCCCTAATTCTAACGCTAGTTGTTCATTATAGATTGTGTAATCCAATCCTTATTTATCCCTTCATTGTTATCTTTAGGTCTTAGGCTTCCATGAATGATTATCCCGCTTGCTTGTGACACGATTACTCTAGTTTTGCCACTTTCGAGGAAAAAAAAGAGAAGGAAAAAATATTATGAATAAAGAAGAGAAAAAGAAAAAGAGATGGAATAAAATTTAGAATGACAACTATCCCTTTGTGGCATGCGCTATTGGGCGTTACCCTTTGAGGCATGTGCTACTGAGTGTTACCCTTTGAGGCAATACTGCTGCTGGGAAAGCTTACTTCCAATATTAATATTATAATGATGTAGTTGTATCAATCAAGTGGGATTGAGTCTAATTCTGATAAATCTAAGCCTTGAGATGATGATACACTTGCACACGAGCATTGGGATGGATTCAGAATCTTGCTGTATAATGGGGTGAAAAATTCGTGCTCTGATGTCATTTATGGGGTAGAGGACTTTGAAGTACATTCTGTGTATATGTAGGTCAATGACTTCGTTGCATGGGTGATTTAGTTGATCATGTGCATATCTTTTCCTAATTTTGTACATATTAGCTTCGAGAAAAAAACCAAAAAGATTTTCTTTTATTTTTGAAGTAATTTTATGGGTATTTCACTTGAAAACCTTCACGAGACCTCACTGATCCACTTGAGAGACCGAGGGGTTTAAAGGACTTATTGCATACGCTAAATGCAATCGTGATTCCTACTACAGTGAGTTAGGATTTTCCTTTTCTTATTTTTCATTTCCTTTTAGTTAGTTTAGTTTGTTTTACTAGAGGACAAGCAAAATCTTGGTGTGGGGGTATTTGTTCGTGCTAAAAATGTGTTATTTTTACGATACTTTTATACCCGATTTATGCTCGTTACATTGTTATTTTTAGGTTTTTATTTGATTTCATTTTGTTTTGTAGGTATTTAATAATTCGAGAAAATTGCAAAAAAAAGATGAAAAATGCCGGAAATGAAGATTTGGGCCAACTTGATTCAAACCTGACCCGAATTACTAGGCCCAACCTCTTCATTGACCCAAAATTTAAAAAATAATAAAAGGAAAACCTAAATAATTCTACCTAGCCCCGCCCCCATGTGCTAGGCACGTGATATCTTTAACCCCCCTGCTTCACCATTCTCATCCTCCTCCTCATCTCCTCTCTCTCTCTCTAACCCAGCTTTCTCTCTCTCTCCCTCTTCAACAGATGACCATCTTCATCCATCAAATCCTAACACAGCACCACATTTCACGCTTCAATCGACACATTTCACGCTTCAATCGACACTTGCATCCCCATCCCACCGTCCACAGCACAAGCAAAATCAAGGGCTAAAGTTAAAGGGAAGTAGAGTACAAATTGAAGGGTACCGGCACTAGAAAAGAGATTAGGAGATTTTTGGGTTCAATTAGTTCTAATTTTCGAAGTTTTAGCTTGAATGTCATATGTGTTTTTTTTTATTTTCAGAGTTAGGGTTTGATGTTAGTTTGTGTTTTAGGTTTCGAATTTCATGTAATAATGCTACAACTTCGAGTTTCCCAGTTGTAATTCACGGTTTTAATTTGTTTTTGTAAGAATTGATCTTGGTTTTGTTAAATTTGGGTCACAACCCCCTCCACTACTTTCATTTCGCTAAACACAGTTGGGCGCTTCATCATTGATGGCGGTCTGGGTTCATGAGTGTTAAAGCTCAAGAGGCCTCTGTTTTGGTTGAATTCCAGATTTAGTGCTGAAAGTTTGCAGGTTTGAGTTCGATCAGTGGCAAATTTCCCCTTTCCATTGTTTAGATGTTGTTTGAATGCTACTGAGATTAGGTATTTTCAACATTCTATTAGCCTAATTCCATCTGTTCGATTGATGTTTATTCTTAATCTGGGTTACTTCATTCTATTCTTCGCATTTCTTCTCGATTTGTCTGGGGTTCTTAATGCCGCTCTGTTCCTTAGGAATGTTGCTGTTTTAGGGTTTGATTTGTCTAGGTTTGAAGCCTCATTCCATCTCCCCTTGTGGGTTTTGTTTAAGCCTTCTGTTCTATTTTGTTTATTTGATTATGTTGCTTGTTAATTTGTTTTGAAGTTCTCATTTAGGATGTGTTAAGTGATGGACAGATGCTCCTTTAATTAGAGTTAATTTCATTGAATGTTAGGCAATGGTAGGGAAAGTTTGGAATTAGATTGATTTACAACCTATAGTTTTATTTGCTTTTCATTTAAATCAATTGAGAATGATGCTATGTTAGTTTAATTTCGTGTTAAGTGACCTTAATCTTTTCCATCGTATCTGTGGAGACGACCCTCAAGTACTACGACGTCAGTTGTATACTTGCGGCACTTCATTTATCACTTAAAAATTACCTAACAGTGGATGCTTATTCGCCTTTCTTTGCAACTGGCAATGAACTGGCTGACGAACCTGTAAGCCAAATCCTAGAAACAGGAGATAGTTCCCAGAGCCAAGCCATTAAACCAAGACTATGCTACCCTCTTAAGGGTAGTGGGGAAGAACCGACAGTACGTGGCATCATCAACATCTTGGACATACATCTGCACCTTGGACAACCCTAAGTACTCCTTAGGATCAGTTGTCCCATCATACAGGTCCATGTTGGGCATCTTCACCTTCTCATGGGGTGGAGCATTGACGATTTCTGTGCTAAATGGGGTGGAGAAAGGGACGGGCCTTGTCCAGGCGGCCGTACTGGAGACCTTACTAGGGGTGTCAGGATGCCTCTCTATCTTTATTAACGATGTGCTCCTTCGGGGAGGACCAACCTGTGAGATCTAGGTGAAGTCTGGATGCGCCGGTGAGACTGCGGGCCGTTGCCCTCTCGAGGGGGACTTCGTGTGCGCTCGTGGTCGGAACGGTGCTCTGGGGCCCGTCTTCTTTAAAGGCTTTGCCTCGAGGCCTCAAGGTCTGCTCTTGCTCCACGCACTAGGCTGTTCGTTGGGGGTGTGTTGCATATGGCATCGAGGCCATGGTTGACTCACCGGCCCTCCATGGCTTGGACAGTGGCTATGCTGGGCGTTGACCCCAATGGAACGGTCTTAGTTTTCCCCCCGTGTCTGCCTATCTCCAGTAGCGTGAGGGGCCTCCCTCATCCTCTCACTGTAGTGGTGGGACACCACAGGGTCATACCTATGGGAGGGTTCACAGCCCGTGGGAGGCACATGGGAAGAGGCCTCGCGGAACAGGCGGCTTCCACTACCTTTTTCACTTACTCTGAGACCTGTTGCATTATGGCGTCCGTCATGATGGACATGAAGTTTTTGAGGGCATCCACCATGACGTAGGCCTCTTGCCTGGTCGGATGCTGGTCGACCGGTCGGGGGTATGCCCAATAACTTTCTAAGGTGTTCGTGGCCTCTGACGGGGCTCGGGCTTCCGTGACGGGCGCTTTATCTCTCCTAGTCCGTGCTCGGGTGGCTTCACTGACCACCATTGTTCACCAGTCTCTCCCCATAGATAGTGCCAAATTTGTTTCGGGAATTTTCCATACCTTT
>JAKOGI010000398.1:297500-470000 GCA_029747015.1 Carnegiea gigantea | reverse complement strand
CACTTGGTGTTTTAGGCCACTAAAAGTTGATTTAACCCTGATTTCTTAATGCAGATTTGTACACACAGTGTAATGTTTCCCCCCAAGCAAGGAAATCACGCCAAAATCAATTCCAAGTAAGAGAAATCAGCTGCATAAAAACCGAGTAAAATCGGCTTCTTGCACCTGATTGGTTGATGCGTTGGTCACTCCTTCCTTTAGCCTTCCAATAAAGACTTAGCAGTATCATTGGTAGTTAAAATCAGTTGGAAACACACTTATGAACACTTTTTGGCCTAATAAGGTGCACTACCAATGGAAATCAAGGAAAGAAAGGCGAGTGAGCTCGGATTAGTTTGCCGTAAAGTGCTTGTTCCCAGCAGCCTTTTTCTCTCTCCTCCATGTGCAAGTAGCCTTCTTAAGGCTAATGGAGGAGCGTAAGGATGATTTTAGTCTTTAATCTTTTGCTTAGCTGGACTTATTGCTTGTAATTATCTTAGTTAAGTATGCTTTGTAGTTAAATTGAGTGTAAGCTAGTTTTAAGCATAGTTAGAGGTTTCCTAAGCATAAAGAAACCTCTAATCCTTTCTTAGGCAGCAAGGGGCGTGTATAAGCAAGGCAAGTAGCTTACTTTTGTGACCAGAATGTTTAGAGTAGAATGAGAAGTTGAACTTTGTTCCTTTTCCAAGACCAAAATATTTAACTTGCTTATCCTAGCTTAGGTCAAGTTAGGTGGTGTTCAAGTGAGTCTAACTCTTAATTAGTGGTGTTTCTATATCCTAACTGAGGTTAAGGGCTATAATCTTATTCTTGGTGGTGTTTCTGTAATGAAGAAACAATCTTAGATTCATGCAATCTCACTTACATTGTTCACGGATTCATCTTGAAACTGAAGTTGAGTTCAGTTCGTACTTAGCTAAAGTTTGCATTCCTTTGAGTGTTAGTTAAGTTCATTCATGATCCATAAACTTTGGTATTAGAGCTGAGTTTCTCCTTGGCCTTGACACCTGCGCGTTTCCAGATTCATTCCCAAACACATTTCCAAACACAAACCCTGAATCAGAATCAAACTCACCCGGTTTCACCATGAGTGCAAGTATGAGTTTGGATGAAAACTTGAAGCCGTTTTAAAGAACAACCAAGCTATTTCAGTGCCAAATCAAGAACTTCATGATTTTAATCAAGAGCTGAAGGCTTAAAATGAGTACTTGAGAAGGCAGCTTGCTGAGTTAATGAAGTAAAAATAGAAAGTGCTAGCTAGTCCCTCCAGTTGTATTCACGATGAGGAAGATGAGGTAGCAAGCAATCCATTGAGTTATTCTAGCGAGGAGGAGCCTCTAAGAAGGACAAGGAGAGAACGAAGACCCCCAGCCAACTCTAATGACTTTAGAGTTGAAATTTCTGAATTTAAAGGTAAACTTGATCCAGATGAGTTTCTAGAATGGACAGTTGAACACATCTTTGAGTATAAGGAAGTTCCTAAACACAAGAAGGTCAAGTTGGTTGGACTTAAGCTCAAAAAGTATGCTTCACTATGGTAGACAAATTTATGGGCTAAGAGGGTAAGAAATAGGAAAGACAAAATCAGAACTTGGGAGAAGATGATGGCTAAGCTCAAGTCACGGGTTTCTACCTACCACTTACAACCAAGATAGCTATTCCCAACTCGACAACATAACCAAAGGCAACCTCAATGTTGAAGAATAAATGAGAGAGTTTGAAAAATTCTTGATCAAATGTGACATTTAGGAACCAGAAGAGCAAACCATAGCTAGGTACTTAGGAGGCCTTGAACCTAAGTATGCTAATGTGGTAGAATTGCAACAATACACTACTTTTGATGAAGTTTGTGTCCTTGCTCACAAGGTTGATCAACAAAGGAAAACCAAGCCCTTTAAATGTGAGTTTACAAAGCCTTTACCCTAGAAATAACCCCTTAACAACGGGAGCCCCATTTCACTTCCAAAACCCACAGTTCAACTCCCATTCACCCCACAAAGAACCCAAACTCCACAAAAGAGCCAACCACCTTAAAATATGCCTAATCCTAGTCTCTTAAGCACTAGAAGATGCTTTAAGTGCCAAGGACTTAGACACATTGCCGCAAATTGCCCAAACCAAGAGATTATCACCTTAGCCGAATAGGAAACCATGAAAGAGCATGAGATTGAGGAGGAAAAGGAGGAGGATGTAAAGGGTAATGAAGAGAAAACTTAAGAGGAGGTTGAGGAGGAAGCTAATGAGGGTGAAGTGCTAGTTTTGAGTGGCCAGAAAGGAGCTAAAGATGAGTACAGGGAAAACATCTTTCATTCTAGGTGTACAGTTCAAGGAAAGGTTTGTTCTATGATTATAGATGGAAGGAGTCGTGTAAATGTTATTTCTCTTAGCATAATTGAGAAACTAGGCTTGCAAGCTATGACTCATCCCCATCCTTACAACATCCAATGGCTAAATCAAAGCAAGGAGTTACAAGTTAACTCCCGGTGCCTCATTTCATTCTTCATTGGAAAGAACTACCAAGATGAGTTATGGTGTGATGTTATCCATATGGATGCATACCATATCTTGCTAGGCAGGTCATGGTTATATGACAAAAAGGTAACGCACAATGGGTTCTTAAACATATACTTATTCTCCAAGCGAGGGAACAAGATCACATTGGTTACGTTATCCCCATCTGAACTCCACAAAACAAGCCTAAAAATCGACCAGAACATTCTGATTTGCTAATTACCTTTAGTGAACCTCTTTTAAAGGCTTCTTACCATAAATTTAGAGCTCGTAAAAAGTGGATTTTGAATGTTTAAGAGGATTCTGAAACCCCCTTACAAAGCCACCCTATGGCCATTTCTCTAATCCATGTTTTGGCCACGTTTTTCTTGAAGAGATACCCTTGGGTTTACCCACTAAGAGAGACATCTAACACTATATTGATCTTATTTTAGGATCCCTCCTTCCTAATAAACTTGCTTATAGGATGAATCCCAGAGAAACCATGGAGATTTAATGCCAAGTTGAGGAACTAATGTCCAAAGGGCTAGTATGTGATTCTTTAAGCCCTTGTGTCATACCTGCCTTATTAATTCCAAAGAAGGATGGACGCATGCGTATATGTGTAGATAGTTGAGCCATTAACAAGATCACCACAAAGTATAGGTATCCCATACTGTAACACCCCCAACCTCTAGGGTCAGGAGTGTTATGTTTTCTTAACTTTCTACCTAAATTCTGGGACAAAACGGACAGAGTTTCCCCTGAAAACTGGCCGTTTCCAGGCTATAAGCCTTACAACAGATCCCTGCAATTACACGGAAGCATAAAACATTTAAAAGCAGCTCAACGGCCACACACCGGAGTTCACAACTCAATGAGCCACCCGCTCGGAGTACACCAACCTGATTAATTCAAGAATAAAGGAGAAATAGAAGATACAACTCAATAGTTCACACAACCAGAGTATTGGGGTTTACATCCCAAAACATAACTAACTTTAATCAAAAGACATCTAACTGACTAGATGGTTGGCTCATAAGACCGTACAGAGCGACTCATAAACAATACGCATTACATGAACTTAGAATCCTTGTTTACAAACATTTCAAACCAAGAATACATAATGTGACTTCATTAAACACGTAAGATCCCTTTGATGGGCACAAACGACACCTTGCAAGCATGAACAGATTCCATCTTGTCATAGCTGATTCAATCTTTTTCCTGTTATAAAGAATACCTGGGGAAAAGGGGGAAAGAGTAGTGGGATGAGCAACCACACGCTCAGTGAGTGTCCCCCGACCCCCTTAAAACTAAAACCGTTGTAGGCAATAGTATCTTTAATAGTCACATATCACGTATTCATACTTTACTATCATATTAGGCATTCTCGAAGTTCTTGTAAAATACTACTAACCATAAATTTCATTTAGTCGTTGAGATTCATGTTTAGGCCTCTGAATTTCTTAACTAACAAGCACTTAGCACATAAGCAAGCATCGAGGGCAAAGCAGAGAAACTTTCTTTTATAGGCTAAGCATAGGGATCTTTCTTTTTCATAAATATAACTTTTTAGCATTCCAGTTTAAACTATGCATGAAACCTCATTCGTATGATGTGCACATAAAGTTATCTTTTTATTTCATAATCATTCTTGTCTTGGCATTTCATTCATATGATATGCATAAGGCACACACACATTTCAAGTCTCATTCATAGGGTATGCCTGAAACATGCTCATAAGGCTTTCTTTTTCATATGCATAGGCACACACACATTTCAAGTCTCATTCATAAGTTATACTTGGAATGTTCACATAACGCTTTACTTAGATTTCATTCATATGACTTGCACAAGCATCTTTCTTTCTTTTCGTGAAAATGCTTCACTTATGCTTACTTGAAATCTCATTCATATTTCATTCATAAGAAAAGCACATAACATGCACAGAAAACTTTTCTTCTTTTCTTGAAAGCACTTTGCTTAGCCTCTTGAGGCTCTTATTCTTTCAAAAGACATTTCATTTCATAATGGTCGTACAACGATCCTCATAAACTTTTCATACATCATTCCATATGGCCACTTAGGGCCTATAAAAACTTTCTTTCATTCAAAACATATAAAATGGCTAAGCGCTAATTGCTTTTCTTAACTTAAAACAAAAGTACTTCTGGCATAAGATCATTACAGGTGCTGATTGGGTGAGATCTATTCTCAACCCCATAGTGAGACCTAATGCTCACACTTAGGCTCTTACTCCCGGGATGGCTACATATAACATATCGGACCATTACATTAACCCTCGTCAGGGCCTCTAGGGTTTTCGGACCTTCCCCTAGGTTAACATCGTTATTTTCATATTGTCCGAAGCACATTATCTTAGCCACTTTAAAGCGTATGGGCCATAACGGCTAATAATTTTGCTGCTTCTCACAGCGAAATCATTTATCACGCAACTCACGCCTTTGTAAAACTGTTTAGGATTCCCCCGTTCAAGCAGGTTCACTCCCAAAACTGTATTCATTTAGTTAAAAGATGCCATCATGCACTAATATTTATGGCTATTATCATTTCAAACATGAAATCCTTCCTTGAAAAACTCACCCTTATGCACATAGTGCAACTTGAGGACACGGAAGGGAAGGGGGTCCACATGTATCACATTTAAGCACTTCATAATCAATTCAGCACAATGAGCCACACACAGCCTCGCAATCCACACCATTGCGGTTAATTCACAACCCAAGCTCCCTCCTCATAAGCACCGTACCACAAAGACCTTGAACCACTCATAGTTCTACCTCAAACCATCCAACTACCATCTCAGTTTCAATTTCGCAATTTAACATTCTAATCATCATGATATACTGAAAAGCAATATGTAAACTTACATAAACTTACCCATGCTTAACTTACCGAGTAAGCAATTAGCAATTACCAGTGCGCTGCAACCAATGGTTACATCGTACACACATTTATACATATAGACACTCATACGACCTTAATTTAGTAGGCCAAGTTAAACTAACTAGGCATGAAATATGATTACATTCATGTATGGCAGTTAGGGGACGGAAACATGCTCAGTTCGTCATTCAAATACTATGTCTAAAGCTATTGTATAAGCATAATTTAACTAAACAGACAAGTATCGGTTCGAAGTTACATTTAAGCCTATTCATGCCATTCAAGCTTAACTATTCATGCCTTTCAAGCTTAACATGAATCAAGTCTCTATTTAAACATAAAACGATTCACTTCGAAGTTTATAAACGATCATGGAACGACTAAACTTTCATATACGTTGATTTTAAACTCTTACAATTCACTTTGAAATTAACCAACGATTATGAAATAACTGAGCATATTTATACGTTAATTCTAAATAGTTACGACTCATTTCGAAATTCATATATGATTATGATTCATATGTGATTATGATTCATATACGATTATGACACGACTAATCATATATACGTTAATTCTAAGCGTTTATAATTCATTTTGAATGACATCTTCAGGCATGCATTAAGTAAATAAATTCGAATCTAAGCTAAACATACTTACCTTACTTCGAATTAAAACTTTCAACTTGAATTAACAAAATTGATTTGAATCGAAGCTAAGCATACATAATTCATTTCAAATTAATATTTCAGGCATAATTTACGTCTATTGGTTCGAATTGATGCTAAACATATATAAATCGTTTCGAATTAACATTTCAAGCATAATTCACCTAAATTGATTCGAATTGAAGCTAAACATATATAAACCACTTCGAATTAACATTTCAAGTGTAATTCACCTAAATTGATTCGAATCGAAGCTAAACATACATAATTCGTTTCGAAATTAAATCTCATGCATGAATTAACGAAATTGATTCAATTCGAAGCTAATCATATATGATTCATCTCAAATTACAATTTCAGGCAACACATTTCTAGCAAATTTGGCTGCCCTAATCTGACATGCAAGACCAATTCCTCTAAAACATTTGCGAAATTAATACTAATTTAGGAGGCGAGGAACACCCACCTCGAATTCCATGCTAGAGGACCCGATTTTGGGGCTTTAGGCTCGACTTTGAGTGCTGGAAAAGCTCGATTCCCTAACCCTTGCTTACTGACGCACGAACAGACCCCCAAACCATGCCCAATTCACCCAATTCGATCCCTAATTTCAACCCAAACTCTCACTCACTTACTTGAATTTGAGGAGGATGCTTGAGGCTACGAATTTAATCACAATTTGTAGAGGAATCGAAGCAACTAAAAGCTAGATGGCACGGCCGTGCTTCAACCTACGTCTGGGCTTCGAACCGCCGACCAGACCCACCAAAACTATGGTGGTTCTTCTCCGTTTTCGCTCAAATTTCGCACCAGACGTTCGTTTATTGGTGGGGAAGGTTGAATGAGGGGGATTTCGAGTTGGGTTAGAGGCAAAATCAAGGAGTTTCGAGCTTCACTTGCGTGCGTTCATGGTGAGGGAGGAGAGGAGGAAGAAGAGCAGGGAAGAGAGAGAGAGAGACGTCGGGCTTGGGAGGGTGGTTTCACGACCGTGAAGAAGCAAAAAGAAAAAGGGTCAGGTGAATTTACAAAAATGCCCCTCCTTTCTACATTTCTTTTATTTTTGTTCCATGCTGCTTAAGAATTGGTACCACTAGCTTAGTTTGCGTTTCAAACTCTAATTTCAATAATCGATAACCTAACCATTTATCGATTATTCGTTCCCAAATACGTCAAGGTTCAATTTTCATAAACCTTGAAACTAATTCTAAGGTTGAAAACCTAATCGTACTCGGGAAACGACTAAATAAATCGAATAACGACTAAATTAAACTATCGATATAATTTAAAGGCATAAATGGCACAAATTGACTTTAAAATCAATAATAGCAATAATAAACCCCCTTTTAATAAAATTATAGCTCCCAAAAGCACATTGATAATAATTTAACTCATATAGTTGCTAAAAAAACGAATTTATATCGTAAAAAGGTAATACAGTTAGCTTAATGGAAAACAAAGAATGCGGGTCTTACACATACCTAAACTTGAGGACATGTTAGATGATTCACAAGTGTTCTCCAAGATTGATCTACGAAGTGGTTACTACCAAATCAGAATTAGAGAAGGAGATTATTGGAAGACCGCGTTCAAGACTAAAGGAGGATCATTTGAGTGGCTTATCATGCCATTTGGTCTTTCTAATGCCCCAAATACCTTTATGAGGTTAATGAATCAAGTATTCAGACCTTACATTGGTAAATTTCGTGGTTGTTTACTTCCATGATATTCTGATTTGTAGCAAAAACGAGTAAGAAAATCAAGATCATCTAATTCATATTATGCTAGTTCTTGAACGTGAAAAGGTATTTGAAAACCTAAAGAAATGCACCTTTTTCACTCATGAGGTGACTTTCTTAGGTTATATTGTTACTGGTAATGGAACTAAGGCAGATGAGAGCAAGCTAGAGGCCATTCGGACATGGCCTATTCCGCAAAGCATTCATGATGTACGTAGTTTCCATGGGCTTACATTCTTTTACAAGAGGTTCATAAGGAACTTTAGTACAATTATGGCTCCCATGATAGAGGTTGTTAAGGGTACATAATTCAAATGGAACCCTAAAGCACAATCTGCGTTTGAAGAAGTCAAGAAGAAGCTAACTCAAGCCCCTGTGTTAGCTTTGCCGTGTTTTGAAAAGGTTTTTGAAGTTGAATATGATGCATTTGGAGTTGGTATAGGTGGTGTTCTTACTCAAGAAGGTAAACTATTAGCCTTCTTTAGTGAGAAATTATGTGATTCAAGATGAAAGTATTCCACCTATGATAAGGAGTTTTATGCGATTCTGCGATGCTTAGAACACTGGAATCATTATCTAGTGGCACGTGAGGTTATTTTGCATTCTGATCATGAGTCTTTGAAATATAGTCAAGGCCAACACAAGTTAAACTCACGACATGCAAAGTGGGTTGAGTATATCCAGTACTTTCACTTTGCAATCAAGCACGAATCAAGAAAACTTAATCAAGGAGCTGGTGCACTATCACGAAGGTACTTGCTCTTGTTTTAGTTAGATGCTTATGTTCTTGGTTTTGAGCATCTAAAGTGTTTGTATTATGATGATGAAGACTTTGGGGAGTTGTATTCTATTTGTCAAAAGCACCCCAAAGGAGTTTTGTTGTTACAAGAAGGGTTCTTGTGCAAGGGTACTCACTTGTGTATTCCAAAGTGTAGTACTCGCGAACTTTTGATTAAAGAAGTATATAGAGATTCATTAGCTGGCCTTTATGCTGAGAATAAGACTATTACCATGCTAAAGGAGTATTACTACTAGCCAGGGATGGACAAGGACGTTCAAGATATCTTTAGGAGGTGTGGTACATGTCAAGTGACTAAGAGTCACTCGTTACCTCATGATTTATACACACCTCTACCTGTTCTAATACTTCCATGGGTTGATGTGAGTATGGATTTTATTCTAGGCTTACCTAAAACCCAAACGAATAAGGATTCAATCTTTGTTGTCATGGATAGGTTGTCCAAGATGGCACATTTCATTCCCTGCAACAAAACCAACGATGCTACACATGTTGCAGAATTGTACTTTAAAGAGGTGATGAGGTTATATGGCATTCCTAGGTCCATTGTCTCTAATCAGGATACCAAGTTCCTTAGTCACTTTTGGATCACTTTGTGGGGAAAAAAAAATGTGCACTAAACTCAAGTATAGTACCACATGTCATTCACAAACAGATGGGCAAACTGAGGTTACGAATCAAACCTTAAAAACAATCCTAAGAGCTTTGATTAAATCTCATACCAAAGCTTGGGATTTGCTACTACCACATGCTGAGTTTGCTTATAATAAAGCTCCTAGCAAGGCTACTAGTCTTTCCCCATCGAAGGTGGTCTATAGAATTGATCCCCTTAATCCACTTGATCTTATTGTACCACTATTAGACCAAAAGCCAAGTGCAGATACCACCATAAGGGTAGAAAAAATCCAAAGGTTCCATTAGTTTATCAAGGGAAGCATTGAGAAAAGTATTGCACCATATCAAGCCAAAGCAAACAAGCATAGGAAAAGGAAGGTATTTTAGCCAGAAGACCTCATTTGGATTCATTTAAGGAATTAATGTTTTCCTTCAAAACACAAGAACAAGTTAATGCCAAGAGCTGAAGGTCCATTTGAGGTATTAAAAAAGGTAAATAATAATGCTTACAAGGTTGATTTACCAGGGCACTATGGCGTATCAGCCACATTCAGTATGGCGTATCAGCAACATTCTATGTGACATCTTTGAGCCCTGCTTGTAAGATGACTACATAGCAGATTTGAAGTCAAAATCTTCTCAATAAGAGAAGGATGATGTAGGTCCATCAAGCCAGCCTATTGTGGATAGCCAGATCAATCAAGAAAGTCTTCATTCAACAGCTAAAGTCTAAGGAATGACCCATATTTTGCTAGGGTCACAAACAGAAGCTCTCGGGTTCAAAATAGTGGGCAACCTGGTTTTTTGTTTAAGATTACTTAGGCCTCATTGAGGTTTAATTCCAATATTTTTACATATTTTGGTTCCCCAAGATGCTAACTATGAAGTCTAGCTAAGAAGCTCAAGTTAAATCAGGTGCGAAGTGAAGGATCAAGGCCATTTTGTAAACCATGCTGAATTAAGCCTGGTTCTATTTACTTGGTGTTTTAGGCCACCAAAAGTTGATTTAGCCTTGATTTCTTATTTGGGGCGGGGGGGTTGTACACATTCTAATGTTCCCCACAAGCCAGGAAATCACGTCTAAATCAATTCCAAGCAATAGAAGTCAGCTGCATAAAAACTAAGCAAAATCGGCTTCTTGCACCCAATTGGCTGATGCGTTGGTCACTCCTTCCTTTAGCCTTCCAGTCAAGACTTAGCAGCATCATTGGTAGTTAAGAGCAATTAGAAACACACTCATGAACACTTTCTGGCCTAGCAAGGTGCACCACCAATGGAAATCAAGGAAAGAAAGGCAAGTGAGCTTGGATTGGTTTACCGTAAAGTGCTTGTTCCCAGCAGCCTTTTTCTCTCTCCTCCATGTGCAAGCAACCTTCTTAAGGCTAATTGAGGAGCTTAAGGATGAGTTTAGTCTTTAATCTTTTGCTTAGCTGGACTCATTGCTTGTAATTATCTTGGTTAAGCATGCTTTGTGCTTAAATCGAGTGTAAGCTAGTTTTAAGCATAGTTAGAGGTTTCCTAAGCATGAAGAAAGCTCTAATCCTTTCCTAGGATGCAAGGGGCGTGTATAAGCAAGGAAAGTAGCTCACTTTTGTAACCAGAATATTTAGAATTGAATGACAAGTTGAACTTTGCTCTTTTGCCAAAACCAAAATATTTAACTTGCTTATCCTAGCTTAGGTTAAGTTAGGTGGTGTTCAAGTGAGTCTAACTCTTAATTAGGTAGTATTTCTATATCCTAATTGAGGTTAAAGGCCCTAATCTTATTTTTGGTGGTGTTTCTGTATCCAAGAAACAAGCTTAGATTTATCCCATTTCACTTACATTATTCACGAATTCACGTTGAAACTAAAGCTAAGTTCATTTTGTATTAGCTATACTTTGCATTCCTTTAAGTGTTAGGGAGTTCATTCATGCATCCATCAATAGCAATCAATGGATGCATGCCACTCTACAATTTCAAATTTCTACTACAACTTCATGTGACAATTCCAAAATTCACTCTTAATCATTAAGTTTTCATTGAGTAATGTCACAGAAATTGAATTATAATTTATCTACAAAAGTCAGAGACAACAAGAAAATGGGCACCATAATTTTAGCCTAGTTTTAAACTTAAGAAGACTAACAAACGCCAGATTTACAAAGACCAAACTCTAATATATGTTTTTCCCAAAATTAGTCACAAAAGCCAAGCATGCGATAGTAATCAATGGATGTATACCACTTTACGATTTCAAATTTCTATTGCAACTTCATGTAACAATTCCATAATTCACTCTTAATCATTAAATTTTCATTGAGTAATGTCATAATAATCAAATTGCAATTTATCTACGAAAGTTAGAGATAACAAGAAAATGAAAAAAGAAGAATGGATTTAACCTGGATTGTTTAATCACTGTTTTTAATATGGTTTGCAATGAGAGAAAGGAGCCATTGACATAAATCTGTTAAAGAATGAAGTCTAAGAGCAATGAAGTAAGGAAGCAAATTTGCAATGACTAAGTATAAGGAATCATAACCCAAAGAGAGCAAATTGTGACAAAGAAACAAATGCCTAAAAATTATGGAGAAAATCCAAATGAAGTACATGACCCAAATTAACTAGCAGCATTCTTCCTAAGGTTACCTTGAGCTTAGTCCTGAAAAGCCCGTTGGAATCCATCTAATAGGCTAAAGGGAAATTTACAGAAGGCTCATATATTAAAAAGCCTTCAACCAACCCATTTTTTTGCAAGAAATGGGTGTTGCTTTTGAAGGGAAAGGCAATTGAGTGAAAATCCAAAGCAAGTTTAATTACCAAAATACCCTTAATGAGTTATACCTGCCTCTCTATCTATCCGATGGGTCATCACTCTCTCTCTTTCCACCAAAAGCTGGAACTAGAATCATGAGTCATCTGCCTCACTTCCCAAATTGTGGGTTTGTGTGAACTTCATACCATGTACTCTCTCTCTCTCTCTCTCTCCATCTCTCTCCATAGGTGAATCTACTGCTGAAAGTGGTAGTCTGGTGAGCAATTTTGCTTCAAAATTGAGGGAAATCTTGCCCCAATTTCATCAACAGTGCATAATTATGGGAGACAAACGCAGTGAGATAAGGTGCGTAGCTGTTGGTTAGAGAAAGTGCAGGGGGGAGGTTGCACCTAAGCTTAGAGTGGTGGGTCATGGTGGATATGTGACGACAAAGGTGAGACATGAGCTTAGAGAGAGAAGGGTTGGAACATCTAACGTGGGTAGACAACTGCAAGTAGCTTGGTAAGCAATAGGTATGTGAAATTGGTTGTAACTTTATGAGTTTGGTATTTGGAATGATGTTATCGTGAATGCTTTTGGCTATATGACGGGTAAATATTTAGGGTTAAATATATGCCATAGTGGTGGTCAATGTTTACCAAGGTATTATGGCAGTAGTTGTTGTGAATACCCAATTATAGGATAAGAAAAGGGGATGTTTTCCAAGGAAGACCATATTGTATTCACCAAAATTGATGAACAATGGGGTAGTGGTAAACCTGGGAAATATGTAGTGATTACTGTGGTAGACATAGTGTATTGAATAGGTACACCTATAATAGTAGTGACAGGATGTACGGTATGTACTTTTATGGGCAGGGTAATTGAGAAGATATTGAATAAAGTGACCGGTATGATATTAGTAGGTGTGATGTTTAATAGAAATGGATGTAGACGGTGCTGTCGTGAGAAACGATGGCATGGGTAGGGAGGTAGTTATTTATGTGTTAGGGGGGAGTTAGAGGAAGGTGGATATAGAAAAGTAGCATATGTGGGAAGGTTAAGGAAATGTCTTACTGAAGGAGGGGATGACAGTGGAGGAGGTACGAAGACTGTGACGGAGATTATAGGCAATGATTTGTCGAAGCGGAAACTATTGTACAATTTAAAGTACGACCGGTAAATGTTAATGGCAGTTAAGGGGGATATAGATGTGAGGATGGTTTTTAAGGGAAATGATGAGCATGGGTATTTGTGTGTGGTGAGAATGATGGGTCGAAGAGGCGAGCACAGAAGGCCGGTGCAGCATGTGAACGATGTACGCACAGTTGTGATCATGGCGTAGTTTACACAACAAGTAAGAGAAATGGTGATGCTATTCTGCAAAAGGGTTATAAGGGAGACAGCAAACAAGCGGGACTGAAAAGGTAGGTCGTATACAAATACTTATATGATGAAGTACATTTATCAAAATGAGTGACTTATTTGTTGTTTTCTTTGAAATTGCAGGGGTTGGTGGCTGAAAGGGATGGATGTGTTAGTCACCACCCACAAAGCACACTGAGACTTGGAGGGGAAATCATCAAACTGTCTGATGATGGTGAGATCTTTGTGGCATCAGATGATGTGGGTGATGAGGAAATAACAACAAAAGGCGGTGATGAAGGTAGCAAAGGAAGCGGGTGTGATGAAGTGAATAACGACAATTGGCCACGATCATGTTTGCAAGGGCGAAGCTATTACTACAAGTTGAGCATATGGAAGAATTTAATCAGGGGTAGCACAAATCTTTCAATCGGCATTAGCATTTCGACAAATGATCTACAAGTTTGCAATTATAAACCACTTCAGCCACCGAGTTGACAGGAACTGGAAGCAAAGAATTATGGTTAGTGTGATGCAGTAGACTATCCTTCCCACATATGTGTCGAAGGCGGGAAGAACACACAGGTGATGTGTATAAAAGATTTTAGAAGGCAGCATAAATATAATGTTGGGGAGCTGTCGCAGGCTCTGTTCTTTTCATGGGTCAATTCATATTTACCAACCTCAACCCACTTCAACCTATTTTAACCTACTTCAACCCACTTAAAAAAAAAAATACCAACTTCAACCCACTTCAACCTACTTCAACCCACTTCAACCAACTTCAACCCACCCCTTCATAGTTTTAATAATTTGTAAAGTATCATATGAGATTTAGGGCCTGTTGTTTTCGTGAGTACATCGGGTGGGGAAAAGGGTGACGTCGGTTGAAGTAGGTTGAGGTAGGTTGGGGTAGGCTGAAGTTGGTATTTTATTTTTGAGGTGGGTTGAAATAGGTTGAACTAGATTGAAGTGGGTTGATGTAGGTTGAAATGCGTTGAAGTTGGTATATTTTATATGTGGTGGATTGAAGTGGGTTAAAATAATGAGAATGTAACTAATGTGTGATAATTTATCAAGTTATCGAAATTTTGTGAAGTTTTCGTTCATTCTTTTTTATTTGTTGTTTTTTGTTGTTTATTTTTTAATTTTTAATTTTTTTAGTTTTATTTTTATTTTTAATTTTTAATTTTTTAATTTTTCAGTTTTTATTTTTAATTGTATTTTTTATTTTTATTTTTATTTTGTATTTTTATTGTTATTTTAATTTTTTATTTTGTATTTTGTATTTTGTATTTTTATTTTTTTATTTTTTAATATTTAATTGTTTTATTTTTTATTTTTTATTTTTTATTTTTAATTGTTAATTTTTAATTTTGTAATTTTTAATTTTTAATTTTTTAAGTTTTTAATTTGTATTATTTTATTTTTTTGTAATTTTTATTTTTTATGTTTTAGTTTTTATGTTCTATTTTTTATTTTTATTTTTTATTTTTAATTTTTTAATTTTTTATATTTTATTTTTGTAATTTTTTATATTTTATATTTTATTTTTTTATATTTTATTTTTATTTTAAGTTTTTATTTTTTATTTTTTATTTTTTGTTTTTTATTTTTAAATTTTCAATATTTAATTATTTTATTTTTTATTTTTTATTTTTAAATTTTAATTATTAATTTTGAATTTTGTAATTTTAAATTTATAATTTTTTTATTTTTTAATTTGTATTCTTTATTTTTATTATTTGTATTTTTTATTTTTTATCTTTTATTTTTTATTTTTTATTTTTAATTTTGAATTTGTAAATTTTTTTATTTTTTGTTTTTTATTTTTCCATTATTTATTTTTTCCATTATTTAGTCATTATTTATTTTTTTATTTTTTTATTTTTATTTTTACGATGTTTGTTTTATTTTTTGCTTTATATTTTATATTTTATAATTTGTATATTAATTTATTGATTAAGAATTTAAATATTAAAAATAAAAATTTAAAAATAAAAAATTAACAAAATAAAAAATAAGAACCAAGAAATTAAAAATTAGAAAATAAAAAATAAGAAAAATAAAAAATAAGAAATATAAAAATACGATAAAAAATTTAAAAAATAAAAATTAAAAATAAAAAACATAAAAATGAAAAAATAAAAAATGAAAAGTAAAAAATGAAAAATAAAAAGATTAAAAATAAAAAAATAAAAAAATAAAAAAAGAAAATGAAAAATACAAAAATTTGGGTTTTGTTTTTTATTATATTCATTATGTATTTGTTTATGTTTTACGTATTATTTTTTTTTGTGGTTTTTTGTTGTTTATGTTGTGCATGTTTTTCTGTTGTTATTTTGTACTTCTTATTTTATTTTTTTTGCATTGTAATTGTAGTTTGTAATTTTGTATTTCTTATTTCTTATTTTTTTATGTGTTTATTGTTTACTTTTTATTTCATATTTCATATTCTCTTATTCGTTGGAGTTTTTTCATTTTTCACTTATGTAATTTCACATTTAAATTTTTTCATTTTTGAAGTTGTTGTTTATCACTTTTGTACATAATTTCAGAGTTGTCATGTTCGTATGTGTGTATTCGCATCCAAAATCAGTCACTAACTGCAATTCGCGAACATGACACAAAGACGAAGAAATGCACATACATATGAAAATGATTACAACAACGCATCACACATGGTAAGCGACGCAAACATATGGGCGCCTATCAGTGCTACCTTCACAACCATTTAAGTTACGGTGGGACGAGAAGCCCAAATTTCATTCGCTATTTGATTCCTAATTTCTTTCATGGCATTCTTAGCATCTTGATCAAATAGGTTAACAGGTGGCGTTGGAGCAGTGCATAATGACCTTGGTGAGATTTGCATCCCCTTCTCACGCAGACGGATGAAATTATGGAGTGTACATGCTGCAATAACAATTTGTATTTGTGATTCTAAACTCATTTGAGGCATCCTGTCATCCAAAATCTTCCAAGTCTTTTTCAGAGCACCAAAGGTTCGCTCGACTACTCCACGTAAAGACGAATGCCGATAGTTAAACTCTTCTTCAATGCCTTGTGGCCCATGACCGCATCGTCAGCCACTTCTGAATTCAGGAATGTGGTAGCGAACACTCTTCCCTGAATAAGGAGCCAAGTACCCTGTCGTATTTGGGTATGCAGAATCCACTAAATAATATTTCCCTGTTGGATTATGTAAGACAAAAACAACACATGAATTCTGGTTTATACTGAATCGAATTACTTGAAACCACGTCAATGAACATGTGAGTACCTGGTTGAGGATGAGGGAAATGAAATTTACGCTGACTCAAACTATCCTTCAGTACAAGTAGATCGTGGGAGCTTCCTTCCCAGCCAACATTCACATATGTAAACATCATGTCGAACGAAACGACACACAAAACGTTCCAAGTCTTTCGGCCTTTACGATTTCGAAATCGTTGGCCACTATCATCTCCTACTATGTATTGAATATGCGTCCCATCTAACGCCCAAATGCAATCCTTCAACAGATAATAACTACTTCAGCATGTTTTCACATTTAAGTTGAATGAGAAGAACATGTTAAAGTGTGTACGAAGGTTCGCAGCATACCTTAAAAAATGGCCAATAGAAGCCTTTCTTGTGGAGAATTTCAGGCGCCACTTCATCTTGACTTTGGAACGGCCTAATAATATCGGCAGACAATTGCACAAGACCGTCGAGTACTTGTTTATGATATTTGCCTGTTGTTGATGGGGAATGCTTAAAGCGATCTTCAGCCTCCAGATAGCTAGCCCCTCTTGCCAACCTAAACAACGTCATCGTAACTATTTCGGCCGCTCTAACAAAACGACCCTCTTCCAATAAACCTCTCTCCATGAGTATGCTAACAAGATGTGTGAAATCATCTTTTTCAAGCCGAAGAACTTTATGACACAAGTCTGGACGATTCCCGGTCAACAACCTATGCACATACTGCGCCCCACTCTCCTCACCAATTGCTCTTAGCATTCTTTCATTGGACGTCGAGCGACGTCCATCCGCAACATAACGTTCCAGGATGTAACCGATAACAGTATCAACAGCTTGGTCTTCCACTTCATCCATTGTACATTCCTCTTTATCCATTGAACAGTCACCCATATCCATTCTACATCATAGCAGCACACAACAATAAGCGAACTGAAGCACAAGGAAATTATAGTTGCCACATAAAATCTTCTACCTCTGCATACAACGATAACATCAAGTACACATACAACACCAACAGAAAATGGGAAAACAACAACGTCATCCAAACGAAAGCAAGGAACATGTCTATCAGTACCTACTGTTCCCGCAGACAAACTCCTAACATAAGAACGCACAACAAATTGAAGGCATACATACTCAAATCCGCTTACATAGTCACATGGAAAACCCTCTTGATCTGATGTATCTAACCACAAACTCATCATCCAAATCCAAGAAAAGATTTTCCTCCTTATGTTAATGGATGTAGTCCATCACACTCCATATGAAATCCGTTCCCATGGCAGAAACTTCAGGATGTTGCTTCAACCGTGCCTGCACCTGCTTCGTAAGAGATGGTTGCTGCTTTCCCTTCTCTCTCATGCGAAGAAAAGCTAGGGCTTGGTTGACCTCTTCTTCTCTCGCTGACCAGTTCATAAGCGCTTGCCGTTTGCCATCGCTGGAAGTCCCGCCTTCACTTTTTCACTTGCAAGAGCTGTGAACGGACTTTGGCGGCGATCGACTTTCCTCTGCACGAAGGCATTCCAAATCATCATCCGATCCACCCTCATTCGTCTCGTCACTGTCACCCACATGTTCGACGACATCAATCGCCTTTCCCTTCGACCGTTGGGTTTGATTGCTTGGGGAACCAACCATCCCAGGAGCAAAGCTCATTTCCCCTGTCGCCTGCTTCCCGTGGAATGCGAACTTCATCTTGTCCAAGTTCACAGGCACCTTCTTCTGGAACGATTTGTACTTGCCACCATATCTCTGCACACCATAACACAAATCAATGTTTCATACTATAATTTCAAACAACGATGTTATACAACATCAAAAACCTCCAACAAGTGTACATCATTTACCTGAAGGAATTCTTCCCAAGCTGAGTCAAACACCTGCACAGCCCCAGTCGTGTAATCAACTCCCACCCCTGTTATGCCTATAAGATATTCCCAAGCTCCCAACTTCTTTCGTAAATCATTACAACGGTTTTTGATTTGGACGCTCTCCTTAGGAATCCCTTCATTTTTAAACATCAAACTCACTAAACTCCACTCAAACTTAACCGCTCCTTGCGCTCTTTGTTCAATCAGAACATCCAACAACTTCTCATCATTCCTGTTTGTCCAATTAGCAGGTTTTTGTTCAGAAGCAGCCATCACATTCAATTTTCTATAGCAATGAACATTCAATGGTCAGCCCACACAACACATTCACAACGACAATGGATCATCACTGTCAATTTTGTAAAGCACATTTCCATCACCACACAAGAACAAAGCAGAAATTCCAACGTGTACCCGACCCTTTACTGCACAAAACAGCAACTTCAGCAAGCAACACACCACATCACTGGAACACTACATACCAGAGCTGGGAATCAACTGCCAAGCATGACAAATCCACAACATAAACCACAAAAATGAAGGCCATGTTTTCCAACTGTCAACTACCACGCACGACAAATCCATCACATAACTGAAACCACAGAAGTTGAGGGCTTTCGAATGAACAATGGAATTCGAACAACCATAGCTGAGAATCAACTACCAAGCATCACTTCAGAGCAAACCAACACAGTTACAACTGATTACAGTAGCAGATAACCAAATCGAAATTCGAAATCGAAAACCCTAAATGCACTTACTGTTCACGCGTTTGCTAGGTGTGAAGTGCGGTGGTCTCTGGCGCCGGTACCGGCTGGCGGCGTCAGCGGCTTGTCCTCTGCCGGTGTGTGGAGGTGGAGCCGTCACCAGGTCGGCCCCGGGCGCAGCGCGAGCTCTGTCTGTCTGTCTGCGGTCGCGACACGAGGTCCGGCTCTCTGTGGCGCCGGTACCGGCCGAAGACGTCGGCGGCAGACGCTCTGTCGGTGGGTGGAGGCGGAGCCGTCGACCGGTCGGATCTGGAGTTCGGTGAGCAGCAATGGCAGCAATGGCAGCTTCGTGGGCAGAGAAGCTCGAACGTGTTTGAGCGCCTGGGTTCTCTTTTCCATTTCAAGGCAAATAATTAGCTAATAAAAAATAACATGTATAATTAAAAATAAAATTTAAAAAATAAAAAATAAGAAGGATGATATTACAAAATTTAAAAAAATAAAAAACGAAATAAAGAAAAATAAAAATTGAAAAATGAAAAATGAAAATGTAAAAAATGAAAAAAATTTAAAATAAAAATAAAGAAATGAAATATAAAAAATAAAACATAAAAAAATAAAAACATAAAAAAATAAAAAATAAAACATAAAAATAAAATATCAGAAATAGTAAACAAAAAGTTCACAAATTTTTGGTAATTTTATAAATTATCACGCATTAACTAGATTTTCATTATTTTGACCCATTTCAACCCACCACATAAAAAATATACCAAATTCAACCCACTTCAACCAACATCAACTCACTTTAACTTACTTCAACCTATTTCAACCCGCCTAAAAAAAATACCAACTTCAACCCACTTCAACCCACCTCAACCAGCTTCAACCCACCTCACAACTCATTGAGGGTAAAGTGCGGTTTGTCCTGATTATTTCCCCAGGGGCATTATGTAGGATCTAGAGTTGGAGTTGAGGATTCGCCTAACATACATGCAGTCATGGACGACGAGAGAGTTTGTGTGCATGACGGTGCTTGGGAAGCCAGTTGATCATTACAAATTTCTCCCTTGGATGTGTGCTGCCATCGTCAGAGTGAACCCGGTGTCTATGAGCTTAATGGTTCTAGGTTTAACAAGATGTTTGTTGCGTATGCCACTAATATGAACGATTTCAAACTTAGGTGCAGGATGATACTATTTGTGGATGACACCTATCTTAGTGGACCTTACAAGAGGACTATGCTCGCAGCCTGCGTGCTGGATGCGGACAACCACATGTTTAATTTCGCGTATGCTATAGTGTACGGTGAGAAAATTGAAGAGTGTGTGTAGTTCTTGGAAACAGTTGTTAAGTTCTTAGAGGGTTTGACACTTGTGATAATGTCAGACAGGAACCCTGCCATTATTGGTGCTGTTACACAAGTATTTGGTAAGGAGTACCACAGTCACTAGTTACGTTACTTAACGGAGAATTTCTTAAAGAAGGCAGCAAAGCATGGTATCCGAAAAGAAGCGACCAAACAGATAGTGAAAGAAATGTTCTATAGAGTTGCTTAAGCTCCAACAGCAGCGCAGTACAGTGCTACATTGTAGGAATTGAGATGCTATAAGGCAGAGCTTGATACTCAGGTGGAGGAGAAAGAGCCAGAGTGCTGGGTTGCTTCTAACTTTAGTAAGAAGAGATGGGGCAGAATGAACAACAATGTCATAGAAAGGTGGAATAATTGGATGAGACGACTATGTCCTATACCCGTGCCTTGGCTTGTGAATGGCCACCTAGAGAAGCTTGGGAAAAAGATAGACAAGCATAAGCAGTACATTTTGAAGTGGAAGAATGGGGTGGAGGAGAGAATAGAGTAGAAGTTATCGGACACTTATAAGAAGATGGGTTATATTGTAGTTGCCGAGTGTTACAGTTTAATGTTAGGCTAATAGAGTGTGTAGTTGACCAACAGCCAAAAATTAGTAGTGAAGCTGGGTTAACAAACTTGCACTTACAGGCAATGGCAAATGCGAGGCCTTTCATGCTTTGGCTGTGATAGCCAAGGCGAACTTATGGGTTTATGACTATGTGCATCCAATATATAAGAGTGCGACCCAACAACTCATTTACAACTAGCTTGTCCACCTGATGAAAACACATGACATGGGGAAAGTTGATAACAAGACGGGTCGGGTGGTTGGTGGAGAAGAGCTTGATGATGAGCACAACAGATGCATATTAACCCTAAACAATAGACGACAACCTAGTAGGCCTACGTCCAAGCACAGGGAGTCACAAACACGGGGTACAATTTATTGCAAGTGCTCAAATTACAGCGAATTTGGACATACAAGGTGCACCTGTTATAATCCATAGGCTAACTTTGTTACAAGCTATGTAGGTGATGTTGTGCAAGTTGAAGATTTATTGGACGGTTCGTATATTCCTGGCACAAGCAGGACATGAGGTTCTGTTGTGAAATTTCATTCATACACACATAGCTCACCGAAACCTATAAGGGGTGTACTCATTGTTGGTGAGTGTGGTGTTTTATGTGCTTGTGATAGTGGTGGAGATGTCACTAGATAGCCAATGTGTTTGGTTTATGCTAAACTTATTCTTTGCAGGCTGACTAGCTGCAGGCCACTTTCATGTTTACCCACTGAAAGAGACAAGTTTACCTTAATGAGCCGTGATCTCATATGGGTAAACCCATTAGTAGTTTAATAACTGGTATGTTGATTATAATTAACTGTTTAAATATTCCCAAGTTATCCACCAACTAGTGATGATGGTTAAGTGTATGTGGTTGCTTATCGGTATATGACCAATCCATGGTTTACCCTATGTGAAAGGAAAGTTTACCAAGGTGAACTTCCCCTGGGAGATGGAATACAAACGGTTTGTTCGAGAGTGTACCCACAGTATGTGTCTGGGAATGACATTTAGGTACCACTATCAGGTGAATGTGTGCAGGGTTATACAATATATGAATAATGTAGTTTACCTCTTATCAAGTTGTTCTGACCATGGTAAACAGCGGATAACAAATTGGTAAACATAAACATCTCAATATTTAGACGGGATAACCATAATGAAATTAGGCGTAAAGAATATGAAGTGGAATATAGTTAGGATTGCTTGGTAGAAACAATAGTGAACACAAATAAAGATTACTAGTGGCACGTAAAGTGACGTTCAAGGTAACGGTGAAGGACACTAACATGACGCGATAAAATGAGAAGAACACCATAGAACAAACACCCAATGCACATATTATTAGAATACCCGCAGAAGCTGGTTTTGTTTGTTTTTAGCAAACTCACTAGAAACACATAAGCACAAATTGACAAGTCAGTTGAACACCTCAAACAAAAAAACCGTAAGGACATGAAATATGCAAGCAATTATCAACTTAGAGGAGGTCATTGTTACCTTAACTGCAAAAGCAAATGTGAATGGGCTTGAACCCATGGGCCGTGCAGAACACTTTCGATGAGTCCTATAGAAGACAAACTCCACCAATGAAGTGCGTTTCTTCAATCCAACCATTAGTGGGCACATAGGCGGTTACATTGACATCCGTGGTCATTGTCGAATGTGTTAGATGTGATGGGCATTGGGATGGTGGGGACATTAAAGCAGCAATTACTATGTAAAAAACAACAACCACTTTTCGAAAATTAAGCCATGTATGTGATTAACTATACGTACAATATATTTCATTCCAAAGGGAACAACTTTGACAAATAGTAATAAATCTGAACCTGTTGTGTTCCTGGGGAAGTAGGTTATAGATTTTATTCCATTAAATTAAATCCACCCCACCTTAATGTTTACCTCTAACATACGATCTGTCTACCTGGGTACACTATGAGTTATCCGTGGTGTACGTCATGGTTTTGTAGGAGTTTATGGAACACATAATGGTTTTCAAAATATGAGGCCCCCCTATTGCCTTCTTCTGTAAACGGACGATAATTGAAACATTTAGTCCAATAGTTAACTGCATGACATGTGATCGTCTACCATTGGCACCATTAACAAAAATGTTAAAACTAAAAACAAGTTTGTACTTCAAACGAAGTACAACATTCAATGTATCCAACCACGGGAAAACCCAATTGAATGTGTAGCATTTGGGGTTGGCATGTTTGGGATTTATTACTTCTACTTCGTTAGTAATTAATGGCACTTATTTGTAAGGCCCGCGTACTTTATATTTCGTCGAGTCATTAGTGATGCCTTTTTACATTATAAAAATCATATTTTTATTAGCGACATGTGCTAAAATTATTTTCTAAATGCCTATGTGAACGTTAATTTATTAAAAAGGATGTAATTGTCATTGTTATTATCATTATTCATATTATTAGTAATTTTGAAAACCTTTCGATGATTTTAATAAGCGTTATTAACGATTATTAACGAGTACTAAATCGAGTAGGAACCCGAATACGATTAAATTATCAACCTGAGGAGTAGTTCGATGTTTATTAAATCGAACTTGACTGTATTTGGGAACGAGTAATCGATGAAGGATTATATTATCAATTTGGGTTTAGAATTCGGGTTACGAATTAGATTAACGGCAGCAGAAACGATTCAGTTTGGACCAAATAAATAAAAGAGAGTGGGAGGGGCATTTTAGTCTTTGCGCCTGACCCCCCATGTTTTCTCCCACACCTGCTCGCGACCCCCCCACGACAGACACTCCCTCTCCTTTCCCTCACATTGCTGCTCTTCTTCTTCCTCCTCTCCTCTGCCATTAACGTTATTCCCAAGCTCAAAGCCCAGCAAATTTTCGCCCCACACAACCTCAAATTCCACCCATTCGACCTCCCCAACGAGTTAGCCACTGTTGGGCGCGATTTTGGGCAGAATTTCGAGCAAACCTAGCAAGTTTTTGGCGAGTCTGGGCGACGAATCGGGGCTTGGACGAGTACCCAAGATATGTCCACGCAATTCACGTCTTAGTTGCTTCAATCTTCTATGAATTAGAGTAGAATTCGCTATTTTCAATCAACCAATTTAATCTCAATCAGTAAGTGAGTTTGGCGTCGATTTTAGGGTTTGAATTTCTGGGATTTGGGCTTGAATCGGTCCTGTTCGAGCGTGGGTAAGCAACGGGCGAAGGATTGGAGTTGTTCAAGCCTCTAAGATCGAACCACAGCCGTGAATCGAGCCTCTAGCTTGGGTTCAAGGTGAGGGTTCCTTTCCTCCTAAATTACCATTAATTTCAATGATTTTCGCTAAATTTAGTTGATGCATGTTAATTCCAAGTTTAGAAATCAATTTGGGTAAATTTAGAATTGAAGTTGAGGAATTACGAACATAGTACTGATTTGGGTCATTTGAATGTCGAATTGAGGCTGAATGTTAATAACCAGACAGTAGAGAAATGTTTAATGAACAGAATATTAGCATAGTGCTGTGATTCTAATAATTTATAAGTTCAAACTCCGTTTGAAGCTTGAGGAGGCTAATCGAAGTAATTGTGGAATGAACTAAATTATGTCTAAAGGTTATGGTTACATCAGTTTAGGCATGTTAATAGTCTATTCGTGGTTATCTCAATGAAGTATTATGCTTATGGCTATCGGTTAGCGAACTAAAAGAGGCAAAGTGTAGTTTTAAAGTTTCGATTACATGAATTGGTTCACTTAAACACTATGTTGTTATTAAGCATGAATGTAATGCCTATATATGATCGTTCTATCTACTGTTGGTTTGTATATGTCAACATTGAACCTAGCTTGGTAGTTGGATGATTTGAGGTGGAACTATTGAGTGGTTTGAGGCTCTTGTGGTTGGTGCTGTGTGAGGAGGGAGGTAGGGTTGTGAATTGCCGCAATCGTATGGATTGCGAGGCCATGTGTGGCTTAATGAATGATGATATGAAGTATATGAATGTACTATGTGTGAATCCCCTTTTCCCTCAATGTCCTAAGTGACATTAAGTGAATAACTTTCGAAATGCAGACATATTTAAGAAAGATTATTAAATGCATGTTTTCATGATTTCGAATGCTTCAAAGTACTTACCAATTGTTTGGTCGTTTATGAAAATGTTTGTAGCCTATAAGAAATCCTAAATCGTCGAACTACTCAGTTAGTGACTCGACTGAATAGTCGATAGGTCTAGGAAATTTGAAAGTGAACTAAAAGTGGATTTGAACATGCTTAAGACTTTTGTTTGTATACGACTTCTCCTTAAGTTTAAAAGGATCTAAACGACCCGAAGAGGAGCACCTTAAGGTGCTAATTATGAAGCTTAGCTTATTTGCATGCGTTTTGCTTGCTTAAGTCTCTATTGAGTTTCGATCTACAATTTAGCAAACCTATTACGTTTAAAAGAAGCTTTTAAGTTAAAAAGTGAAGTCGTTTTTATGAGTTAGCAATCGTTTTACATTTATAAGAAGCCTTTTAGTTAGAAACGAAGTCGTTTTTATGATTTAGCAACCTATTACGCTTATACGAAGTTTTCAAGTTAGAAATAAAGTCGTTTTATGATTAGGCAACCTTATTACGTTTATAAAAAGCCTTTTAGTTAAAAACGAAATCGTTTTACGATTTAGTAAACTTATCACGCTTATACGAAGTATTCAAGTTAGAAATTAAGTCATTTTACAATTTAGTAAACGTGTTACGTTTATAAGAAACTTTTAAGTTTAAAGCGAAGTCGTTTTAAGTATTAACCGACTTATTGCCTTTATAAGAAGTTTTTAAGTATAAAAGGAAGTCGTTTTACGAGTTAATAAACGTATTACATTTATACGAAGCTTTTAAGTTAGAAATGAAGTCGTTTTACAAACTAGCAAACGTTTTACGCCTATAAGAAGTTTCTTAAGTTAAAAACGAAGTCATTTTGCGACTTAGTAACCGTGTTACATCTATACGAAGCTTTTAAGTTAAAAACGAAGTCGTTTTATGATTTAGCAAACCTAATACGTTTAAACGAAGCTTTCGAGATGAAAACGAAGTAGTTTTACGATTTAGCAAACCTAATACGTTTATACGAAGCTTTTAAGCTAGAAACGGAGTCGTTTTACGATTTAGCCAGCTTATTATGTTTATACGAGGCATTTAAGTTAGAAATTAAGTCTTTTACGATTCGGTAAATGTATTTCGTTTGTAAGAAGCCTTTAAAGTTTAAAGCGAAGTTGGTTTACGTATTAGCAAACTTATTACGATTCTGAAAAGTTTTAAAGGCATTTACGAAGTCGATTTATGAATTGGCAGACTTATGCCGTTTATAAGAAGTTTTAAGCCAAAAACGAGTAAACTACAAACATTCAAAAGGTTATCATCGTTTTATTTAAAAGTAAGATTTCAACAAAGTAAGCATTTGAAGAAGAGAAATGTAATGCGATTTTAAAGCCTAAGAAAGTGCTAGGCAAGTGGCCAGACCTTCAGGGTGGGAACTGGACGCAAGGATGGCGTGAGCTGTTTTCCCCTAAGGTAATGTTGGGAGCTGGACGCAAAGATGGCGTGAGCTGTTCCCGGGAGCTAGACTGAAGATATGATTATCTTGGAGTGAGTTGTTTCCTAATGTGTGACGCGTAAGAAAACCTTGAGGGGGACTGGACTCAGGATATGATTATCCTGGTGTGAGCTGTTGCCCTACAGAGGACAGTATCGATGTTAGAGTTGCAGTACTAAGACGCGTTTTGGCCAAAAGTTAAGGACGTATACCCCGAGTATAACGTAAATTAAGAGTGATGATTTCACTTAAGGGTGGTGTTGACCTCCCTAGCCAGCACAATAAGATGTTTTTATGTTATATGTAAGCTCCTGACAAAAAGAAGATTTGGCCTTTTGCCATTCTAAGCAGTTCAGAAAAGGAAAAAAAGTTCTTCTAAAGGGATACGCGCCTCAAGAGGCCAAGTAAAGCATTTTTTTTTTTTAAGAAAAGAAGAAAGCTTTCAAATGTACCTAACTTGCATATATTCTATGAATGTGTTCTGAATATAGTCTAAATGAGATTTCAAATGAAGTATAATTACATCCTAGTAATGCGTCGTACATTCAAGCTTTTTAATATGCATATTCGATGAAGGAATGTTTCTCGCCAAATCTCCTTACCAGTTTAGATGCTTCGAGAACTTTTAAAAAAAGAATTATAAGCATAAAAGGAGTTTGTGTGGACTATAAACCATTCTTGGTATTTATCGAGAGTCACCATATTTTCAAAAGCGAGTTTGAAGACCTTTATATTCGATCCTTATTGCCTACTTGGTTATGTGCCTGAATGCCTGCTAGTAGAGAAGTCTGGTCGATGAGGGCCTAGAATCGAGTTGAATGGTTAGGATGAAGTCTTAATGGGGGGTTATCTTTCCTTGTGGATTATGATTGCCTAATATGATAGTAAAGTATGAATGCTTGATATGTGGCTATTATTGGTATTATTGCCTGTAATTGTTTAGTTTTAAGGCGTAGGGGAATTCTCACTGAGCGTGTGGTTGCTCACCCCAATACTCTTTCCCCTTTTTCCCCCAGACTTTTGTTGTGACAGGTGGAATTCAAGCTACTTATGCTGAGCCGGAGTTTACCCCACTTGAAATGGAGTTATATGTGCCATATAGAAGTAGGTTCATGTGCTTAACGATGTGATGTAATGTATTCCTAATTTGAAAAGGTTGTAAACTATGTTTCTAGCTCATATAACGCATATCGTTCATGAGTCGCTCTGTATGGCCTTATGAGCCAACCATCTAGTCAGTTAGATGTCTTTTGGTTAAAGTTAGTTATGTCTTGGGATGTAAACCCCAATACTCTAGTTGTATGAATTGTTGAGTTGTATCTTCCATTTCCTCTTAATTCATGCATTAATCTAGATGGTGCACTCCGAGCGAGTGGCTCGTTGAGTTATGAACTCTGGCGTGTGGCCGTTGAGCTTCCTTTAAATGATTTACGCTTTCGTTAAATTACAGGGATTTATTGTAAGGCTTATAGCCTAGGAACGGTCAGTTTTTAGGGGAAATTCTGCCCATTTCATCCCAAAATTTAGGTAGAAAGTGAAGAAAATGTAACGCTTTCGGCCTTAGGGGCTGGGGGTGTTACATTGATGGTATCAGAGCAAAGGTCCTGCGACCATAGGCCGCGATCTGAGTCTTGCATTCATATAGTCGTCTAGGAACACTTTGTGACTATGTGACATATGCTTCTTGTATGTGCAAATGTGAGTTTTATGTTAATGTTAGTGTGATTAGCTAGTTAGGTGCGGCTTAGGTGAGCCCCTTAACAGAGTGAGTGAACGAATTGCCAAAAGTGTAAGCCAAATAGCTTATATTCTAATGAACGATAGGGAAAAGGTTGAGGAGGGGGAGTTTAAATTTCTATGAAGCAGTTTTGGTTCCCTTGCAAGATGATCAACTATAAAAGACGGTGAATCTTGTGAGATGACTTATGAAATTCTAGAGGGGTAGAAGAAAAAGATTTACATATGGTGTCCATTATATTGAAAGGGCTTGTGATAGGGTGCCTTGTGAAGTGCATTGGAATTGTGAGGAAAGAATTATTTACCTTTTTTATGTTTCTTGAAGATATGTATGAGAGAGTGGAGACTAAGGATTAAGATATTAGAAAGAAACCTAGAGGACTTCCTTATTGATATGGGTTATATCAAAGATTGACTTTAAGCCCTTTTAGTTTATTTTCCTTAAATTGAGAAGTACTAGGATGGTAGGATCTCCCGTGACTCCTAAGTCACCTTATCAGTGTTCAATGAAATAAGTGCAGTTGGTGCCAATCCCGTGTTATGGATTCACTAGTTTGTTCAGGCCTGCCTTTCGTTGCGTAGAATAATTACGTGAAGGTTAAGCTGAGACTAAACTAGTAGCCATACATAAAAACTCTCGCCATTTGCAAATCATTCCTTAACCAAGGAATCATACCCTATTGGCCTAGAGAGATCGCAAGTTAACCTTTCGTTGAAAAATAGAACTAAGTAATTCCTTGTGTGAATGTGTAACAGATGCCTCCTCGACGTGAGCTAACACCAGAACCAACTGCCATGGAGATGATATGCCAGTTTAATAAGCTTAAACCTCCTAAGTTTGAAGGTAGAACTGACCCTATGGTATATGAGGAATGGCTCAGGAGAATCAAAAACTTATTTGAAATCATGGAGTGTCCTGAGGGATTTAAGGTGCATCTGGCCACCTATCAATTCGAAAAAGAAGCTGAATTCTGGTGCGGAACAGTAAAACCTAGAGCGGGTGAACCCGCGTTAACCTGGAACCAATTGAAAACCTTGATGGACGCTCAATATTACTCTCATGACGTAAGGAGAACTAAGGAACGAGAGTTCTTATGCCTAAAGCAAGGAGAAATGAGCGTAATAGAGTATGCAGCGAGGTTCAATGAACTGAGTCGCTTTGCACCTAACCAAGTGGCCACCGAAGAATTGAGGATGGACCACTTTGAACAAGGATTAAGGGGGAAACAAAGCAAATAATAGCGGGTTATGCCTATACCAGCTTTCAAGAAATGTACCAAAGAGTTGTGAAAATAGCCCGCATCATAAGCGAAACTGAGATTGAGGATAGAGGGAGGGTCAAGTAAAGGAGAAATTTGGCCCCGGAGGATCCAATTCTCAGGGAGGCATAAGCTTCGGGAGGGTTAAATATGGGATGAAACAGGACAAAGGAAAGCAAGCCACCCAAGTGAAACTAAGGAAAACATACGACCAGTGTGGACGGCAACACCCTGGCCCTTACAGACGCCGCGCGGGCCCATGTTTTGGATGTGGTGGTATGGGTCGCAAAGTCGCAAATTGCCCAAAGGCTACATGGAATAGTCGGGGTCACTCTCAGAGATCCGAAATGGGAATCAAGCTAGCGGCACAACGAGATTGCCTAACCATTGGTACTCCCTCAGGGGATAGTATGAACAACCAGGAACCACAAATTGGCAGTCGCACGCTTAGCTAGAAAGAAAAGAGACTTAGGAACCTGCTAACACAAAGACAGGTATTCTCTTGATAACCACTTTATGCCCCCTATCCCGTTATTCTAGTATTGCTCCCCTACTTATCACTATTGAATTGCAAAGGAACTTGTTAGTAAACTTCATAAGATGTGTATGCAACATTTCATTACCTCTTCCCTAAAAGCTATCTGCTATACAGATCATGCTTGTAGCGATTGAGTCGTTATATGCAAGGGAGAATACTCCCTGATGATTAGGTTCGAATAGAAATCCAAGGATAGGATGCTATGGTGAAGGCAGAATGAATAGCTGAGCATAAAGCGAATTGGATTGTGAAAGTGGTACAGATGAAGCACACCCATTATTTACCGAGAGCCACCATGTTTTCAAAAGCGAGTTTGAAGGCCTTTATATTCGAACCTTGTTGCCTACTTGGTTATGTGCCTGAATGCCTGCTAGTAGAGAAGTCTGGTCGATGAGGGCCTAGAATCGAGTTGAATGGTTAGGATGAAGTCTTAATGGGGGTTATCTTTCCTTGTGGATTATGATTGCCCAATATGATAGTAAAGTATGAATGCTTGATATGTGGCTATTATTAGTATTATTGCCTGTAATTGTTTTAGTTTTAAGGCGTAGGGGAATTCTCACTGAGCGTGCGGTTGCTCACCCCAATACTCTTTCCCCTTTTTCCCCCAGACTTTTGTTATAACAGGTGAAAGTCAAGCTACTTATGCTGAGCTGGAGTTTACCCCGCTTGAAACGGAGTTATGTGTGCTATATAGAAGTAGGTTCATGTGCTTAACGATGTGATGTAATGTATTCCTAATTTGTAAAGGTTGTAAACTAAGTTTCTAGCTCATATAACGCATATCGTTCATGAGTCACTCTGTATGGCCTTATGAGCCAACCATCTAGTCAGTTAGATGTCTTTTGGTTAAAGTTAGTTATGTTTTGGTATGTAAACCCCAATACTCCGGTTGTGTGAACCGTTGAGTTGTATCTTCCATTTCTTCTTTATTCATGCATTAATCTGGTTGGTGCACTCCGAGCGAGTGGCTCGTTGAGTTATGGACTCTGGCGTGTGGCCGTTGAGCTTCCTTCAAATGATTCACGCTTCCGTTAAATTGCAGCGATTTATTGCAACGCTTATACCCTGGGAACGGTCAGTTTTTAGGGGAAACTCTGCCCATTTCGTCTCAGAATTTAGGTAGAAAGTTAAGAAAACGTAACGCTTTTGGCCTTAGGGGCTGGAGGTGTTGCATTGATGGTACCAGAGCAAAGGTCCTGCGACCATAGGCCGCGACCTGAGTCTTGCGTTCATATAGTCGTCTAGGAACACTTTGTGACTATGTGACATATGCTTCTTGTATGTGCAAATGTGAGTTTTATGTTGATGTTAGTGCGATTAGCTAGTTAGGTGCGGCTTGAGTGAGCCCCTTAACCGAGTGAATGAACGAATTGCCAAGAGTGCAAGCCGAACTGCTTATATTCTGATGAACGATAGGGAAAAGGTTAAGGAAGGGGAGTTTAATTACTGTGAAGCGGTTTGGTTCCATTACAAGGAGATCAACTATAAAGGCGGTGAATCTTGTGAGATGACTTATGAAATTCTGGAGGGGTAGAAGAAAAGGATTTGCATATGGTGTCCATTATATTGAAAAGGGTTGTGATAGGGTGCCTTGTGAAGTGCATTGGAACTGTGAGGAAAGAATTATTTACTTTGTTTTTTTTTTATGTATCTTGAAGATATGTATGAGAGAGTGGAGACTAAGGATTAAGATGTTAGAAAGAAACCCAGAGGACTTCCTTATTGATATGGGTTATATCAAAGATTGACTTTAAGCCCTTTTAGTTTATTTTCCTTAAATTGAGAAGTACTAGGGTGGTAGGATCTCCCGTGACTCCTAAGTCACCTTATTAGTGTTCAATGAAATAAGTGCAGTTGGTGTCGATCCCGTGTTATGGATTCAATAGTTTGTTCAGGCCTGCCTTTCGTTGCGTAGAATAATTACGCGAAGGTTAAGCCAAGACTAAACTAGTAGCCATACATAAAAACTCTTGCCATTTGCAAATCATTCCTTAGCCAAGGAATCATACCCTATTGGCCTAGAGAGATCGCAAGTTAACCTTTCGTTGAAAAATAGAACTAAGTAATTCCTTGTGTGAATGTGTGACAGATGCCTCCTATACGCGAGCTAACACCAGAACCAACTGCCATGGAGATGATATGCCAGTTTAATAAGCTTAAACCTCCTAAGTTTGAAGGTAGAACTGACCCTATGGTATATGAGGAATGGCTCAGGAGAATCAAAAACTTATTTGAAATCATGGAGTGTCCTGAGGGATTTAAGGTGCATCTGGCCACCTATCAATTCGAAAAAGAAGCTGAATTCTGGTGCGGAACAGTAAAACCTAGAGCGGGTGAACCCGCGTTAACCTGGAACCAATTGAAAACCTTGATGGACGCTCAATATTACTCTCATGACGTAAGGAGAACTAAGGAACGAGAGTTCTTATGCCTAAAGCAAGGAGAAATGAGCGTAATAGAGTATGCAGCGAGGTTCAATGAACTGAGTCGCTTTGCACCTAACCAAGTGGCCATCGAAGAATTGAGGATGGACCACTTTGAACAAGGATTAAGGGGGAAACAAAGCAAATAATAGCGGGTTATGCCTATACCAGCTTTCAAGAAATGTACCAAAGAGTTGTGAAAATATCCCGCATCATAAGCAAAACCGAGATTGAGGATAGAGGGAAGGGTCAAGTAAAGGAGAAATTTGGCCCCGGAGGATCTAATTCTCAGGGAGGCATAAGCTTCGGGAGGGTTAAATATGGGATGAAACAGGACAAAGGAAAGCAAGCCACCCAAGTGAAACTAAGGAAAACATACGACCAGTGTGGACGGCAACACCCTGGCCCTTACAGACGCCGCGCGGGCCCATGTTTTGGATGTGGTGGTATGGGTCGCAAAGTCGCAAATTGCCCAAAGGCTACATGGAATAGTCGGGGTCACTCTCAGAGATCCGAAATGCGAATCAAGCTAGCGGCACAACGAGATTGCCTAACCATTGGTACTCCCTCAGGGGACAGTATGAACAACCAGTAACCACAAATTGGCAGTCGCACGCTTAGCTAGAAAGAAAAGAGACTTAGGAACCTGCTAACACAAAGACAGGTATTCTCTTGATAACCACTTTATGCCCCCCATCCCGTTATTCTAGTATTGCTCCCCTACTTATCACTGTTGAATTGCAAAGGAACTTGTTAGTAAACTTCATAAGATGTGTATGCAACATTTCATTACCTCTTCCCTAAAAGTTATCTGCCATACAGATCATGCTTGTAGCGATTGAGTCGTTATATGCAAGGGAGAATACTCCCTGATGATTGGGTTCGAATAGAAATCCAAGGATAGGATGCTATGGTGAAGGCAGAATGAATAGCTGAGCATAAAGCGAATTGGATTGTGAAAGTGGTACGGATGAAGCACACCCATTAATTCCTCCAAGAAAACAATTTCAAGGACGAAATTCCTTTAAGGGGGGAAGTTTAAGGCCCGCGTACTTTATATTTCGTCGAGTCATTCGTGATGCTTTTTTACGTTATAAAAACCATATTTTTATTAGCGACATGTGCTAAAATTATTTTCTAAATGCCTATGTGAATGTTAATTTATTAAAAAGGATGTAATTGTCATTGTTATTATCATTATTAATATTATTAGTAATTTTGAAAACCTTTCGTTGATTTTAATAAGCGTTATTAACGATTATTAACGAGTACTAAATCGAGTAGGAACCCGAATACGATTAAGTTATCAACCTGAGGAGTAGTTTGATGTTTATTAAATCGAACTTGACTGTATTTGGGAACGAGTAATCGATGAAGGATTATATTATCGATTTGGGTTTAGAATTCGGATTACGAATTAGATTAGCAGTAGCGAAAACGATTCAGCTTGGACCAAATAAATAAAAGAGAGTGGGAGGGGTATTTTAGTCTTTGTGCCTGACCCCCCTGTTTTCTCCCTCACCTGCCCGCGACCCCCCCACGACAGACACTCTCTCTCCTTTCTCTCACGTTGCTGCTCTTCTTCTTCCTTCTCCTCTCCTCTGCCATTAACGTTATTCCCAAGCTCAAAGCCCAGCAAATTTTCGCCCCACGTAACCTCAAATTCCACCCATTCGACCTCCCCTACGAGTTAGCCACTGTTGGGCGCGATTTTAGGTAGAATTTTGAGCAAACCTAGCAAGTTTTTGGCGGGTCTGGGCGATGAATTGGGGCTTGGACGAGTACCCAAGGTATGTCCATGCAATTCACGTCTTAGTTGCTTCAATCTTCTATGAATTAGATTAGAATTCGCTATTTTCAATCAACCAATTCAATCTCAATCAGTAAGCGAGTTTGGAGTCGATTTTAGGGTTCGAATTTCTGGGATTTGGGCGTGAATCGGTCCTGTTCGAGCGTGGGTAAGCAAGGGTGAAGGATTGGAGTTGTTCAAGCCTCTAAGATCGAGCCACAGCCGTGAATCGAGCCTCTAGCTTGGGTTCAAGGTGAGGGTTCCTTTCCTCCTAAATTACTATTAATTTCAATGATTTTCGCTAAATTTAGTTGATGCATGTTAATTCCAAGTTTAGAAATCAATTTGGGTAAATTTAGAATTGAAGTTGAGGAATTACGAACATAGTACTGATTTGGGTCATTTGAATGTCGAATTGAGGCTGAATGTTAATAACCAGATAGTCGAGAAATGTTTAATGAACAAAATGTTAGCATAGTGCTGTGATTCTAATAATTTATAAGTTCAAACTCCGTTTGAAGCTTGAGAAGGCTAATCGAAGTGATTGTGAAATGAACTAAATTATGTCTAAAGGTTATGGTTACATCAGTTTAGGCATGTTAATAGTCTATTCGTGGTTATCTCAATGAAGTATTATGCTTATGGCTATCGGTTAGCGAACTAAAAGGGGCAAAGTGTAGTTTTAAAGTTTCGATTACATCAATTGGTTCACTTAAACACTACGTTGTTATTAAGCATGAATGTAATGCCTATATATGATCGTTCTATCTACTGTTGGTTTGTATATGTCAACATTGAACCTAGCTTGGTAGTTGGATGATTTGAGGTGGAACTATTGAGTGGTTTGAGGCTCTTGTGGTCGGCGCTGTGTGAGGAGGGAGATAGGGTTGTGAATTGCCGCAATCGTATGGATTGCGAGGCCATGTGTGGCTTAATGAATGATGATATGAAGTATATGAATGTGCTATGTGTGAATCCCCTTTTCCCTCAATGTGCTAAGTGACATTAAGTGAATAACTTTCGAAATGCAAACATATTTAAGAAAGATTATTAAATGCATGTTTTCATGATTTCGAATGCTTCAAAGTACTTACCAATTGTTTGGTCGTTTATAAAAATGTTTGTAGCCTATAAGAAATCCTAAATCGTCGAACTACTCAGTTAGTGACTCGACTGAATAGTCGATAGGTTTAGGAAATTTGATAGTGAACTAAAAGTGGATTTGAACATGCTTAAGGCTTTTGTTTGTATACGACTTCTCCTTAAGTTTAAAAGGATCTAAACGACCCGAAGAGGAGCACCTTATGGTGCTAATTATGAAGCTTAGCTTATTTGCATGCGTTTTGCTTGCTTAAGTCTCTATTGAGTTTCGATCTACAATTTAGCAAATGTATTACGTTTAAAAGAAGCTTTTAAGTTAAAAAGTGAAGTCGTTTTTATGAGTTAGCAATCGTTTTACATTTATAAGAAGCCTTTTAGTTAGAAACGAAATCGTTTTTATGATTTAGCAACCCTATTACGCTTATATGAAGTTTTCAAGTTAGAAACAAAGTCGTTTTATGATTAGGCAACCTTATTACGTTTATAAAAAGCCTTTTAGTTAAAAACGAAATCGTTTTACGATTTGGTAAACTTATCACGCTTATACGAAGTATTCAAGTTAGAAACTAAGTCATTTTCGATTTAGTAAACGTGTTACGTTTATAAGAAACTTTTAAGTTTAAAGCGAAGTCGTTTTAAGTATTAACCAACTTATTGCCTTTATAAGAAGTTTTTAAGTCCAAAAGGAAGTCGTTTTACGAGTTAATAAACGTATTACATTTATACGAAGCTTTTAAGTTAGAAATGAAGTTGTTTTACAAACTAGCAAACGTTTTACGTCTATAAGAAGTTTCTTAAGTTAAAAACGAAGTCATTTTGCGACTTAGTAATCGTGTTACATCTATACGAAGCTTTTAAGTTAAAAACGAAGTCGTTTTACGATTTAGCAAACTTAATACATTTAAACGAAGCTTTTGAGATGAAAACGAAGTAGTTTTATGATTTAGCAAACCTAATACGTTTATACGAAGCTTTTAAGCTAGAAACGGAGTCGTTTTACGATTTAGCCAACTTATTATGTTTGTACGAGGCATTCAAGTTAGAAATTAAGTCTTTTACGATTCGGTAAATGTATTTCGTTTGTAAGAAGCCTTTAAAGTTTAAAGCGAAGTTGGTTTATGTATTAGCAAACTTATTACGATACTGAAAAGTTTTTAAGGCATTTACGAAGTCGATTTATGAATTGGCAGACTTATGTCGTTTATAAGAAGTTTTAAGCCAAAAACGAGTAAACTACAAACATTCAAAAGGTCATGATCGTTTTATTTAAAAGTAAGATTTCAGCAAAGTAAGCATTTCAAGAAGAGAAATGTAATGCGATTTTAAAGCCTAAGAAAGTGCTAGGCAAGTGGCCATACCTTCAGGGTGGGAACTGGACACAAAGATGGCGTGAGCTGTTTTCCCCTAAGGTAATGTTGGGAGCTGGATGCAAAGATGGCGTGAGCTGTTCCCGGGAGCTGGACTCAAGATATGATTATCTTGGAGTGAGTTATTCCCTAATGTGTGATGCGTAAGAAAACCTTGAGGGGGACTGGACTCAGGATATGATTATCCTTGTGTGAGCTGTTGCCCCACAGAGGACAGTATCGAGGTTAGAGTTGTACTGCTAAGACGCGTTTTGGCCAAAAGTTAAGAACGTATACCCCGGGTATAACGTAAATTAAGAGTGATGATTTCACTTAAGGGCGGTGTTGACCTCCCTAGCCAGCACAATTAGATGTTTTTATGTTATATGTAAGCTCCTGACAAAAAGAAGATTTGGCTTTTTGCCATTCTAAGCAGTTCAGAAAAGGAAAAGAAGTTCTTTTAAAGGGATACGGGCCCCAAGAGGCCAAGTAAAGCATTTGTTTTTTTAAGAAAAGAAGAAAGCTTTCAAATGTACCTAACTTGCGTATATTCTACGAATGTATTCTGAATATAATCTAAATGAGATTTCAAATGAAGTACAATTACATCTTAGTAGTGCATCGTACATTCAAGCTTTTTAATATGCATATTCGATGAAGGAATGTTTCTCACCAAATCTTCTTACCAGTTTAGATGCTTCGAGAACTTTTAAAAAGAATTATAAGCATGAAAGGACTTTGTGTGGATTATAAACCATTCTTGGTATTTACCGAGAGCCACCATGTTTTCAAAAGCGAGTTTGAAGGCCTTTATATTCGAATCTTGTTGCGTACTTGGTTATGTGCCTGAATGCCTGCTAGTGGAGAAGTCTGGTCGATGAGGGCCTAGAATCGAGTTGAATGGTTAGGATGAAGTCTTAATGGGGGTTATCTTTCCTTGTGGATTATGATTGCCTAATATGATAGTAAAGTATGAATGCTTGATATGTGGCTATTATTAGTATTATTGCCTGTAATTGTTTTAGTTTTAAGGCGTAGGGGAATTCTCACTGAGCGTGTGGTTGCTCACCCCAATACTCTTTCCCCTTTCTCCCCCTGACTTTTGTTATGACAGGTGGAAGTCAAACTACTTATGCTGAGCTGGAGTTTACCCCGCTTGAAATGGAGTTATATGTGCCATATAGAAGTAGGTTCATGTGCTTAACGATGTGATGCAATGTATTCCTAATTTGTAAAGGTTGTAAACTAAGTTTCTAGCTCATATAACGCATATCGTTCATGAGTCGCTCTGTATAGCCTTATGAGTGAACCATCTAGTCAGTTAGATGTCTTTTGGTTAAAGTTAGTTATGTTTTGGTATGTAAACCCCAATACTCTGATTGTGTGAACCGTTGAGTTGTATCTTCCATTTCCTCTTTATTCATGCATTAATCTGGTTGGTGCACTCCGAGCGAGTGGCTTGTTGAGTTATGAACTCCGGCGTGTGGCCGTTGAGCTTCCTTTAAATGATTTACGCTTCTGTTAAATTGCAGGGATTTATTGTAAGGCTTATAGCCTGGGAACGGTCAGTTTTTAGGGGAAACTCTGTCCGTTTCGTCCCAGAATTTAGGTAGAAGGTTAAGAAAACGTAACGCTTTCGGCCTTAGGGGCTGGGGGTTTTACATTATTGCAAGTGTGTTTGATTATATAAAAGAAGTAGTGAGGCCATACTTTTACTATTCGTTTAGAGGTTGTCATCTGAAGTTGTGAAGGTGAGATGTGTAACACCCCAAAATGCACATGTTTACTATTTACATTCTCCTTAATATATCCCTTAATTAGGACTAATAAACTCGATGATAGTGGTATTACCGCCGTCCAAAAGGACAAGGCTTGAAGCATGAGTACTAGAAATAACATAGTTAGTCATAGCTTCAACTAGACGTACTCATGATCAAGGCATATACAATCAACTGTTAACTAACACAAGGTTTATACACCACATTAAGTAATTCTCCATAAAATTTACACCTCCATCCACTTAGGATTTCAAAATACAGCTCCAAAAATATGCATGTACTATATCACTGTTGATCAATCCAGATTCCCTTGCTCAACTTATTTTCTCTAGTGGTTTGCTAGCATGAGGGCTATGCACTGAGCATTTGCTTAAAACAAAATATGAAAACATTTTGAACTATAAGCCGAAGCTCAGTATATGCACTCCTATATCATTAAATGATCTCTGCATAAATTGATTGGGCCCCCGCTTTGCAATTCATTTTAAATTAAAACAGTGAATGAGATGAAAGTAAAATAGTGTTGCTAGTTATTATCTGATAGTGAACCCCTTGATACTATTACGATCTATGGATAGATGTATACTTACTAAGCCGATCAGGGACCTGACCTGAAACTGTACGGGTAACTGAAGGGTGAATGCCCTATAGACTATAACTGGCAGGGTCACTAATTAAGTGATAAATCACTGAGTAAGCAGATTCATTGATGTACTAACCAAAACAAGATAACTTTGATAAATACACTCTGATTTCTAAACATATAGGTAATAAATATACCTTAAGTCTTTAAAATGCAATCTCACTTGACAATACTCATGCACAATGGGATCGAGAGACTAGGCCCCCTTTCTGCTTAAGAAATGTAGTTATAGGTAAATGTAGTTAGTAAACAACTCACTCCTATAATTTGTAACTTTAATAAAAATTTATTAATTAAAAGGCATCCACAACTCAAATAATTCAATAAAAGATAAGTTACACAAATATGATTCCAAAATTAAGTAGATTCAGGTACTTTAGCTTGAGATAAATAATCTGAAGCAAAAAGACCAAAACATAATAATTAAGGTTATAAAGGAAGGACTTTAATGGTCATAAGTAGAATGTGGATTTTGATATTTTTGAGTTGGACAAAAAGGTTTAAGGCCAACAGAGGTGGTAATAAGTTTGAGATAGCTTTAAACACACCGGCTTGTAATGGAATCCTAACTAGCTTAGACCTTGACCATGAAGAATCAAGTCCAACACGTCCAAGAACGAGGTCCCAAGTGAAGAAGATGGCTCACATTCTGCTAGAAGATCAAACTACAACAAACGGGCTAAACGGCCAGAAAATGCCTGGTTTTGTGCACCTCGTTTCTTAAGCTACATTGTGGCTTAAGTCTAATATTTTTGCATTTTTGGAATCCTCGTGATGTTAACTTTCAGGTTCAAGCATTGATTTCAAACAATGCACACAAGAGGATGGGAGATCAAGGTCCTTTTCCTAACTGGCCAGTTTGGACTCCAAACTGCACGATTAAATGTTTAAGCCAAATTACCCTACTTAAGCATGTCATAACCTTGATTTCTTTACAAAGGGGGTTTGTGCACACCCCAAGGTTTCCTTCCATGGCTTTAAATCCAAGTCATGATCACTTTTGCTACGGAAAAACCAGGTCAGAAGACTGGGTTGCAAACTACTGATGAACCCGGTTTGCTACTGCTGGTTTATTTTTGCCTTCAACCGTGGGTTTCCTTCACTTCAGCTGGTTTGGCACACACCCCTAGGCCTCCAGAAGACTGGAACATCCTTGAAAAGAACAACCAATTAGAGAGGAGCTGCAAACAAATATGTCCCTTGCTTCTTATTGGCCAGCCAAAAAGGGACACTTACTTTACGGTTGAGCACATGGTCTTTTGGCTGAGTTTCTAGTTGATTAAGCTTAAGGATGAGTTAATTATGTTGTAATGATCATTCATCTTGCTTTCCTTTAATGCTTTGAATGTAATTAAGCTAGCTTAAGCTTGTGTAAACAACCAGTTAGTTCTAACCGGGTACTTAGCATAGTTAACACCTTTCCCTCTTAGAAAGGAAAGGTCTAAGGTGCTTGCTAGCTTGGTTGTATGCTTGCTAGGTTTGTAAACAAAGGGGAAACATGGCCTTTGGCTGATCATAACTTACTTTGAATGAGAAAATCAGTTTGAGAGCAAAGAAGCTTTCGGCTTCCATAAAAACTCAGCTTGCTTATCCTTAGCTAGGCCGGTTAAGGTGGTGATCAAGCTTAGTCCTAACCTTGATTAAGTGGTGATTTCTGCATCTTGATCAAGCTTAGGGGCCCTAACCTTGGTTTTGGTGGTGATTCTGTGTCCAAAATCTAAGATTACCTCTATCTCATTCTTCCATTTCAGTCACGGGTTCCTTGAATTCAAGTGAGTCCGAGCTGTTTCATTGTTTCTCTTTGGTTGTGAACTCATTTCCCTTAAGTTTTACATCATATTTGGTATCAGAGCTCAGTTTCTCTTTGGCCTGGTAATTAATCCATGCATCCAGATTCATTTCTTCCCTGTTTATCAAACACAAACCAGATTTTGTTCTTCACTTAAACCGGTTACACCATGAGTGCTAGTTTAAGCTAGAAGAGAAGCTTGATGCTGTTTTGAAGAGTAATCACGAAATTACTTCTTCTAATCAAGAGTTGAAGAGTTTAAATCAAGAACTAAAAGCCCAGAATGAGTATTTATGAAAGCAGTTGGGTACTTTTCTTAAATAGAAGCAGAAGATGAATGAAGAACCGGTCTATTCTGACCCACAGAAGCAAGAGCAAGTCTTCAGCCATACCCTTGATTCTTCTAGTGATTGAGGATGCCACAGCCAGAACCCAGAATGCAATTTAACTCTAATGATTTTAGAGTTGAGATTCTAGAATACGAAGGCAAGCTCGATCCAGAAGAATTCTTGGACTGGTAACACACGGTGGAGAGAGTACTTGAGTACAAAAACGTTCCAGAAGATAGAAAAGTCAAGTTGGTGGCCTTGAGACTACGTAAGTATGCTTCTTTATGGTGAACCAATCTATGTGCTAAAAGAGTTAGGGAATGTAACGCTAAAATCAGAACTTCGGAAAAGATGAAAACCAAGTTAAAGACTAGATTTCTTCCATCCACGTATGTTCAAGATTCTATTCCCAACTTCATAATCTGAACCAAGGCAATCTAAGTGTTGAAGAATACACTAGGGAATTCGAAAAGCTTGTGATTAAATGTGATCTCCAAGAACCAGAAGAACAAACAATAGTTAGATACTTGGGAGGACTTGATCGTAGGTATTCTAATGTTGTTGAATTACAAGCTTATACCACTTTTGATGAGGTTTGCATGCTAGCTCACAAGATTGAATAACAAAAGAAAGCTAAGCAAGCTTTTAAGCTTCCAAATCAAAAAGTCCCAAACCGGAACCAACCTTTTAACAAGGGGAGTTCCCAACCAGTTTCTAAGCCTCAAACGCCTTTCCCTTTTAATCCACAAAGAACCCAAGCACCACAAAAGGCTCCAGCACCCCCAATTCGACCTAACCCCAATCCTATGAGCACTAGAAGATGTTTCAAGTGCCAATTATTAGGCCATATTGCCTCAGAGTGTCCTAACCACAAGGTGATCACTTTGGCCGAGTGGAGAGCTGTGGATGAACAAGAACAAGAGGGAGAATTTAAAGGTGAAACTGAAGAAAACCTTGAGGAAAGTCAAGAAGAAGTTGAGGAAGAAGCTGATGAAGGTGAGATGCTAGTTTTAAGGAGAGTCTTGAATGGCCAGAAGGGAGCTAAAAACGAACAGAGAGAGAATATCTTTCATACATGGTGCACGGTTTAAGGCAAGGTTTGTTCTTTGATTATTGATGGTGGGAGCTGTGCTAATGTGGTTTCTCTTAGTATGATTGAGAAACTAGGTTTACAAGATACAGCCCATCCCCATCCATACAACATACAATAGCTAAATCAAAGCAAAGGACTTCAAGTTAACTCACGGTGCCTCATCTCTTTATCCATTGGTAAGAGTTATCAAGATTAGCTTCGGTGTGACATTATACCTATGGATGCATGTCATGTATTATTGGGCAGCCCATGGTTGTATGACCGAAAAGTAATGCATGATGGGTTCTTGAATACTTACTCCTTGTCTAAGGAAGGTAAGAAGATTACTTTGAAGCCATTGTCACCATCTGAACTCCTCAAAAACAAACCCACAAAAGGCCATGAACATTCAGGTTGCTTATTTACCTTCAGTGAAACTCTCTTAAAGGCTTCTAATCATGAATTTAAGGCTTTTAAAGAGTGGATCTTAACCATTTAAGATGAACAAGAATCCCCCATGCCAACTCACCCTATTGCTAAATCACTCATTCAAGCATTCTGTCACTTATTTCCAGAAGACACCCCCACGGGTTTACCCCCCAAAAGGGATATCCAACACCACATTGATCTCATTCCTAGTTTTGTCCTTCCAAATAAACCTGCTTATAGAATGAACCCAAAGGAAACCCTAGAGATTCAAAGGCAAGTGGAGGAATTGATGTCAAAAGGACTTGTACATGAGTCACTAAGTCCTTGTGTCGTACCTGCCTTGTTGGTTCCAAAGAAAGATGGTAGCCAACGAATGTGCGTGGATAGTAGAGCCATAAACAAAATTACAATCAAGTATAGGTATCCCATACCTAGACTTGAAGATATGTTGGATGAACTATATGGCTCTAAAGTATTTTCAAAGATTGATCTTCGAAGTGGCTACTACTAAATCAGGATAAGAGAGGGAGATGAATGGAAGACTGCATTCAAAAATAAGGGAGGTTTATATGAGTGGCTGGTTATGCCATTTGGTCTTTCTAATACTCCTAGTACATTCATGAGGCTAATGAATCAAGTATTCAAACCTTACATTGGCAAGTTCGTGGTGGTCTACTTTAATGACATTCTAATCTATTCCAAGGATGAGCAAGCACACCAAGATCATCTCAATCAGATTATGCATGTCCTAGAATGTAAGCAGTTGTATGGTAATCTTAAAAAATGTACTTTCTTCACTCAGGAAGTTACATTCTTGGGTTACATTGTTTCTAGAGAAGGGATCAAGGTAGATGAAGGGAAGATAGAGGCTATTCGGCCTTGGCCTCAACCACAAAGCATACATGATGTTTGAAGTTTTCATGGCTTAGCTTCTTTTTATAAGAGATTCATTAGAAATTTCAGCACCATCATGTCCCCTATGACTGAAGTGCTTAAGGGAGCACCATTCAAATAGAACCCTAAAGCACAATCTGCCTTTGAAGAAGTAAAGAAGAGACTAACTCAAGCACCAGTACTAGCTTTGCCGTGCTTTGAGAAGGTCTTTGAGGTTGAATGTGATGCATCTGAAGTGGGAATTGATGGAGTTCTTACTCAAGAAGGTAAACCATTAGCCTTCTTTAGTGAGAAACTATGTGATTCCAAGAGAAAATATTCCACTTATGACAAGGAATTCTACACTATCATTCGGTGTCTAGAGCATTGGAGCCATTATTTGGTGGCTAGTGAGTTTATACTTCATTCTAATCATGAGGCATTGAAGTACATTCAAGGCCAACACAAGCTTAACTCACGCCATGCTAAATGGGTAGAGTTCCTCCAGTCATTCCACTTCACCATAAAGCACAAGTCAGGAAAGTTGAATCAAGGTGCGGATGCATTGTCAAAGAGGTATCTCCTTTTGTTTCAACTAGATGCTCTCATTCTTGGTTTTGAGCATCTTAAGAGTCTATATGCTGAACATGAAGACCTTGGGAGCCTTTATTCTGCATGTTCAAAGCACCCCAAGGGAGATTTCTTAGTCCAGGAGGGCTATTTATTCAATGGAGTATGGCTGTGTATTCCCAAGTGTAGCACCCGTGAGCTTCTAGTTAGAGAAGTTCATGGTGGTTCCTTAGCAGGGCATTTTGGAGAGTCAAAGACCTTAACCATGTTAGGGGAGCATTATTACTGGCCAAGGATGGAGAAGGATGTTTAAGATATCCTAAGAAGGTGTGGAACGTGCCAAGCAGCTAAGAGTCACACTCTACCTCATGGTTTACACACCCCACTTCCCGTACCTACTCTACCATAGGTAGATGTGAGCATGGATTTCATTTTGGGACTGCCTAAGACCCAAAGGGGAAAGGACTCAATCTTTGTGGTGGTAGACAGATTTTCAAAGATGGCACATTTCATTTCCTGCAACAAAACCAATGATGCTACACACATTGCCAAGCTGTATTTCAAGGACGTAACTAGACTGCATGGTATCCCTATGTCCATTGTTTCAGATAGGGATACAAAATTCTTGAGTCATTTTTAGATTACTCTGTGGAAGAAGCTTGGCACCAAATTGCTATTCAGTACCACTTGTCACCCCCAGACTGATGGTCAAACTAAGGTAACAAATCGAACCTTAGGCACTCTCCTAAGAGCTTTGATTAAACCTCATGCTAAAGCTTGGGATTTACTCTTGCCACATGCTAAGTTTGCATACAATAAGGCCCCCAGCAAGGCTACTGGTCTTTCACCATTTAAGGTGGTGTATGGGATTGATCCTCTTAGTCCCAATGATCTTACCCCACGGCCTCAAGACCAGAAACCACATGTTGATGCAGCAGCAAGAGTAAAGGAGATTCAGAAACTTCATGAGTTAGTAAAGGCAAGGATTGAAAAGACCAATGCAACCTATGAAGCCCAAGCCAACAAGCATAGAAGAAAGATTGTATTTTAACATGGAGACTTAGTATGGATCCACTTGAGGAAGGAAAGATTTCCTTCTAAAAGGAAGAACAAGCTCATGCCACGAGCTGAAGGTCCATTTGAAGTCTTGGAGAGGATTAATGACAATACCTATAAGGTTGATTTACCTGGTGAGTATGAAGTTTTAGCCACGTTCAATGTAGCAGATTTGAGCCCCTTCTATCTCGACACTTCCCTACCAGGTTTGAGGATCAAATCTTTTCAACAAGGGGAGGATGATGGAATCCTACCTAGCTTAGGCCTTGACCATGAAGAATCAAGTCCAACACGTCTAAGAACAAGGTCCTAAGTGAAGAAGATGGCTCACATTTTGCTAGAAGATCAAACTGCAACAAATGGGCTAAAAGGCCAGAAAATGCCCGGTTTTGTGCACCTCGTTTCTTAAGATACATTGTGGCTTAAGTCTAATATTTTTGCATTTTTGGAATCCTCATGATGTTAACTTTCAGGTTCAAGCATTGATTTCAAATCATGCACACAAGAGGATGGGAGACCAAGGCCCTTTTCCTAACCGGCCAGTTTGGACTCCAAACTGCACGGTTAAATGTTTAAGCCAAATTACCCTACTTAAACATGTCATAACGTTGATTTCCTTGCAGGGGGGTTTGTATACACCCCAAGGTTTCCTTCTATGGCTTTAAATCCAAATCATGATCACTTTTGCTAAGGGAAAACCAGGTCAAAAAAACAGGTTGCAAACTGCCGGTGAACCCGGTTTGCTACTGTCGGTTTATTTTTGCCTTCAACTGTGGGTTTCCTTCAGTTCAAATGGTTTGGCACACACCCCTAGGCCTCTAGAAGACTGATGATGAGCTGCAAAAGGGAACATCCTTGAAAAGAACAACCAATTAGAGAGGAGCTGCAAATAAAGATGTCCGTTGCTTCTTATTGGCCAGCCGAAAAGGGACACTTACTTTACGGCTGAGCACATGGTCTTTTGGTTGAGTTTCTAGTTGATTAAGCTTAAGGATGAGTTAATTATGTTGTAATGATCATTTCTCTTGCTTTCCTTAATGCTTTGAATGTAATTAAGCTAGCTTAAACTTGCGTAAACAACCGGTTAGTTCTAACCGGGTACTTAGCATAGTTAACACCTTTCCCTCTTAGGAAGGAAAGGTCTAAGGTGCTTGCTAGCTTGGTTGTATGCTTGCTAGGTGTGTAAACAAAGGGGAAACACGACCTTTGGCTGATCATAACTTACTTTGAATGAGAAAATCAGTTTGAGAGCAAACAAGCTTTCGGCTTCCACAAAAACTCAGCTTGCTTATCCTTAGCTAGGCCGGTTAAGGTGGTGATCAAGCTTAGTCCTAACCTTGATTAAGTGGTGATTTCTGTATCTTGATCAAGCTTAGGGGCCCTAACCTTGGTTTTGGTGGTGATTCTGTATCCAAAATCCTAGATTACTTCTATCCCATTCTTCCATTATAGTCACGGATTCCTTGAATTCAAGTGAGTCCAAGCTGTTCCATTGTTTCTCTTTGGTTGTAAACTCATTTCCCTTGAGCTTTACGTCAGCTTGGCCTAACAAGCACTATTCTTGAGTTATCACTCTCCCCACTTCTCCAATTTCATTTATAAGCCATTCATCTTAGCTCTTCAAACCAAGTAAGCTTCTAAGTACAATCAAAGTTGTTGAACTCATAAAACTTTGTAACTTCTTTGCAATATTCACAATTATTTAGAAACTTCTAATAATATCTCCAAATCTCATGATTTTGTTCTTCCCTCATATTACCGTTTCAAGGTCTACTTTAAAAAATTCATATCTTTCACCCTCGACCTCAGTTGAGCCCTAAAACCCTAACAAGAAAGGCTTAAGAAGTCCCGCAACACTTTTAGTCACAGTGAAAAATCCAACTACCACACATGACCTCTAAAACTGAGCTTAAACAAAACCGTGCACAGCTCCAATTTATTTTGCACAGTCTCCGCAAATTGGTCAAAATTTTGTCCATAAAACTTGGAATTAAGTAATTTTAGAGACCATTGAAAGATAACTCATTGAAATATCTATCCACCAAAAATTATATTTTTTTGATACACCGATTATTGCCGGTTTATTCCCAAATCTGCTTGTTGTTTTTGGGTATGTTTCCCAGCTCTAAGTGCCCCTTTTCTTCACATAACACTCAAAATACTTCCATAAACTCACTTATTTGCATTAATAATTCAAATAACCTCTTTTGGCCACTTATGGGATTTTCCATAATCCACTAATTTTGACAAAACTCACATAACGTCATTCTTTTAAATGAATAACACATCCAACCTCCAAATTTCACCTAATTTAATCTAATAACGTACTTGATTCCAAAAATCAAATTAACCATGTATAATCATGAAACTCTAGATTATGCCGCATTCATGTTTCCATGCAAATCATCATAAATGAATTTAATAAGATGACCAACAACGTTAAATCAATTTTTCATGCCGAAGATCACAACGTTAAATCAAAGAACTCAAAGTTCATCATTTTCACATCAAGCTTGCATGATCATGTATGATCTCAATTCGTACATGCTTCAAAACTTACCCAACCATAATAAAACATCAAACTAGCATTCATTTTTATCAATGTAAGATGATTTATAATCAAATCCAACATAAAACCAAGAATTAAACAAAGTTGGTATTTGGTGTTTGTGAAAGCTATGGGTGGTGCTGCCAGTAAGCCGTGGTGAGGGCAACACAAGGGCTGGCTGTGGGGTGTAGAAAGAGGAAGAAGAAGAAAGCTTGGTGTTTTTACTTGGTTGAAAATGATTCCAAGCTAGAGACAATTACTTGGCTGAGTTTCATCCTTCCTAAAATATCTTTTTACTTATTAAAGTTTGGTACAAATAATGGTGATTAACTTAATTTAATTACACCAAAATTTTCGGGCCACAATTGAGCCCAAAATCAATTGGGCCCCAATTTGGGCCCAAATGAATTTGGTCAAACTTAATGAATTTGGGCCCAAATTTTTTCATGGTTAAAAATTAAATTTTGTGATATTATGAAAAATAATTTATCACTTAATCATATTTACGGGGGCCTGCTGTCGATTTACCCAAAATTATTATGGTAAATAAAACTTGAATTGCAGGATGGGGCCCAAAGTGAATTCTCCCAATGGGGATGATTAAATGAGATAAATAAATATTGAAAATTAATAACATGACTTAATTAACTAAATAAACATGATTAGGGTCGGGCTATTACAAGATGGCTAGCCCATCAAGGAGGAGGTCATACATACAGATATTTAGAGGCTTGAGGACCATTGTAAGTAACTTCAACAACGGTACAAAATATTATTGCAACTGCTGGTTGAAAGCAATGATTATTGAAACTGATGATAGCTATAAGCACCGTTACGTTGTCTATCCCTAGAGAGGTAAATATTGAGTAATCGCAATTATATTTGGTTGTTATGTTACAAGTAATTTTGTGTACCCCATTAACCCGTGTTCTCCTGTTCACTTCATCTATGACTGCATGTAGAACCCGAATGCATGTCCGTACTTGGAAGCAATTGATTCAGACTATCTGAAACAAACAAGAGATGTTATTGACTAGCTAACTGAAGAGCTACAGGAGGCTCGGGATTTGGTATGCACTGAACAAAGCGATCACCATTTCATCCGACAAGCAAATTGGGCAATGGATTGCAAGATAAGGGCTGGTCTTGGTAAATGGAAGCTATGATGTGCAATATACGGAGTTCTGAACGTTGTTCTTATAATTTGGCTGATGTGGGTATGCGGAATGTAACCCCATCGACGTTGGTGGCCATAACAAACCGGTTTGCAGGCTCTTGGATCATCTGTAGGGTTATTCACTGTGCATATTAGCACGATGTGATTGTCGTAAGGTATGTTGGTGGTGTCTTCATTGTGGTTACCTAGGTATAAATCAACGTGTAGGTAAAGCACATGATGCTTATGGCTGATTTTGGTCGTAATGACTTCAGTTTGTAATATTATAAAGTTTTATCATATTGGTCGATTTCGACGGTTTCGTTTGTTGGCATAATAGGTTAACAGGTGATTGATGCGACTACTCATTGAACCAAATAGGGAATAATTGTTGTATATGACTGATGTTGTTGGGTTGTTATTGAATTCTATTGCTCGAATAACTTGCCTCCAAATTGGACTGTTTTGTAACATTCGAAAAGATATTGTTTGTAAGAACACGTAATCGGATTCACTATGTTGTACACCTATTAATTACGTTGTTTACCACATCTACATTGTACCCAACAACCATGTACACAAGGTTAATAATGAGGAAAACGTTCCATATGGATTATATTAATAATCAAAATAGACAACACTAAATGAGGGCCATTACATATAATTATCTTGTAAATGTTGACGCGCCATTAACTCTTGCTGTTCCATTGAAAATTAGTTGGCCACATTTCATACATTTGCAATGTAATTGAGGTGAGTTTTTATGACCTTAGCATGATTAATGTTAAACGTGGCTTATTACCCACCACAAAGGACAAGTAATGATTAACGGGGTTTGGTGGGTAATCTTAGCGTCATTTTTGTGGCTTCCTACTTAACCCCAGCATGGTTACCCCACCCTCATTATAAATGCTTCCACCCACCCTTTACAATTAAGTTGACCATCATAACTTCTTTGATCATCATCCCACTCCAATACCTGCTGAAATTAATTGTGAGAATTAATTAAGGTTAGATGGAGTTCAACGGCCTCCTCAATCTAATGCCTTATCTCCAATCAAATCTCAACATGTGGCACCTTCTACCAACCACCACATGAGGAATGTCATTGTCGTACTTTGTGAATGTGGTATAGCAATTGAATTTGCTATGGATCCACATGTGCCCAACATGCGCCAGTCGGTTTGTTGTGAGGTATGCCATGGTAAACTATTATGCTTTCCAATTGTTAGTACTTTATCGTTGCATAACAAGTCTAACCGTATGCTAGATGTATAGAGGAGGTGTGACCATGATGTGTGGTTCAAGTGCAGCCGCACAAAGGTGGAAAAGGCCACTACAATCCACTAATTACAAGCATCCATCAATAAACTCAAGGGAATTCTGCTAGAAAAGGGACACGCAGTTCGGGCATCCTAGGAATGGAATACGAAGCTAAGTTCTTATCTCTCATGTGTTAAACAGCATAGTAAAGCCTGGATGGTTACAAGCGCTATCACGTTACTTATATTGTTTATAGTGGTGACTGACGTTTCGAAATGAATATGGGGGAACTTCATATATTTTAGTGTTCAGGCCCTCCCACATCGTCTGGAGCTAAATGTTTTATAAGGTGCACATAGCTATTGATGGTGCATTATTTTGGGCAACGTCATGGGCAACTCAACATGTAGATATATATGATGTTATTTTCCACCATGACAATTAAGAAAATAACATTGTCTAATGTTTAACATCTAAACCCAATAGTAACTAAGTAATAAATTAGTGTCTGATGTTAATTTCATATGAGGGTTAGGAGGAGAATGCATCCATATGTTGGTATAACTTGATCAACATATGCGTATTTATTTATATAGTTGTGTAATGAAAATGTGTACCTAATACGAACATAAGTTCCTACGATTAACCATCGTTCATAACTTTACATATAGTCATAAACATGGGTTCAATAATGGGAATGCTTGTGTCAATGCCAACCACAATCTAACGGGCCATCCACTGGTAAACAAGAGTCCAACTATTGGTAAGCGTGTGTTTCAAGGAAAGTCAAGTACCATAGTTTGTAACATATACTACAAGGGTACACTTCCTTCCAATTCTGGGTAAACTGTAATGACTTTGAAACCTAACTACATGCACCATATGTCCATGTCCAACAGAGGATAACTACATCAGAGGGGAAACCCCTAATTCTACAGGTCAATATGTCCGCCAAGCATTCATCTCGCAACTGTCGGATGTCCTTTTAATTGAAGCACATCGTCTGGCCATTAAGGGCTGGGACATCGATGTAGATCATTACGAACATGCCACAATCATGACCACTGCAACAAGACCGTACGTGTATTTTGTTAAATATTTCCATGTCAGCAAAACAAAAGAAGGTTAGTCGTCAAAAATTTGCCAACGCCACATACTTGTTAATAAGTGAGGATGTCGGTGTATATGTTAGTCCTCACAAGTGAGAGGGTACCAGTAACTTTCTACACAGTAAACAACCAACGTTATTGAACAGATCTGAACCAACTACAAAAGTGAAAGTTAACGTGGAATTATCTTACCTGCATGGTCCACCAGCTTCCTACGCTCTTGCTTATCCTTGGCTTTGCTTATAGGTGATGGATCATACACGCACATATACATCTGTCACAAATCCACTTGCAATAGGAGCCAATGCTTGGCGTGGTCATCGAACACCGGCAGCAGCACATGCAATCGGGGTAGTCGTAAGTACCTAATACAATCATGTACTCCACACATGAATACATTTTAACTATGACCAAGTGATGAACACACCTGTGAGACATGATCCAACATGTGCTTCGGTAATGCCACTAGTAGAATGTATCTTACCATAGCTAATTTTGCATGCGTTTGTCACGCGACCATGGATGTCAACAATATAGCATATAACCAATGAAATTCAGGTACAAATGTTGTATATGCGATACGTAATTAAAGTGTAGCTTACGACCTCAGGAGTCCTCACAAATATTGATGTTTGACACCATTTAGGAAACAAACACTACCGTTCATTGAGGAGGGAACTGTAATGGTCGATTGCAAATCTGTTAATGCAATACTATCTCGGTTAAACCCCAAGACCATTTCCTGGGACAAGATTCACCAGCCCTCTAACATCAATAGCAGAAATACGCTGTGCTCCGCCTTCAGTTAGGTACAGAACCCTGCAAATGTCAGTTGCGAACCAATGAGGTTAGTTCAAACATGAATCATGGAGTATGTGGTGGTGTTTGACGGTGACTGGACAAATAAGTTAATACATACGGAACTAAAAGCGACACTAACCAATCATAATGTTGCTTGAAGGACTTGCACCGGTTGCGAACATCACAATGCAACTTCTCAACATCCTCAGACAACTTTGACATCAAACAGTTTAGGATAGCCTACAAAGCACATGCCTGAAGCAGTATATATTTAAAATTCTTATTCTACGAACTGATTATTCCCTACAGTTGGTAGTCGTTACACTTCTCCGGCTTACCTGCTTCTCCAAGGTGCTTTTCGGGGCAGGGGATGCACTGACCGCAAGTGCATACGAAGGGATAAGTTGAGTGTGCTATTATGGAGTGCTAACTGATTCTACAGTAGGATCAGAGGTCGTAACTTCCTCGGAAGCCTACACGAATTTCCAAAAAAAACATAACCAATGAAAACAAACATTAGCATGCTAAGTTGTGAAAGTACCATCTGTATTTTTTGAATGGTTCAGCAAAAAAATAAAATAAAAACCAACGTTATGACACGTTGACATGTCTAGCACAGTACTGGCTTATATATACCCAGGTTGACTGTGCCATCATAGTGGCAGACGCGCGCACCCAGAGATAATGTGGTATGTTACCTGCTTTTCTAAGCTGGTGTAGGGGAAAGGCTCTAAGAAGTGCTGCAATTAAGGGGTTAATTGATTGTGCTCTTTTGGAGTGCTAAGCATAGCTACAATGGGCTTTGAGTTCTCATCTTTCTCCGTAGCCTACATGAATTGTACTAAAACGTAGCCAATGAGAACAAGCATTATAATGACCTGCTGTTAAAGCTGCATGTCCATTGTTAGACTGGGTGTAATAAGTAAAAACAATTCCTAACGTGTTAACCCCACTACAGCCCTATGTGTACCTTGGTTGACTGTGTTAGCAGAGTGGTATACGCACACATAGATAACAAAGTAGGCACATGACCTGATCCTCCAAGGATGGGGGACTTCCATCCACTTCAAGATACGCGCACATAGATAGCAAAGTGCTTACATTGGGTTTACCTCAGTAGGCCATCATTTTTACCATAGTGTATTCTGAGTAGGACAGAGATAGATAAGTGAATCCCTAACCTTGCATGCCTGACATCAGCTACTATGTAATGTGCATGTCATTCGCACATCAAGGATTATAAAATTGGGTATATTTAACTGCTGCCGGTGCAAAATGAGGGGGGGCTCAAGTGCTTGCATTGTGTTTACCTAGGCAGGACATTATGTTTACCATGGTGTACTCAGAGGAAGACATAGGTAGACAACTGAAGCCATAGGTACTAGTTATGAAAAAGGGGGGTTCCTTACTTATTAGTAAGTTCTCTACTTACGACGGCCATCATGTATACCATGTGACACGTACCTCATCAGTCATCGCTTCCACAGTTGGGGAGGTTGGATCAGGTAGACCTGGTTCGATGATATTAGCCTATGCAATAGGAGGCTCCTAACCTCTTTGATGAGCCACACTCACTGTAGTCGCTTTAAATGTGCCACCCTACAGAATACATGGCTAGACCAATCACCACAAGCTTCCGAATAAGTACCCCCTACTTATTGGATCATAACAATAAGTTCGGGAACCTTCCCATCCTACCCCCTTCAGCAGTTGCACATGACACATGCGTATGAATTTGAGGCATATGCACTGACCTTTTAAGGATTGGTATCCACTTTCGTAGCATGCTAAGCAACGAGGATGGGTATGTTGCCACCGATGGTGAGCACACGACCTTCGTCGACCACCTCAGGAGGATAACTCCAACAATCATCTTCTCCCTGCGCAACAACAACAATAAGTGCAAAGTATTGTTGCATTTGGACTCAATCAATGTTTTGCACATGTAACTTCTATATTTATGTTTGACTGACCTGATGCATGTTAGTGGGTAATAAGGGCGTATCTGCATTGGTAGGCTACTTAATGAGGGGCCTTCCTTACTGGCCAATGACCCAGGAGCATCGGCGGAATCGTTTCGAGGAACTTTAGGATCATTATCTCCAACCTACAAAATACATTGGTCACGTAATCAATTTCGTAAGGTGATATGTTCGTATAGGGACAGGGCCTACAACGATTTTTTGTAATAACTATGAATTGCTCATATCACACTCACCAGTTGTTGGCCCCATTGCTTGAAAATTTATATCCACACACACTACTATAACCTACTACACTAATACAAGCATACTAAGTTGGATGTCGATTATTTCATCGTTTAATGTAGACTTCTGGATTTGCAAATGGCTGCACTATTTTTTGACCTAAAGGGGTGCAACCTTAATAATTGCATATAGTTTATCCATAAACAGGCATCAAATACTTTTATGCCATCGTAGATAAAATTGCCAGCTGAAGGAGCTTCTAGCCTCACCATCTAAGTCGACAGCTTCCTCATTTGGAAGTCCCCTTTGCTTAATTGGCTCATTCGATACCCTTCCTTCTTCTGTTAATGTTGCCCCTAAAGCCATTACTATGTTATAGTTATATAGATTTCATACAAGAAAATTAATATATCTCATCCTACTTTACAACAATTAACCCATAACCAATTACAATTTACCTATATACCTGGATGCATGCAGATTGCACCTTACCTTACCCCTCTTCTACCACCTTAACAAAGTTGCTAACGTCCTCCTCTCTAGCGACTTGTTGAGGGATAGTTTTTTGTTCCTTTGATGTTGCCCCAACCTGTTTCTTCGATCGCTTATGAGCTTTGTACACCTTTGTGCATTTACGTTTGTCCTTCCCTGTAGCCTTTTTCGGGTTTAGGTAAGGAGAGGACTACAATGCAAATGGGTTCCGCTGACGAGGAACTCTCCTAATCCTTTCAGTAATTATTGAGTCCCTTCGTTTAGAACCCATATATGTGTTTATCATTGCTATCTCCCTTCCATCATCTACTGCCTTCATATGCACAACTGCTTGCTCGGCAGATTTGCCCAACTTAATATCTTCACCAGTCGTGTGATCAACATCCATTTCATTTTCCACCACACTGAACTGCAAATTAGTATCCTCCAAGGATGCATCAACAGCCTTGAATAGCCTATGCGCATGTCTTACCTCAGTAGAATGCATCTGAGGCGATAGTGGGAGAACAACAGTGTCCTCCCCACCATGGTGCAGCGGTGTACTCCTTCCTTCCCCAGGTTCCACCATGCTCTCACCTCCTACTATTAGTTTTTGTCGTCTAACCTCCGATCTTTCATCCGTCCTCTGAAACAAAGCCTTCGCCTGAGCTACGTCCTCCTTTGTGGCCGCATGGGCTTCTTTCGCGTTTCGTAGTGTGTCTCTTACTCTTCTTAGTCGCACCTTCATGCTTATAACTCCCTGCAACATTGAATACAAGCCATAAGCACGTCACACACACAGTTACAATAGACTTGAACATGCTACTCAGTGGTCTGGAGACCACACTTTTCAATTGTATGTAATCCGCCCATTTCATACCCACATTATCATAATGTGAACTCGTTCTTCGTACTAAAATTTAACTGCTTTGTAACTTTTACCAATACTAACAACCGGATATAGTAACCAAACATGAATTCAGTGTGTTATTTCAACTCTAACGCATACATATACATATAATTTTTATGAGTCTTACCTCCTTATCCTTCACCTAACCTTGACACTCATTCGAATTAAGGAAAGCCCTCACAACAGCTTGTGCTCTCTCCTTTTCCCTCTCCTCAAAGACTGGGTATATTTATTCCATACGAAATTCAAATAATTAACCAACTACATAAGTTCTTGTTACAGTACACATAACTTCATTACAAGTGAACTGACCTGGCTCTCCTAAATGCTGATAACTATCTCCCTTGTATCATACTTTTTCCCTTTGTACAAGTGCAACCAACTAGAAATTCGTAGCAGGCATTTGTCATCTGCAAATGAGTAAATGCTGGTGTGCTCATAAAATCACACCTATAATTTACCAACGAAAATGTCATAACTTTAGCACACACACAACATGATACTCATAAACATTAACACAGTTGGGTACCTTCATTTGCTTACCTGTAATATCATTACAAAGCCATTGATTTACAGATTTCTAGTGCTGCGTATCTTCTCTTGTGTTTCCTCTATCGCCTCTACCTAGAACATCCAAGTAGCCTTCACCTAATTGTGCTCACCCATGCCCCTTACATCCTCCACCATGGTTATCAAATCCCATGCCACACCTCCAGCACATCTAGGGAATAGCAACCTACAACGCTTACAGTTTGGTGAACATTCCCATAATCTCAATTATATTATTCAACCTGTACAGTTCCAATAATACCGAGATGTAATTCCTATATATGCGCATATCTTTCACCATTTTCCTTCTCCTCCTCTACTCACGGGAAACATGATTATCCATTGCTCCCTTTAATAGTTCCTCAACCTCACCGGTAACCTCAGTACGCTCAAACAAAATAGACTTCTCATACACAGGAAGCCCCGTAATCAACGCGACATCATACACTAAGAAAGCTACCTCCCTCTGCCTGAGCTTAAAGGACTTAGTGTCTAAGTTCTAACAATCAATGAGGGCCCGCACCAAGTGTCAGTCCATTACAAATGACCTGTAGTCAAGCACTGGACTCCGCACAATTTCTCGAGTAGCTATCTTCTAGTCGTCATCCAACTCATTATGCATTTAGGGCACACACTGCTTCCAGTGTACAACGATGTCTAATAATAATATCCACACCAGCCTCTGCCACCTTTTCACCTTCCTTAAGTGCCACTACCTTCCCCTTATCTGTCCGCACCTCCGCTTCCTTCCCTGCTATCCCACATCTACCTTACCTATATCCTTCTGCAGCTTCACTTATTGGCCTCCACTATCATGCCTATTCTTCGATTGCATCTCCACCCCCAACTTCCCACCGCTGTTTGTACTAGCCTCCTCCTCTAAAGACACTGACAAGCTACTCGTACCGCTGCCACCCTCTTCATTCTCATAGCCAGATTCACTTTCATCTATCTAGTTATGTGAGTTACCCTCCCCCATGTCTATCACTTCCACGATAGGGCTTTGATCTCATTTCGGTCTGATATGCAACTCCATGACAAACACCTGCATCGCATAAATCATAATGAACACATTACATACCACATTAAATTACTTCACGGTGACATTCCCTACCCCCGTTATTCACCCAACAAGGGAAGAGATTTATATACAAAACCTTTCTTCCCTTTACTAAATTATTCCACCATGTTTAGCACGGTATACATTTACTACATCATAGGTTCACAACATAAATAATGCATCACTCAACTGTGGACCTCAGTGATAGTACATTACTAAGCAATATCTGCACCTTTCACTTGTAACCATCTCTCCATTTACCGAAGGAGTCCGTCATGTCTACTATGGTATGCAGTTGGTTCAACATGAGGGTTACCAACTGCATCCTATATATTATAATGCCTACAATCTAAGCAACCTTTAGGTGTGCACCTTTTTCACACTTTAATTATCAACAACATGTACATATCTCACCCACAATAGGTAATTTCCCTTCATTTAGATATTCAATCTAACATCACTACCATGGTACACATTGAATACAACATAGGTCAACAATTGAATCAGTAACATGTAATGCCTATAATAAAGCCACTTCCAAATGTGTGTCTCATTAACACTATAACTAGCAGTTACATAAGTACTGAATAAGCACCTCACACTTACAATAGTAATAAACTTGGGAAGCGGTTTGTCCCCTTACATTTACACTGTAAGTCCATTAAGTTTACCATGGTACACCCTGACTGTATTCTAAGTACACATTTGACTCTATTACATTTACTAGCTACGTTAACCAACTTTCTAATATGCTGCTCATTTCCCTTTTAACTATATATACTTCAGGCGGGGTTTCTCTATCATTAACATCCCTACGTTTACCTATTAAGTCAATCATACCTAACATGGTATTACTCACTGTAATACAGGTTAACCAGTGAATCCCTTACAGTTACTATATATGTTTACCAACACAAGTAATATGATGGCCATTCACACTAAAATCATGGCAATGGCTTTCACTTGTACCTTTACATACTTGGAGATGTGTTTCGCTAACAATAACATCCCTATGTTTTCCTATTAATCCCATCATGTCCACCATAGTACCACTGAACAACAAATTCAGGTTAACACCTAAATCACGTACTCATTTACAACTCACTGTACCTAAACTATCCATCTAGTATGCCTGGGTATACCTATATTCATATCTAGGTAAACAATGCTATATCTTATTTATCACATGCATATTAACCCTAAACATTGCTCTCTTCCTTGAACTACTACAGTTCATTCGAGTTTTCACATACTCAATATGTCATTTCATCATGCACACCTCTCCATCACCACAATTGGTAATATTTTCTACCAATTTATCAGAATTACTTCACACCAATACATTTTGTTGTTCCCATTCTTTACCATTTTGCACACATATTCGTGAGGAGTAACATGCAATCGGCTAAATTAAGTACACCCGACTCCAACTACAGTAGGATCATTCCTCATAATTACAAAAACTATGAATTTGGGATGAAATTTGTACTTACCTGTTGTGTTCATAAAGATGGTAACTAACTACGCCAACTCCTTCAACGTTTTCCTACCTAATAGCTGGATTTCTTTCCAGTCTTCCTGGAATTATAGAGTTTAGGTCTTCGCCAAGACTGCGACTATCACCACTATCATTGACGACCACAAACTGATCCCGTCCTCCTCCACTATTGCTCTTTCACTTTCCCCCTCTCTATCTCTTCCTTCACCTCCCTGTTCCTCGCTTGTGTGACTTCCACTAGATGGTTGCCCAACCTATCCATTTTGTCTTTTGCCCCTCATTCTCAAGATAAGTCATTAAGGGCATTATTGTCATTTCACTTGCATTTCTAATTTCAGCCTTTCAATTTTCTCCCTAAAACCAACACTCATTTGTTGGAAAAAAAAGGGGTTGGTGAAAGCCTTGTTAATGCTTCACCTACCTATAAATTTCCCTATGCTAAAATGCTGTACATTAGAAAGGGTTGATGTTCTTTGGCGGTGAAGTTAAAAATTAAAAATAACAAGCTCATGCCTAATAATTCTCCTCTAAAGCCTGAAAGAGGTGTAGTGTATATGAGCTTTGTAATAATAAGGAAAAACCAAAAGTAATAAAAAAAATACCACCATGCTTGTCAAGTCGTCATGTGTGGTAGGTAAGACCACTTATATATAAGACAACTCCCGCATTATAAGCTAGGAGATACTCTCATGGCGTGTTCCCACTCCAATAAGAGTGGTTATAATTTTTCAACTGTTATTTTACGTGGAGATGGTTCTAAACATAAGATTGTTTATAGTTACATAAGTGCGCATACATGAAATTTTTTTGGTGGAGTGAGTACAAAACATCTTTACAAAACATGTTTAAAAGGCATGTGGTGATCTACCTGTTAATCGTCGATCTTTAAGTTGCTTAGGGTAACTCTATGTGGCATAGAAAAGGTTGGTCTGTTGTAGATGGTATTGGAGATGACCCACAGTAGTGAGCTACGCCAATGGATGGAAGAGACCTATGAAGTCACTTAGGAGGGGAAGATTTTGAAATACCACGTACAAGTTATGAAAATGCATAAGTCAGTCAGTCTATGAGGTACAACTAGGATGTTGTACTTATTAAGTGGGGGTGACTATAATATCTCTGTATGTGGTTAAAATCATGGCTTCAACAACAACAACACCAGCACCTCCGAGTGTAGGTCTTGCTTTCGCGGGGTTTGGGGAGATCCGGATGTAGCTAACTTTACCTTCACCAGGATCCCTGTTTGTAGAGGTTGATTCTAAGAGACAAAAAACTAAACGTGTTTAGATTCAAACATGCAACTTATGGGTTGTTGCATAGGGGTAAAATCTAGGCTCTCACACCAATTGGCCCCCACATGCTAGCTTAAAAAAAAAAAAAAAAGCATGGCTTCATTCCATCAAAAAAAAAAGAAAAGAAAAAGAGTGGCATTAAAAATCTAAAATGACTACTTATATTAGCTAATACACCTTTCTTTTTAAGGAGCCCCATCCTTAGAACTCACAGAATGGATCACTCTTAGGATTGACGACCTTATAGAAAGTTTCTTAGTTGGAAGCAACTGAAGACAAGGGACACTAGAATGACGTGTGGTATGTGATTCATGGGGTCAGTCGTTGATCTTTAAAATTGTCTTGAGTAGTTCTGCTTTGGAGGGGGCATGCATCATAAACATTCACAATCATTTTATGGCAAGGAAAAATGTTATACGAGATGAAGATCTATGATGTTCTTTTGGACTAGAAAGACCCTCGATCGTATAGCTAGCAGGAGAGGACTTCAACAAACTTTTCTCTCAAAGTAGGGCTAGGTGGGAATAGGGAGGAGGTATATAAGGAAATTTAGATGAAAATTATGGGTGAAGAGTGATCAAGACTTTGTATTATATTCTTGATTCTTGATGATGTTACAATCCCAAGTTACAGGGCTATTTATACATGCTATGCTTCACGGCTAATCATCCTATCTTGTCGCCAAAGCCTACGAATTATGGACAAAATATTAACAAGATATTAGGTGGACTTTGTTACCTAAACAAAGTAGTATGCAATCTAGGACTTTGTTTCCAAAACTAAGTATATAATCTACTTGTTTCCTAATACTCCCTCTGAAGTTGGAGCACGGGGATTGGCTATGCCCAACTTGCCTTTGAGAAACTAAAACTATTGCTTCCTAAGAGGCTTGGTAAAAATAATAGCTACTTGATACTTCAAAGGCACATCAGTTGTGAGATCTTTGGACATGATTGGTTCTCTGACAAAGTGACAATATATTTTAATGTGTTTTGTGTGCTCATGAAATATAGGATTCTTTGCAATGTGTAATGTTGTTTGATTATCACAATAGAGTTTCATGGGCTTGTCAGGAAAGACCAGAGTGATGTAAGGAATGACTATATCCAAATTAGTTCACTAGTGGCGTTGGCTATAGCATGATATTCTGCTCCCGCTGATGATCTAGAAACAGTACTATGCTTCTTTTTTCCAAGATATAAGAGATCCTCCAATGGTAACATAATAACCACTAAGAGAACGTCGGGTAAGAGGATAGGCTCACCAATCTGCATCATAATAAGCATAAACTCAATGATCAAAATCACTTTTTAATAACAAACTTTGTCCTGATACCCCCTTTACGTATCGAAGCATCCATTTGGCAGCATCCATGTGTTCCGCCTTCAATTCATGTATGAATTATGATAATACATATACTGCATAGCATAACATAAGCCGTGTGATTGTCAAATAGATGGGTCGCCCAATGAGATCCTTGTAACGAGTTGCATCGTCAAGTTTGGCTCCTGTAGTTAGAGTAAGTTTATGATTTGTCTCTATTAGGAAATCTGCAAGTTTGGCACCAAGAAGTCCACATCCTTTAACAACTTCTAGGGTATATTTTCTTTGCGATAGAAATAATCCTTGTGGCCCTCTTGCTGGTTCAATACCCAGAAGATACTTTAAAGGACCTTAGAATTATTGCCGGTAAGTACTAGATCATTAACATATATCAATAAGGCCATATACATATCTCCTTTCTTATAGGTAAATGAAGAGTAATATACATATGATTGAATAAATCCATAATGCAACAATGTTGAGGTTAGCTTGGCAATCCATTGTTGTGGCACTTGTTTTAGTCTATAAAGATATTTCTGTAGTCTGCAGACCTTGTTTCGTCCTATGGAGCGAAAGCTAGGAGGTAATTTCATGTAGACTTCCTCTTGCAGATCCCCATATATGAAGGCATTGTTAACATCCAGCTGATGTAGTTCCCATCCTCGAGTAATAGCTACTGATAGAAAACATTACACACTTACCATTTTTGCTACCGGGGCAAATGTTTCATTGAAATAAAATCCTTCTATTTGTTGATCTCTCGAATAACAAGTCTTGCCTTGTATCATTTGATGGATCCATCTGAATTATGCTTGACTCGATATACCCATTTACAGTTGATGGGCCTTTTACCTGGCGGTAAGTCCTCAACTGTCTAAGTTTTATTTGTTTCGAGTGCCTCAATTTCTTTTGCCATAGCTTCTCTCCAATTTGCATCATGAACGGGCTCATGAAAATACATGGGTCCACAATTTTGGTAATACTAGCAAGATATTGTTGACCTACAATAGAGAAGTTTTCACAAGTGACATAGTTAGCCATTGGATAAGGCTTACCTGAGGAGATCTTTCAGAGCGGGTTGGATGAAGTGGGGCATTTTGTTTAAGCAGAGTACCACACGTAGTCTTACAAGTGACTTGGCCCCTTCCATTCTCGTCTTGCTCGTCCCAAATTTTTAGCTGTGGGCTCTTGACTGGAACTCCCTCTGTCTGTTGAGTTCTCGGTGGGGGAGTTCGGTGCATTGCTATTGGACTCAGTTGCTGGCGAACTAGGGAAGGCCTCATTGTATTCTAGGGTTGTTACATCAAGCCTAGATCTACTGCCAATAGTTACGACAGTCTCTGGTCCAGACTTACTACCAGTAACCACATCAGTCTTGGGTCCAGGCATGGATGGCCCAGGACTGGATTGTATTGCTTGTCCAAGTCTGGTTTATGGCTTAAAGCTGGACTAAATTTCATGTCCAGTTCTGGTTTTGGCTTGATGATTGTAAGGTCCATGATCGAACTGCATTGTTTCGCCTAGCCCACTTGATTGAGAAGTGTCAAGGGTCATATTTGTGTTTCCATGGGCATGCATTTCTTTTCCTTGAGTAGAATATTCAAGGTAAAAAATTCTCATATCTTGCATACTATCCCCACATGACTTGTTTGGATTCATATAAGGGAATATGTCTTCATAAAATATTATGTCTCTACTAACAAATAATTCCCCAGAATCCAAGTCATAAACTTTCCAAACTTTCTTTCCAAAAGGATACCCCACAAAAGTGCATTTTGTACTCCGGGAAGCAAATTTATCTTTTTGCGTTTGGTATATATGAGCATAACATAGGCATCTAAAAACTTTTATATGATCATATGTGGGTTGTACATCAAATAGAAGCTCATAAGGTATCTTGCCTTTTAAAATAGGAGAAGGTGTCCTATTTATTAGTTATGTTGCCGCTAAGGCACATTCTCCCCAGAATTCCAATGGTACATGTGCTTGGAAACGAAGGGCCCTTAGCGCATTTAATATCTGACGATGTTTCCTTTCAACTCTACCGTTTTGTTGGGGTGTATCAACACAGCTTGTTTAATGTACTATACCATGGTCATTATAAAATTTCTTCGTGGGATTGGAGGTGAACTCTTTTCCGTTGTCACTTCTTATTATTTTAACATTTATGTTAAACTAAGTTTGCATCATCACACATAAATTCATGACTAGCCTAGATGCCTCACCTTTGTCCTTCATCAAATAAACCCAACTCCCTCTACTAGCATCATCAACTATAGTTAAGAAATAATGTGCTCCACATAAATACTCAACCCTATATGCACCCCAAATATCATAGCAGATCAAATTAAAACAACTTTCGGCTTTATTATTACTTAGAGGGAAAGGCAATTGAGTTTGTTTTGCCCTAAAACACACATCATAAGGTTTATTGCTACCTTTATTTTCAAAAAATCCAACTTTACCAGAAAGTAATGACATGACTCCCTTTGAAGGATGTCCTAATCTTTGATGCCATACATCACAAACCTCCACTTGATTTGTGTTGGCTTCTTCTGGTGCTGCTAAGTTGAACAAATAGACCCCTCTTTGTTGTTTGCCTGCTCCAATCGACCTCTTCAAAGAATGATCCTGTATCACAGATAGTTTGGGGTAAATGTCACTGTACATACCAAATCATTAATAAGTTGTGCAATTGAAATCAAATTGCAAGTTAATGCAAGAACGAATAACACGTCATAAAGGATTATATTTGGATTTAACTCCACCACTCCTTGTTTACATGCAACGCAATTTTGCCTATTCGGCATTCTCACTAAAATTGGATGAACGTCATGAAGTTTGCTTAGATTTTTAAGACAACCTGCCATATAACATGTTGCCCCACTATCAAGTAACCAATCGCCATTACCTGATAATTTATTGCAGCTTGTTTTTGGGGTGTCAATGAGGCTAAGTAAGTGCTGAATCTGGTCAGCACTCAACCCAGACATTAGAGGTGGACTCATGGTATTCTGGGCTGTCTTGGCTGCTGCTTGATTCTGGGCAGCCTCAGCTGCTATATGGGCTGCATATATGCTCCTCGTCCATGCCACCATTCAACATTTCCTCGATCTTCTCGAGTTCCTCTTCCTCTTCCTCGGGTATGTCCTCCTCCTCGCTGATACCCAGCTAGCAGGGTAGCCAATGATCTCAAAACACCTCTGCTTATCATGTCCTGTTTTGCCGCAATGTCGATAGGTTGGATGATGTGTCGCAGATGCGTTTCTGGGCACACTAATAGCAAAAGCGATTGGGTCTCAACATTGTTGTCTCAGTGCACCATGATTTTTTGGTGGTTCTCCTCCTGCATTACTACATTAAAAATATTATCAAGTTGAGGTAATGAGTCTGAAGCAAGTAATTAACTTCGTATTGATAAAAATTCATCATCATTCAACCCCATAAGGAACTGATGTGCCTCATCCACTTCGTACATCCGAATAAGTTTCTTGCCTGCTCCACATTCACACCCTTTGCAGGTGTAGATTGGTACCTTTTTACATGATTATTTAGCTCATTTCATAAAGTACTCAACTTGTTGTAGAAATCTCCCATATCAAAACTTCCTTATTTACAATTAACAATAGCGGATTGATAAATGCTCAATATGTATATCATTTTAGGACTATTTTGTGTCATTTTTAGGAGAATACTATGCTTATTGTTGTTATTTACTCTCCTATTCTCGATTTATGCTTGGGTATAGTTGTTTGATATGTTTTACAGGATTTTTAGTCTTTTCACCCAGCATTTGCCCTCCAAAGGCTGTATTTTGACCTCATCCACAGTCATCCATGTTATGCCATGACTGTAGAGTAAAGAATGAGAAAACATCCGGCTCCAGCACAGGCCATGGTTGGACGGTGGTGCACCCCACGGACCGTGGTGAGCCTGTAACTGTTGCCTCTTTGTTTTCCCTCGGTTGTGTGGCTAAGATTGACCGAGCTTTTCTATATAAGGTGATGTTCTGCAACAGTAGAAGAAATCCAAGATCATTCCAAGCAAAGCAAAGTGTAAAGTAGCATAGATTAGTGCTTTAGTTTCTCAAATTATGGTCTTTAGTTTGGTTTTTGTATTGATGTGAGTCTTGAGTGTGAGAGTTTGTTCTTGAGGCAGTTCCGAAGCCGTTGGTTGGAGGTCATCTCAGTCAATCCCCTTTTCGCTCAGATTTCATCAATCTTTGGTTAGTTTATTATTTATTTTATCATGTTTGAGTAGTTTTCTTTAGTCTAGGGATTTAATAGTTTGTGAAATTGTTATTAGATCATGTTTTAATCTATACAATTGTGCTTATTTTAATGATTGGTTTGATTTTGTTTTGTCAAGCCTTTGGATTGTTGTGAGTTGATTTTTGTCTACATTTGCTTGCATGCTTGAAACAAACGAATGAAAAGCTGAAAGGTGACATTTGATTGTTGGACTGCTTGATAAGACTTAACGTAACTTCATCTTGAAAGAGAGATTTATATGTTAGGAGGGCTAGAAACTAATCGAAGACTTTGAACTTTAATTAAGGCAAATTAGTTTGAAAGAACGACTTTTACTTAGTTTAGGCAAATTTAGTTGATTTTGAAAGAATAGACTGAGTTTTTGAAGAGATCACAATTCCTCGAATTTAACCAATTAGAAAAAAGCACATGTTCATTATTTTTGATCTAATTTCCTTTCGCAACTACGAGAATTCTTAGACGTTTTTCCCTTATTGATTTAGAAAAGTTTATTTGCTATTAAATTGAATCCACTTAAACCAGAGTTTTACTTAGCACATTCTAATAGGCAAGACTCGGTAAGTTACGATTAGTCCCTGAGGAATGATATCTTTTATCTATACTACAACTATCCGTGCGCTTGTGGTAGTCCACACATCAAGCTTTTGGCGCCATTGCCAGGGACTAAAACTATTAATGATTGAGTTAGTCTAGCGAAAGTGACTAAGTATTTTATTTGTTTTTATTGTTAGTTTTGTCTTTGTTTCTTTGTTTGCTTAATCTGCGCTGGTGGTGTTCGTGAAAGTGCTTGCGTCCGATCTTGTACGAACCCGATCCAGAGATTGAGAGGACTTTTCGCCTAAGGAGGAAAAAGCAAAGCATTGAAGAGCAAAGGCGCGAGGCAAGAAGGAATTCAAGCATGGCAGAAGGTTACCAACGAATGACTCTTCGCAATTTTGTTACCCTGGGAGTGCAGGGGATCGTCTCAAGGATCACTCACCCTGCTGTAGATGCCAACAACTTCGAGCTTAAATCGGCACTCATTTCCATGGTGCAACAACCTCAGTGCAGCGGAACTCCGTTAGAAGACCCAAATCTACACCTCTCGGTCTTTGTAGAGGTGTGTGATACGCTGAAATTAAATAGAGTCTCTAGTGATGCGATTCGGCTGCACTTATTCCCTTACTCATTAAGGGATAAAGCGAGGGCTTGCTTTCACTCTTTGCCGTCTGGATGCTTAACTACCTAGGATGAGTTGACAAGAGCTTTCCTCGCCAAGTTCCTCCCTCCAAGCAAAACAGCGAGCCCAAGGAATCAGATCGCCAACTTTTTGCAAAGAGAAGACGAGACGCTTTATGAAGCCTGGGAGCATTTTAAAGATCTGCTACGTTTATGCCCCATCATGGTCTTTAGTGTTGGATGATAATCCAAGCCTTTTATAATGGTGTGACCCAACTTGTGAGGTCTACTATTAATGCGGCGGCAAGAGGAACTCTAATGAGAAAAACTGAGGAAGAAGCCTATAATCTGATCGAGGAGATGGCGCTTAACAACTTCAAAGGTCCACTGAATGAACCCAACCCAAGTGGCTGGAGGTAAGCTTGATGTTGATGAAATTACTTTACTTTCTGCTAAAGTAGATGCCATGACTAAAAGACTGGACTAAATAAATGTTAATACGGTGAACTCTAGTGCCCCTTCCCCTTGTGAAATTTGTGGTTTAATTGAGCATATATCTCTGAATTGTCAAGTTGGGAGTCCTTTTTTCCAAGGCCCTGATGAAGTTAATTATGTTCAAAATTTCAACCTGAGACCGACCAATGGCCATTACTCTAATACCTATAATCTGGGTTGGAAGAATCATTCGAATTTCTCTTATAGGTCAAATCCGAACACTGTGAACATGCCCCTTATGAATGCTACAGTACCCCTTGGTTTTTAAACCCCGATTCCCTTCCCAGACGCCCCAAAAGTCAAATTTAAAGGTAATGATGGAAAACATGCTAATGGCATAACAAAAACAGGATGAGTATATTATGCAATTAGCCTCAAAGGTTGATGTGCTTACAACTCATAATAAGATGTTAGAAGCCTAAATTGCCTAAAAAGCCACTTTTTCATCCACGCCCTCACATAGACTACCTAGCAAACCTGAGCTTAACCCAACGGACCAATGCAATGCGATGCTTCTACGAGGAGGAAAACAACTAGAGGGACCTAAGGAAATTACTAGCGATGAATCTTCACAAGATAGGAATGAGCATGTCGAGAATGTTAAGAAAGAAATATCTTCACCTTCTAAGGAAGTAATTGATGATGTCATGCATAAGCCTGACGAGGTTTCTAGGGACCCTAAGACCATTTCTCCAAAGCCTTACACACCAACTTTACCATTTCCTCAAAGGATGGCTAAGGCAAAACTTGATATGCAATTTGAAAAGTTTTTAGACGTCCTTAAGAAACTCTACATAAACATACCGTTTATTGAAGCCTTGACCCAAATGCCTTCATATGCTAAATTTCTGAAAGAAATTCTGTCTAACAAAAGAAAGCTAGGAGAACATGAGATTGTAGCTTTCACTGAAAAGTGTAGTGCAGCAATTCAAAATAAGCTTTCAGCTAAGTTAAAGGATCCCGATAGTTTTTCAATTCCCTACTTGATAGGGAGTGTGCCTATAAACTGTGATTTGTACAATTCAGGGTCAAGTGTAAGCTTGATGCCCCTTTCTCTGCGTGAAAAATTGAAATTAGGAGCGTTAAGACCAACTACTATCTCCTTGTAATTAGCGGACCGTTCTGTAAAATACCCTGTGAGTATTTTGGAGGATGTCCCAATAAAAGTAGGGGATTTATATGTACTAGTAGACTTTGTGATTCTGGAAATGGAACAGGATACACGGACCCCAATCATTCTTGGGAGGCATTCTTGGCCATCGCAGGGTGCCGCATCGATGTCAAAAACGGTACACTAACTTTTGATGTGGGTGATGTTCATGTGGAATTTAATTTACTAAGAGCTGCTAAGTTTTCTTTTATTTATGATGAATGTAATAAGATTGATGTGGTTCACGGTTTAATATGGAAAACCGCGTCTAGCTTTAATTCTGATGATCCACTTCAGCACTTGATGTTGAATAATAGCACTGCTAAAGATGAAAACTTCGAAGTAGCTGAATATGCTCAATTGCTAGAACCCTCTCCACCAATTCTGCCTTCCCTTACTAAGGTGGAATTATTGCAAGATGAAAGTAAGCCCTTGTCTGATGAGGCGAAAGCTCCCGAGGTAGAGTTGAAGCCTCTCCCTTCATCACTGAGGCATGAATTTCTTGGACCAAAATTTACATATCCCGTGATTTTGAATGCAAATTAAATGTGACCCAAGTTGACTCTTTGCTTAAAATGCTTAGGAAGCATCATAAAGCCATAGGATATGCCCCAGATGACTTAAAAGTGATTCATCCTTTCTTGTGTATGCATTGAATCTTAATGGAGGACGACCATAAGTCATCAACTGAACACCAAAGAAGACTAAACCCTAGCATGCAAGAGGTAGTTAAAAAGGAAATATTAAAGTTGCTCAAAGCCGACATTATCTACCCTATCTCAGATAGTATGTGGGTAAGCCCAATCCATGTTCCATATAAGAAAGGAGGGATGACTATTGTCAAAAATGAGAATAATGAGCTAATCTCTACTAGGACTGTTACAGAATGGCGTATATGTATCGATTATCAAAAATTGAATAATGCCACCCGTAAAGACCATTTTCCCCTTCTCTTCATTGACCAAATGCTTGAACGATTAGCAAAGGACTCATATTTTTGCTACTTAGATGGATATTCGGGATTCTTTCAAATCCCTATCCACCCAAATGACCAAGAAAAGACTGCTTTCACATGTCCATAAAGAATGTATGCTTATAAACGAGTGCCATTTGGGTTATGTAATGCCCTTACCACATTTTAACGTTGCATGATGGCTATCTTTTCAGATTTTATTGAGGACATAATGGAAATCTTTACAGATGATTTTTCTATGTATGGTACAACGTATGACCATTTCTTGGATAACTTATCTAAGGTTTTGCAAAGATGTGAAGATGTGAATTTGGTCTTGAATTGGGAGAAATGTCATTTTATGGTGCAAGAGGGAGTTGTCCTTGGTCTTGTTGTTTCTAACAGAGGCATTGAAGTTGACAAAGCAATGGTGGAGGTGATTGAAAAATTGCCCCCACCAACCTCTGTAAAAGGTGTGAGAGGTTTTCTCGGACATGTCGGTTTTTATCGACGGTTCACAAAAGATTTTTCAAAGATTGCAAAACCTCTTACCCAATTGCTTGTCAAGGATGTGCATTTTGCATTTAACGAAGACTGCTGGAGTGTTTTTCACATATTAAAAGAGGCATTAATCACCGCCCCCGTAATGCAAGCTCCAGACTGGGACCTGTCTTTTGAAATAATGTGCGATGCAAGCGACTATGCCGTAGGGGCTGTTTTAGGTCGGCGGAAGGACAATAAACCATATGCAATATACTATGCAAGCCGCACTCTTGATGAGGCTCGAGTGAATTATGCCACAACCGAAAAGGAGTTCTTGGCAGTTGTCTTTGCCTTTGAAAATTTTCAATCCTATTTGATCAATTCCAAGGTCATAGTTTTCACGGATCACGCCGCTTTGAAACATTTAATGAAGAAGTCCGATTTCAAACCTCAACTCATCCGACGGGTCCTCCTTCTTTAAGAGTTTGATTTAGAAATCAAAGACAAGGTAGGGTTGGTAAATGTAGTTGTCAATCATCTATCTCGTTTAGGCCTAGAGGCCACTCTTAGGGAAGAGCTTCCCATTAATGATTCTTTCCTCGATGAGCAGCTATTAGCTATATCCCAACAAGCTGCCCCATGGTATGCCGATGTGGTGAATTTCAAGGTGTTCGGCGTGTTGCCTCTAGATTTGTCCTACATATAAAGAAAGAAGTTCTTTACCAATGTAAAATACTATGTGTAGGAGGAACCTTTCCTTTATAAGCTATACAGAGATGGGATATATGGAAGATGCTTGCCTGAAGATGAGGTCTGTAGTGTCTTACACCACTGCCACGCTTCAACCTATGGTGGCCACTTTGGACCAGATAAAACCATTGCGAAAGCACTTCAAGCAGGTTTCTACTGGCCCACGCTTTTTAAGGACACAAGGAAATCTATCATGACTTGTGATAGATGTCAGCGAGCAGGGAACATTTCCAAGTGATATGAAATGCCTCAAAGTTGCATACTCGAAGTTGAGTTGTTTGATGTATGGGAGATCGATTTCATGGGTCCTTTTCCTCCTTCCCATAACAACCTTTACATCTTTGTGGTGGTTGACTATGTTTCTAAGTGGGTGGAAGCCATTGCATCCCCAACAAATGATTCCAAAGTTATCCTTAAATTTCTACAGAAAAATATTTTCACACGATTTGGTATATCAAGAGCTCTTCTAAGTGACAACAGCACAAATTTTTACAACACTTTTGAAAAAATATGGGATATTTCATAAGGTCGTTACGCCTTATCATCCCCAAACAAGTGGGCAGGTGGAACTCTTGAATAGAGAATTGAAAAGCATATTGGAGAAAACAGTGGATCAGTCCCGCAAAGACTGGTCCTTAAAGCTTGATGATGCTTTTTGGGCATATCGAACCGCGTACAAGACCCCTCTAGGCACCACTCCATACGGGTTAGTGTTTGAAAAATCTTGTCACTTGCCAGTGGAAATGGAACATAAGCCTATTGGGCTATAAGGACACTCAATTTTGATCTTAAAGCGGTTGGAGAACGAGGATTCCTGCAACTAAACGAGCCCAACAAACTAAGGTTGGAGGCTTATGAAAATTCACATATTTACATAGAGCGAACTAAGATTTGCTATGACAAACATATCATGACGAAGCATTTTGAACAAGGTGATATGGTCCTCCTATTCAACTCAAGGTTAAGATTTTTTCTACGTAAACTGAAATCCCGATGGTTGGGACCATTTACCATCACCTAAGTTCAACCCAGTGGAGCAATGGAGATATGGAGTGAGTCTACCAGAGCTTTCACAGTCAATGGACAGCGATTGAAGCCATATGCTAGCTGACCCGATTCGACCATAGATGAAGGGTCACGCGCAGCAAAGTTTCTGGGTAATTTTTGACCCCATCCTCCTTCACCTCCTCCTCTCTGATCTTGTTTTCTACTACTCCCCTTCTCTTTTTATTATGTGCCCACATTGAGGGCAATGTGTGATTCAAGCATGGGGGAATTAGTCATTTGACTTGGCATCTGATGCCTGTTTTTGTTTGGTGTGTTTATTTTTACTTCGTATATATTTTTAGTGGTAGTTTTTGTAGTTTTTGTTTTAGTTTTGTTTTAGAAGTGCATTTAGTTTTCTTCTAGGTTGCATTTTAGTTTCTTTCTTTTATTAGTTTCTTTTGCATATTAGTCTGCATGGTTAGTAGGAGCATAAATGTATAAACCAAATAAAAAACACAAACAAACAACAAAAAAGAATAACAATAAAGGAAAAACAATCCTCTGATGATGATCTGCTTAGATTTGGTAGCTTTCTTTGGTTTAGTTTGATCCTTTGATTCGCCCGAATTGTGCATAAAATGTTTGCGAATGAGTTTTCAAAATAAATTGCATGTTTTGACCACATGTTGGATACGAATTGATTTTCCCCATGAGTCTTTACAAGATTTTGGCATGTGTTTACTAATGAGCTAGCTTTGTCTTTAGTAGATGTCCCATAAGATTTTGAGTCTTTAGAGACTATTTGTCATTTTAGTCTTATATTTTTTTCATGTACGACTCTTACTTGACGCCGTTTCTCTAGAACTTGCTTTGATTCTCATTCAAGATCACATTTCACATATGCATTTAGGCAATATGATTAAGGCATTTTTCTTTGCTTGATTTGTTTAACACCATGGCCAAATAGCCACCTTGGCTGTGTATTGTATACCTTGTTAGCTCCTTTGAGCCTGTATCCGTTTTTCTTAATTTGAACCTCCTATTATAACTCATGGCCAAATACTTGTCTTACCTTTAAGCCAAGGGTAGAGGAGTGTTTTATTCTTTTGCATCAAGTTTGATAGAGCGTTAGTAAGATGGAATGATATCTTGTGGTGAATTTTGGTTGTTTGGTGCAGGGTTGTGAGATATTGATTAATCCCTTATTCTATCGTATAAAAATTTGGAGAAGAGTTGGAATTCAAAGTTTGCTATGGATTTCTCCCTTGGCTATCCCTTCTGAATGGAAAAAAAAGTGCATGTGAAAAAAAAGCACACAAAAACAAAATTTTCGAAAAAAAAGAAAAATGAGAAAAGAACAAAAGAGAAAAAACAAACTAAAGAAAGTGTTAGCCTTGTTGGGAATGTAAGTTATTTGAAATTTTTGACTCTTTCTCTCTTCATTTTGGGATTCATTTTGTTGATGAATTGATAAGGTTTAAGACGGATGTTGTTTGATGCATTGGAATTGTTTAGCTCTTAGTCCTCCTCATTTCCAAAAACATTTTTTCCCCTCTTACCTTTACCCTTAGCCCCATTACAACCCTATCAAAGTCCTCATAATTGTCTAATGTATTTGCATTTTTAGTGATGGCAAATTTTGACAATCTTGCCAAACTTATGGTAGATTTGCGTCTAAGGTTGAGATTTGAGAGAACCTTCATGTATACATTTCAAACACATGAGTGTTGAGTGCCACATAACTATAGTGAGGTTCTACCAGCCTTACTAGTTTCGCTTGTTTCATATGTTGAATGACTGTATTTGATAATTTGAGGGAGATTTCTTTCAAGATTCAACATTGTGGTCTATAAAAAATCTTTGAAAATTTCATTCCGTATTCTGGTTATTAATGATTTTTGTACCTTTTTGGGCTATCTTTGGATCAGCTTTGCCATTTGAATGTTACTTATATCTATCTTGAGGAGGCTGTGTATATTTTTAATCATTGCATTGCTTGAGGACAAGCAACAGTTTAAGCATGGGGGAGCTTGATAAGTGCTCCATATGTATATCATTTTAGGACTATTTTGTGTCATTTTTGGGAGAATATTGTGCTTATTGTTGTTATTTACTCTCCTATTTTTGATATATGCTTGGGCATAGTTGTTTGATGTATTTTGCAGAATTTTTAGTCTTTTTACCTAGCATTTGCCCTTTAATTGTTGTATTTTGACTTGCCCCACAGTCGTCCATGTTATGCTATGACCGCAGAGCAGAGAATGAGCAAAAATCCAATTCCAGAACAGATCACGGTCGAACCGTGGAGCACCCCACGGACCGTGGTGAGCCTGTAATTGCTGGCTCTTCGTTTTCCCTCAACTGTGCTGCTGAGATTGACCGAGCTTTTCTATGTAAGGTGACGTTCTATAGTAGTAGAAGAAATCCAAGATCATTCCAAGCAAAGCAAAGTGTAGAGTGACATAGATTAGTGCTTTAGTTTCTCAAATTTTGTAATTTTTAGTTTGGTTTCTGTATTGGTGCGAGTCTTGAGTGTGAGAGTTTGTTCTTGAGGCAGTTTGGAAGCCCTTGGTTGATGGCCATCTCAATCAATCCCCTTTTCACTCAGATTTCATCAATCTTTGGTTAGTTTATTATTTATTTTATCATGTCTTAGTAGTTTTCTTTAGTTTAGGGACTTAGTAGTTTATGGAATTGTTATTGGATCATGTTTTAATCTATATAATTGTGCTTATTTTCATGATTGGTTTGATTTCATTTTGTCCAGTGTTTGGATTGTTGTGAGTTGATTTTTGGCCTATATTTGCTTGCACACTTGAAACAAACGAATGAAAAACTGAAAGGTGACATTTGATTGTTGGACTGCTTGATAAGACTTAACGTAACTTCATCTTGAAAGAGAGATTTATATGTTAGGAGGGCTACTGAGTAATCGAAGATTTTGAACTTGAATTAAGGCAAATTAGTTTGAAAGAATGACTTTTTCTTATTTTAGGCAAATTTAGTTGATTTCGAAAGAATAGACTGAGTTTTTGAAGGGATTACAATTCCTCGAATTTAACTAATTAGAAGAAAGTACATATTTATTATTTTTGATCTAATTTCCTTTCACAACTACGAGAATTCCTAGACGTTTTTCTCTTATTGATTTAGAAAAGTTTATTTGCTATTAAATTGAATCCACTTAAACTAGAGTTTGACTTAGCACATTCTGATAGGCAAGACTCAGTAAGTTACAATTGGTCCCTAAGGAATGGTATCTTTTATCTATATTACAACTATCCGTGGGCTTGTGGTAGTCCACACATTAAGTTTTTGGCACCATTGCCGGGGACTAAAACTGTTAACGATTGAGGTAGTCTTGCGAAAGTGACCAAGTATTTTATTTGTTTTTATTCTTATTTTTGTTTTTGTTTTGCTTGTTTAACCTGCGCTGGTAGTGTTGGTGAAACTGCTTGTAGGAATCTTTCCTAGTTTATGTGAAGTCCGATCTTGTACGAACCCGATCTAGAGATTGAGAGGACTTTCCGCGTAAGGAGGAAAAAGCAAAGGATTGAAGAGCAAAGGCGCGAGGCAAGAAGGAATTCAAGCATGGCAGAAGGTTACCAACGAAGGACTCTTTGTGATTTTGTTACCCCAGGAGTCCAGGGGATCGCCTCAAGCATCGCTCGCCCTACTGTAGATGCCAACAACTTCGAGCTCAAACCAGCACTCATTCCCATGGTGCAACAATCTCAGTTCGGCGGAACTCCCTTAGAAGACCCACATCTACACCTCTCGATCTTTTTAGAGGTGTGTGATACGCTAAAATTAAATGGAGTCTCTAGTTATGCGATTCGGCTGCGCTTATTCCCTTACTCATTAAGGGATAAAGCGAGGGCTTGGTTTCATTCTTTGCCGTCTAGATGCATAACTACCTGGGATGGGTTGACAAGAGCTTTCCTCGCCAAGTACCTCCCTCCAAGCAAAACAGTGAGCCTAAGGAATCTGATCACCAACTTTCTGCAAAAAGATGACGAGACGCTCTATGAAGCCTAGGAGCATTTTAAAGATCTGCTACGTTTATGCCCCATCATGGTCTTTAGTGTTGGATGATAATCCAAGCCTTTTATTACGGTGTGGCCCGACCTGTGAGGTTAACTATTGATGCGGCGGCAAGAGGAGCTCTGATGAGCAAAACTGAGGATAAAGCCTATAATCTGATCGAGGTGATGGCGCTTAACAACTTAAAAAGTCCACTGAATGAACCCAACCCAAGCGGGTTGGAGGTAAGCTTGAAGTTAACGAAATTACTTTACTTTCTGCTAAAGTAGATGCCATGACTAAAAGGCTGGACTAAATGAATGTTAATACTGTGAACTCTAGTTTCCCTTCCCTTTGTGAAATTTGTGGTTCAATTGAGCATATATCTCTGAATTGTCAAGTTGAGAGTCCTTTTTCCTGAGGCCCTGCTAAAATTAATTATGTTTAAAATTTCAACCCGAGACCAACCAATGACCGTTACTCTAATACCTATAATCCGGGTTGGAAGAATCATCTGAATTTCTCTTAGACGTCAAATCCGAACATTGTGAACATACCCCCTATGAATGCTAGAGTACCCCCTGGTTTCCAAACCCCCATTCCCTTCTCAGATGCCCCAAAGTCAAATTTAGAGATAATGATGGAAAACATGCTTATGGCACAACAAAAACAGGATGAGTATATTAAGCAATTAGCCTTAAAGGTTGATGTGCTTACAACTCATAATAGGATGTTAGAAGCCTAAATTGTCTAAAAAGCCACTTTTTCTTCTGCACCCTCACATAAACTACCTAGCAAAATCATGGATCTTCTAGGGATTGAAAGAAAACTTAAGCTAGAATTCAATTATACATGGTTTTGGTAAACTGAAATCAAGCTAAGCAATCTTGAACATGTGAGATGAACAAGAGAGAATGATAGTTCTAAACTGATGTCTGGATACAAAAACACCACCAAGCACTGGTTTAAGACCCTAAGCTTTTATTAAGATATAGAATCACCACTTAAACAAAGATTAGGACTTACTTGATCACCACCTTAATCGACCAAATTAAGGATAAGCAAGTGAAGTGTTTGAAGAACGAAAGCAAGAATGCTCTTAAACGGGTTTTTGATTCAAAGTCTAATGTTTCTCCCAAGGCCATGAATAGCCCTTTAGTTACGAGCCTAGCAACCACCTAACCAAGCAACCAAGCTCCTAAGGGTTCCTTCCTAGGGAGGAAACGTCTTAAGTTAAGCTAATCTTCACGGTTAGCACTAACCCGTGTACTAGCTTAATTAATCTAAACTAATTACAATCCAAATGAAAAGGGAGGCAAAACAAATGATGTTTTCAACTTTAATTACAAGTGATTAAGCCTAATACAATCAGGTTTCTAGCAAAATAGAAAGGGAGCAGCCATAAAGTAGTGTTCACTTTTCAGCTAGCCAATTAGCTTCAAGAGACATTTCTTTTGCTACCTTGCTCCCCATTGGTCATTCTTCCCAAAATAACTCCCTTTTGCAACTAATGATTGATGTTCTAGATGCCTTGAAGTGTGTGCCAATCTAGCTAGAAAGTAGCAAACCCACGGATGAAGGAAAATTGGCCAGCTGCAACAAACCGGGTTCACGGGACAGAATTTACTCGGTTTTCAGTCTTGAATTAGACTTATCAAAAGTGGCCATGATTTGGATTTCAAGCCATGGGGGGAAACCTTTGGGCATGTACAAACCCCCCTGCAAAGAAATCAAGGTTAAATCATGTTTAAGTAGAGTAATTCCACTAAAACATTTAACCGTGCAATTTTAAACCAAAACTGGCCAGTTAGACAAAATGCCTTGATCTCCTAACTTCTTTTGTGCATGATTGGAAATTAATGCTTGGACTTGAAAGTAGACGTTATGAGGATTCCAAAAATGCAAAAATATCAAATTTAAGCCGCAATGCAGCTTAAGTTATGAGGTGAACAAAACTGGGCACATTCTAGCCATTTAACTCGGTTGTTTGGTTTTGGCTCTTCTCCACAATCTGAGCCATTGCTTGAACTTTGGAGTTGGTAAAGAACCTTGATGAACTTGCTGGACCTTCTTCCTTGCATTGGTTGGTGGGGACTCCTTCATCCTCTCCTTGTTGAGAAGATTTGATCCTCAAATCAGCAAGGTAATCATCGGCTTGGTAAGCACTAAAATCAGCTACATTAAATGTGGGTGAAACTCCATAGTCACTTGGTAAATTAACCTCATAAGCATTTTCATTTATACGTTCAAGTACCTTAAATGGACCATCAGCCCTTGGCATAAGCTTGTTGTTCCTTTTGGAAAGGAATCTCTCCTTCCTGAGGTGAATCCATACGAGGTCTCCAGGTTGAACCACAACCTTCTTCTTATGCTTGTTGGCTTGAGCTTGATATGATGCATTCGTCCTCTCAATTTAGCTCCTTACTAACTCATGAATCTTCTAGATTTCTTCTACCCTTGAAGCTGCATCAGCACTTGGCTTTTGGTCTAGGGGCCATGGTGTAAGATCAAGTGGACTAATAGGATCAATCCCATAGACCAGCTTAAATGGTGATAGACCAGTAGCCTTGTTAGGTGCCCTGTTATAAGCAAACTCTGCATGGGGTAAAAGTAGATGCCAAGCTTTAGCATGACGTTTAATCAAAGCCCTTAGCAGTGTTCCTAAGGTTCCATTAGTAACCTCAGTCTGCCCATCTATTTGTGGATGACAAGTAGTACTATACTTCAGTTTAGTACCTAACTTCTTCCACAAAGTAATCCAGAAATAACTCAAAAACTTGGTATCCCTATCAGAAACAATGGACCTAGGAATGCCATGTTATCTTGCCACTTCCCTGAAATACAGCTCAACAATATGTGTAGCATCATTAGTTTTGTTGCATGGAATGAAATGAGACATCTTAGAAAACCTGTCTACCACAACAAAGATAGAATCCTTGTTCTTTTGGGTTTAGGCAGTCCAAGAATGAAGTTCATACTTACATCAACCCAAGGTAAAGTGGGAATAGGTAGACGTGTGTATAAGACGTGGAGTAAAGAATGGCTTTTAGCCACTTGACAATCCCACACCTCTTGAGTATGTCCTAAACATCTCTCTCCATGGCTGGCCAGTAGTAGTGCTCTCTCAACATAGTGACTATCTTGTTCCCTACATAATGACTAGATAAAGACCCTCCATGAACTTCCTTGATTAGAAGTTCTCTTGTTCTAGACTTTGGTACACACGGTCGTGTACCCTTGAAAAGAAATCCCTCCTGGATCAGAAAATCTCCTTTGGGGTGCTTGGAACAATCAGCATACAACTCCCCAAAGTCTTCATCCTTGTCATACAAAGCTTTTAGATGCTCAAAATGAAGTACACAAGCATCTAATTGAAACAATAAAAGATACCTCCGAGATAGAGCATCTGCACCTTGATTGAGTTTTCTAGATTTGTGGTTGATTGTGAAATGATATAATTGCATAAACTCAACCCACTTGGCATGCCGTGAGTTCAACTTATGTTGGCCTTGAAAGTACTTCAAAGCTTCATGGTCAAAATGTAAGATAAACTCACTTGCAATAAGATAATGACTCCAGTGCTCTAAACATCTCACAATGGCATAGAACTCCTTATCATAAGTGGAGTATTTTCTTCTTGAGTCACATAGTTTCTCACTAAAGAAGGCTAGAGGTTTACCTTCTTGAGTAAGAACACTACCTATGCCAACTCTTGAGGCATCACATTCCACTTTAAAGACTTTACTAAAGCACGACAAGGACAAAACCGGTGCTTGAGTAAGTCTAGTCTTGATCTCTTCAAAGACAGATTGAGCTTTTGGTGTTCATACAATTGATGTACCTTTGATAACTTCAGTCATAGGAGCCATTATGGTGCTAAAACCACGAATGAACCTCCTGTAGAATGAAGCTAAACCATGGAAAGCTCGAACATCATGTATACTCCTTGGAATCGGCCATGATCGAATGGCTTCTACTTTGCTCTGATCTGCTTTAATACCATCTCCAGTAATAATATAACCAAGAAATGTAACTTCAGGAGTAAAGAAAGCACATTTCTTAAGGTTACCAAACAGCTTCTCACGTTCTAGAGCAAGCATTACTTGAGTTAAGTGATCTTGATGTTCATGCTCATTCTTAGAATACACCAAAATATCATCAAGGTATACTACTACAAAATTTCCTATGTACGGTCTGAACACTTGGTTCATCAACCTTATGAAAGTACTAGGTGCATTAGAAAGACCAAAGGGCATTACCAACCATTCATAAAGCCCTTCGTTGGTTTTGAAAGCTGTCTTCCATTCGTCACCTTCTCTAATTCAGATTTGGTAGTAACCACTTTCAAGATCAATCTTGGAGAATACTTTAGAGCCATATAATTCATCTAGCATGTCTTCAAGTCTAGGTATGGGATACCTATACTTGATTGTGATTTTGTTAATGGCCATGCTGTCCACACACATTCTCATTCCACCATCCTTCTTTGCCACCAAAAGAGTTGGAACTGCACATGGACTTAAAGACTCACAGATTAAGCCTTTAGTCTTCAACTCTTCAACTTGTCTTTGAATTTCTATGGTGTCTTTTGGATTCATCCTATATGCTAGCTTGTTTGGTAGGATGGAACTTGGAATAAGGTCAATGTGGTGCTAAATGTCCCTTTTAAGAGGCAAACCCGTAGGTATCTCCTCAGGAAACAAATAACAGAAGTTCTAGATGAGTGTTTTAGTTATAGGGTGTGTGGGCAGTAAACTCTCTAGTTCATCTTGAATGCTCAATATCCACTCTTTAAAGGCCTTAAACTTATGCTGGGAAGCCTTTAATATAGGTTCACCCATAGACAGAAAACAATCAGCTTGTTTGGATTTGGTTTGTGGCTGAATTTCATGAAGTTTAGATGGGGGTAAAGGGGCCAGGGTAATCTTCTTACCATCCTTGTAAATGAGTAAGTGTTTAGGTAGCCATTATGCATAACCCTTCGGTCATACAACCATGGTCTCCCTAGAAGCATATGACATGCACCCATAGGAATAACATCACACCATAACTCATCTTGATAGTTCTTGCCAATGGAGAAAGAAATCAAGCACCGAGAGTTCACCTGAATTCCCTTGCTTTGATTCAACCACTGGATGTTGTATGGGTGTGGATGAGTCATTGTTTGCAACCCTAGTTTTTCAATCATGCTTAGAGAAACCACGTTTACACCACTCCCTCCATCAATGATTAGAAAACACACCTTTCCTTGGACAGTACAACGGGTGTGAAAGATGTTCTCTCTTTGTTCATCTTTAACTCCTCTTTGGTTGCTTAGAACTCTTCTCAAAACCAAGAGTTCTCCTTCATCAGCCTCTTCCACGACCTCCTCTTGAGTTTCCTCAAGTTCTGGTTCACTTTCAGCTTCATTTTCCTCTTCTTCAAAACGCTCCTTCACGGCTGACCATTCAGATAAGGTAATTACCTTTCGGTTTGGACAGTCCGAGGATATATGCCCAAGTCCTTGGCATTTGAAACATCTTCTATTGCTCATGGGATTAGGATTAGGCCTATTTTGAGGTGTTTGGATTCTTTAAGGTGCTGGGGTTCTTTGTGGAAAGGAAGGGGATGGATTTTGTGGCTTAGGAATGGGATTGGAACTCCCCTTGTTAAAAGGTTGGATCCGGTTGAATGGTTTCTGGCTTTGGGGTTTAAGGGGCTGGCTTGCCTTCTTTTGTTGCTCCACTTTGTGTGCCAGCACGCAAACATCATCAAAGGATGTGAATGCTTACAATTCCACCACATTAGAGTACCTAGGATCAAAACCTCCCAAGTATCTAACTATGGTTTGCTCTCCGGGTTCTTGGAGGTCACACTTGATCAATAGCTTCTCAAACTCATGTGTGCATTCTTCTACACTCATACTGCCTTGAGTAAGGTTGTGGAGTTGAGAATAACAGTCTTGGACATAAGTTGGTGGAAGAAAACGCGCCTTAAGTTTAGACTTCATTTTATCCAAAGTACGGATTTCTTTCCCTTACCCGTTTTGCACAGAAATTTGTCCACCACAAAGATGCATATTTTCTTAACCTTAAGGCCATTAATTTGACCTTTTTATGTTCAGGAACATCTTTGTATTCGAAAACCCTCTCAACAGTATGTAACTAATCAAGAAATTCTTTAGGATCAAGCTTACTTTCAAATTCAGGAACTTCCACCTTGAAATCATTGGAATTAGCTTGAGTCTGTGGCTCTGCTCTTGTCATTCTCATTGGTTCATCCTCACTAGATGAATTAGCTTCATGACTACAGACGTGTTTATCTCTTCTTGGTTCGGATTGAAAAGTTTCTTCACTCATTTTTTGCCTTTGCTTCAAAATCATACCAAGCTGCCTTCTTAAGTACTCATTTTGTGCTTGAGTCTCTTGATTCCTTTGAGAATCCTCTTGAATCTTCTTTGACAACAGTTCATTTTGCTTCATTAAAGTTTTAACCCACTCTTCCAAGGTCATGCTTGTTGAACTCATACTCACAGAATGTGTTTCCACTCAAACTAAAAGTGAAACTAAAAGTGTGTTTGGAAATGGATGGATGAATGAATTCTGGAAGTGGGATGGCATACCAGGCCAAGAAGAAACCTTTGCTTTGATACCAAATATGATGTATCTTCAAGGGATTGAAAGAAAACTTAAGCTAGAATTCAATTATACACGGTTTGGTAAATTGAAATCAAGCTAAGCAATCAAGCTAGAAATCAAGCTACAATTCAAATATAGATTTGGTAGCTTTCTTTAGTTTAGTTTGATCCTTTGATTTGCTCGAATTGTGCATAAAATGTTCGCGAATGAGTTTTCGAAATGAATTCCATGTTTTGACCACATGTTGGTTACGAATTGATTTTTCCCATGAGTCTTTACAAGATTTTGGCATGTATTTACTAATGAGCTAACTTTGTCTTTGGTAGATGTCCCGTGAGACTTTGAACCCTTAGAGACTGTTTGTCATTTTAGTCTCATATTGCTTTCATGTGTGACTCTTTCTTGACGTCATTTCTCTAGAACTTGCTTTGATTCTCAGTCAAGATCATATTTCGCATATGCATATAGGTAATATGATTAAGGCAATTTTCTTTCTTTGATTTGTTTAGCACCACGGCCAAATATCCACCTTGGTTGTGTATTGTATACCTTGTTAGCTCCTTTGAGCCTGTATCCATTTTTCTTGATTTGAACTCCTATTATAATCCATGGCCAAATACTTGTCTTACCTTTAAGCCAAGGGTAGAGGAGTGTTCTATTCTTTTGCATCAAGTTTGATAGAGCATTAGTAAGATGGAATGATATCTTGTGGTGAATTTTGGTTGTCTGGTACAGGGTTGTGAGATATTGATTAATTTCTTATTTTATTGTACAAAAATTTGGAGAAGAGTTGGAATTTAAAGTTCGCTATGGATTTCCCCTTTGGTTATCCCTTTTGAATGAAAAAAAGTGCTTATGAAAAAAAAAGCACACAAAAACAAAATTTTCAAAAAAAAAAAGAAAAATGAGAAAAGAACAAAAGAGGGAAAAAAACGAAAGAAAGTGTTAGCTTTGTTGGGAATGTAAGTTATTTGAAATTTTCGACTCTTCTCTCTTCATTTTGGGATTTATTTTGTTGATGAATTGATGAGGTTTAAGAAGGATGTTGTTTGATGTATTGGAATTGTTGAGCTCTTAGTCTTTGGCTGTTAGCTCCTATTTCCAAAAACATTTGTTCCCATCTTACCTTTACCCTTAGCCCCGTTACAACCCTATTAAAGTCCTCATGATTGTCTAATGTGTTTGCATTTTTAGTGATGGCGAATGTTGAGAATCTTGTTAAACTTATGGTAGATTTGCATCTAAGGTTGAGATTTGAGAGAACCATCATGTATACGTTTCAAACACATGCGTGCTGAGTGCTACATAACTACAGTGAGGTCCTACTGCCCTTATTAGTTTCGCTTGTTTCATATGTTGAATAACTGTATTTGACAATTTGAGGGAGATTTCTTTCAAGATTTGACATTGTGGTCCATAAAAAGTCTTTGAAATTTTCATTCCCCATTATTATTAATGATTTTTATACCTTTTTGAGCTATCTTTGGATTAGCTTTGCCATTTGAATGTTACTTATATCTATCCTGAGGAAGCTGTGTATATTTTTAATCATTGCATTACTTGAGGACAAGCAACAGTTTAAGCATGGGGGAGCCTGATAAGTACTCAATAGGTATATCATTTTAGGGCTATTTTGTGTCATTTTTAGGAGAATATTGTGCTTATTGTTGTTATTTACTGTCCTATTCTTGATTTATGCTTGGGTATAGTTGTTTGATGCGTTTTGCAGAATTTTTAGTCTTTTTACCCAGCATTTGCCCTTTAATTGCTGTATTTGGACCTCCTCCACGATCATCCATGTTATGCAACGACCGCAGAGCAGAGAATGAGAAAAAACCTGGTTCTAGAAGAGACCACGGTCGGACTGTGGTGCACCCCACGGACCGTGGTGAGCCTGTAATTGTTACCTCTTCGTTTTTCCTCGGCTGTGTGGCTGAGATTGACCGAGATTTTCTATATAAGGCGATGTTCTGCAGCAGTAGAAGAAATCCAAGATCATTCCAAGTAAAGCAAAGTGTAGAGTAGCATAGATTAGTACTTTAGTTTCTCAAATTTTGTAATTTTTAGTTTGGTTTTTGTATTGGTGTGAGTCTTGAGTGTGAGAGTTTGTTCTTGAGGCGGTTCCCAAGCCCTTGGTTGAAGGCCATCTCAGTCAATCCCCTTTTCGCTCAGATTTCATCAATCTAGTTTGTTATTTATTTTATCATGTCTAAGTAGTTTTCTTCAGTCTAGGAATTTAGTCGTTTGTGGAATTGTTATTGGATCATGTTTTAATATATACAATTGTGCTTATTTTCATGATTGGTTTGATTTTATTTTGTCAAGTGTTTGGATTGTTATGAGTTGATTTTTGGCCAAAATTTGCTTTCATGCTTGAAACAAACGAATGAAAAACTGAAAGGTGACATTTTGTGGTTGGATTGTTTGACGAGACCTAATATAACATCGTCTCGAAAGAGAGATTTATATGTTCGGAAGGCTAGTAAGTAATCGAAGACTTTGAACTTAAATTGAGACGAATTAGTTTGAAAGAACGACTTTTGCTTAGTTGAGGCAAACTTAGTTGATTTCGAAAGAATAGACTGAGTTTTTGAAGAGATTACAATTGCTTGAATTTAACCAATTAGAAGAAAGCACATGTTCATTATTTTTGATCCAATTTCCTTTTATAACTATGAGAATTCCTAGACGTTTTTCCCTTATTGATTTAAAAAATTTTATTTTGCTATTAAATTGAATCCACTTAAACCAGAGTTTTACTTAGCAAATTCTGATAGGCAAGACTCAGTAAGTTACAATTAGTCACTGAGGAACGATATCTTTTATCTATCTTACAACTATCCATGCGCTTGTGATAGTCCACACATCACCTATTTAAGTTGATGAATTTTTTGTAAACTTGTTACTGAATATCTCTTCTTTAAATCTTCCCATATTTCATAAGTTGTGTCTATGTAAGCCACATTGAGTCGCAGTTTGGGATCAATTACATTGAGCAGCAATAAGCAGAGCATGGAGTTTACTAAATCCCATGCATCTACTTCGAAGAATTGCAGTTCTGTACTCTTCTCAGGTCGCATTAGGGTTCCCTTAATGAACCCTAATTTATTATTTACTCTTGGTGCAGTTCTAACTGGCCTTTGCCATAGTAGTAGTTTTTACCATTGAAAACTACTGCAATTATTAATATTCCTGGGCCTTCTGAAGGGTGTAGGAAGTATGGTGAATGGCCCTTAATAACGAAGTTTTTCTTGTCTCCTCCACCCATGACTAAAAATTTTAATGTTTTGGATCTTAATGCTCTAATACCATAAAGAAATTTGGATGAAAATTATGGGTGAAGAGTGATCAAGACTTTGTATTATATTCTTGATTCTTGATGATGTTGCAATCCCAAGTTACATGGCTATTTATAAATGCTATGCTTCACGGGTCACGACTAATCATCCTGTCTTGCTGCCAAAGCCTATGAATTATGGACAAAATATTAACAAGATATTAGGTGGACTTTGTTTCCTAAACAAAATAGCATGCAATCTAGGACTTTGTTTCCTAAACCAAGTATATAATCTATTTGCTTCCTAATAGTATAAGTGTCACAACTTCCCAACACTAATGAAGATTACATAAAATACAGATAAACCAATTACTAGCATAATACAACAAAGTGCAATTACGGAAATGCTTAAAGTACTAAAAATAACTGCTACCGATATTATCGAAGGACCACTTTATACTAATGTTCTCAATTAATTATATATTCCAGGTGCTCCCAACTCCCATACAAGGATACTGGCCAAAAAAACTCATTCGAGTGCCTTTTGGAAGAGTTGTAATAATTTTTTCCGCTGACTTCTTTATCCATTTTATATTTGTATGATCGTAACTAGCTTCTTTCGATACAGAGCAAGTCCCTAGCTATTGTTACTTGAGTAGTGTCTTTTGCTATAAACAACTAACTTTGCGAACTGTATAGAGATGAAGAGGGACAATTTTTTTTAGAATGTATTCTCAAGTACCTACTATTTTAGATAAACTATTAACATGGGTCAATATTTTACAAAACAGTTATTTTTAAAAGTTCTTTCTTACAAATTCATCCCTGAACTTTTTGAATTTTCTAGTTTTGGCCCAAATGGGGTACAAAGTGCAAATACTGAAATTTTTGGGGCTGTTTAATAAAATTAAGCTTATATTTTTGTTTGAACTTCTTATAATGACTTTACTGGTACTAGTTATTACAGTCTACTACTTATATCATAAATATTATATTTTCTATGATTAAGGACCCACCATACTTAGCAAAATAATTAAAGCTAATTAGAGAGTTTCGACCATTACCTGAACTTAGTTGGCATTAGACCCTAGCGTTCCTCTAACTTCTAGTTTACAGAGATTACTAATCTCAACCACACATTTCTTATATCAAGAGCCCCAGATCTATTTCGTTTCCTACCTCAAACCGTAGTCACTAATTAGGTTTTTTATATGTTTAAGGATGGTGAGATTTTAATCAAAAAATTAGAATATTTAAGACATAAAGTTTGATTGAATAATGTTCCTTACTGGGAAACTTCTTTTATTGAAAGTTTGAAAATGAAAATATCACAATGGAAAGATTGAAGAGGGACTTAAGTTAAGATCATTAGAGATGTCTGTTCATAGAGAAATAGAGATACCCGACTTCTCTTTTACTCAAGTACGCTCAATGACTATGTCCTTTTCAACACTCGGCCTCTTTTATAGAGTGGATAAGGGTACATAGGATGCCCTAAAGGTTATAGCACACGTTGATATTTACACATGCCTATAGTAGACAACATTATTTTACTGACCTAACACTTGACAAAATATTATAATAATGATGCAACAACTTTTTAGAGTTTTTTATTGCTAACAAGACTAGTTATCCGTATTGAGATTCCGCATGCATTCATCTCCAATAATGTCTTCCAATTCATCATTATCTAGATAATCATCAAAATCTTCACAAAGTTGGAGTTGCTCTGAATCCCATTTTTCAAATAATTCATGAAGATATTTCTTTCCTTTTTCTGATAAGAATTTTCTAATTTCAACATCAAAGAGATAATCAAAGACATCTTCAGAAGTAGCTACCTCTACCTTTATATGTTTGCTAAACTCATGATGATAAACGAAAATAGTGTTCCCGCAATGCATTAGTGTCATTCCTTGTTCAATTAATGCCCACGTCTGATGATAAATGTTGTAAAAATCGATGGCTCTTGCTAAAGTAGGATCACTAACTAACTCTTGTCGTTCTGGAAGCCATTTTTGTCGTTGATCATTGGGATCATTTAAATCAACTATTTGAACAAGATAATGGGCTGGTTTAAGTTTTCTATTTTCATATTCAATTAATGCGCAATGTACCTCCACATATAGGCATCTATTGTATGGAATTTTTCTTGGACCATCAGGAGATGTACGAATCCAATGGATCCTTCTGAACATGTATTTGGAAACTTAGTTAGTCTTGAGAAAAATAGGTACTTCGGATCTGGGATTTTCATGAGGTAAACTACCATTTAATATTCATTCCCAGGCTTTCACGATGAGGTCATTTGAAGAGATTATATTTGCTAAATAACTAATACCACCAACTTCAGATCTATCGGGAAAGTAGATTGTAGTACTCCATGATTCTCAAATATCACATGAATAATTATAATAATAGTCGACGCAGGCTGCATACCATTCATTGAACCATTTTCTTGAACATGAGAACTTATTTTTTTCTTGAATATCATAGATCTTAGGTAATTAATTTGTAACTCTAGAAGGCTAAATATTTGGACTATTAGGTTGACAAAAGACAGCATACCAAAACATGATCTACTTTCTACATGGGATTCCAAAATATCCATAAAAATTTTACGAGAAGGAGAAACTGGTACCGGTAGTAATGGCATTTCATTCTGGATTTCCTTCATTTTTGGCAGGAGTTCTGCTCTGATGATAACCATTGGCAAGTTCACGAGTTAAACTATCTGTGAGAGAATTCTTTGATCCCTGTATATGTTTAATAGAGAAATAAAATTGGTTAAGGCATGATTGCCAATGCAGGGGTCGCTCTTGCGTTTGCATATTTGATAAATTATTTTTCACAAAATCAAGTATTCTTTTGTAATCAGTTCGAATAAGAAAAGGTTATGGGGCTAAAAATATTGAGAACTTTTCAATTCCTCTTATGACTGCAAGGATTTTTTTTTCATTATGGGATAGTTGCATTCTACTTTATTAAAAGTTCCATTATAATATTTGCAGAGTTTTTCTCCTTATTTGATTTTGAGTACTGGACTTCAATGCTCATTGCTGGCATCTGTCTTAAGAATTAAATAATCTCCTTCATTAAGCAAATTAAGAACAAGAATATTTTTATACATCTTTTTGAAGTTTTGAAAATTTTTTGAATCACTAGGATTCTATGTCCAACTTACTTCTTTCTTGAGTATTTGTTGCAATAATTTTCTCAATTTGGCCAGATCTCTAATGAAATCTAAAGTATAGGTAAGCCATTTAAGAAACCTTTCAAATTGCTTCCTATCTGCAATCTTTTCAGGAAAATTTTCTATTTTTTCTAGAATATGCTTTTGTAGAATAATTTATCCAGCTTTTATCCCTAAACATAAAAATTCAATCTTGTGTTCAGCATAACTACACTTGTTCTTACCAAGTATAATATCATGATCAATGCTTCTTTAGGTGATAGCTAAGACATCATCTTTGTGTTGTTCTATGATTTTGGAAAAGACAAGGATATAATCAATGCAAACTAAATAGTAGTGATTAAGATCTTTAAAGATGTTATCCATTCTTCTTTGGAGTATTTGAGGTTCATTTTTAACACCAAATCACATTACTATCCATTCATAATGTCCTTGAGAGGCACTAAAACCAATTAAAGGAATACTTTCTTTATCCATTTTAATTTGCCAATATCCACTTTTACAATCCATTTTCTATAATCAAGAGGCTCCTTGAATTCTATTAAAAGGACTGTTTTGTTAGAAATGTAATAACTTTCAAAAAGACAGTATTATCATTAAGCTTTTTGTAATTGATTACCATTCTTACTTTTCTTCTTTTTTATTCAGCATGATTTCTTACCATGAAAGCGGGACTGGTGTAAGGACTCTTGTTATTCCTAATTAATCTTCTATCTAGAAGTTCTTTGATTTGTTTATCAAATTTTTGAATGTCCTAGTGTGTATATACTATTTATTTGACTCAAATAATAGTATTGGAATTTAATAAATTAATTTTTGCAAATGTCTCACCTTTATCCTAAAATTTTGAAGGATTATCAGAGTACAGTTCTTTACACAGTTGTTCTTGTTGCTCAGCAATCTGTTCTTTAATAGATAACTCAAGTAGTGAGATTGTTAGTGCTATCTCATGTTGAGCAGGCATTACCTTCTCACCACGCTAGCTGCGTGTAAACTCAATTTTTCGATGAGTGTAAGCCTTGCTCAATTTTTCAATAGGAATTAAGTGATCATTGATTGTAAATATTATTTGGTTTGTGGTCTATGTGCATGGAGAATATGGTCTCTGAAAATTATCTCAAATAATAATATCATGAGAGGGTTGATAAGTAGCCTATAGAACTGGTATAATGCATTAAATTTTCCCTAATTCTATGGATAACCCTTCCATGGCTTCATTATGGCGCATGATGCTATTGTCAGTTATCCTTACTTGTAAAGGGTTCTGGGCTCTTTTATACATAAATTCTAGAAATAACGGTCTTTTTCGAAAACATACAAAATAACCATTATCTATATAGGCATACAATTCATATTTATTATATCCCTTTAAGCATACATTTGTTGGGATATAAATGCTATTAGGGTTTGTATTGGTGACTTCGTAACATATGTTCATAGTCATATTTTTGACTAATTCATCCTCACAGATTGTCTCACTAGCAGTTCTTGTTTTGTACCTAATGACTTTCTTATCTAGACTCATACTTCTGTCTACACTGTGTCTTACTGATTCAAAACTCACCCTCTACTCATTTCACTAGTCATACTAATTGTATCATCTTCTTTAATTTCTTCTTTAGCTGATAAAGACCCTTCTCCCTATTCTGATCATGCACTCATGCTTTTTGATAATTGGAGTTTTATGGTAATTTTATCATTTTCATCGATTTTTATTATATACTTCTTATTGATTTTTGTAGGATTGGTAAAGCTAGACATCCATAACCTATCAATTTTTATCTCCTGTAAATTGGACTTTATCCTTTGAATTTTTTACATATGAGTAGGACTTTCAAACTTTTCTACCTCTATCATTGTTACCTTACTCTTTAGATCTATGATATTGTCTAATTTGTAGATTATTTTTCAAAATATCCTCAGTGGGTCACCTCCTCTTTTCATATCCATCCTAACACCTTTTATCTTAAGAGATACAAAGTTTTTGACAAATTTATCCTTTAGACTCACATAATATCTCAATCGACAATCAAATCCTATTGATCCATTACATAAATTAGTCTTAATCCCTATAGTAATTTGATTATTAAATTTGGTATGCCTGATATCACATAGTAAAGTATAAAGATCAACATCTTTGCCATGGTACTGTAAAGGAGTGATTTGAGCTTGGACACTTCTAGCATGGATATACCTATTCTTTCTATCTTTGTTATACTTAAGACTGTTCTCCTAGTTAACGAGATTAACTTGTCCCATATCATACTAATGGTCTTTTATTTCCACATCCCTTTCCATAATTTCGTATACATATTTACTTTTCAATTGAAAGATGAATTTTTTTATAAATCATGTCTTTTCGAATTATAGGAAGAACTCAATCTCCTTTGACATCTTCATTCTCATTATCTATAATAAATTCTTCTCCTTGAAGATCATCAAGACTAATTGAGCTACTTTCCATTACATAACTAGTTTCTTCATAATCACTTTCCTCATCCTTACTAAGTTCAAAATAATCTAGACTACCCAAAGTTTCAATAATCTTATTATTATTCCTATTTTTGAAGTTGTTAGCAGAATGACCTACTTCTCCACTTGTCCAATTTCTTCAAAGGTCGTAATTTTCCTTGGGACAAACCCAAAGGAAAAATTGATTGTTCGTCTTACTGGAACATATCTAGGTCTCATAAAAAGCGTACATCTTCTAGAAGGTTCACTAAATTCTCCAGGTTTAGGAATAACATTGTTAATTAAATTGGACTCAATTTCATCTACATTAAGTTCTTCTCCAATCTCATTAATCTCATCATCAAATACCATTTTACCATATTTTTTATCTAATTTCCTTCTAACTTCTTCTAAAGGTACAACATTAAAATCCTCTAGTTTAATTAGGTTTATCTACGGATATATTTCGTCTTCTAACTGGATATTGTTTGTATCTTCATTATCATCAGATAATACATTTTGTTTTCCAATTATTGCGCTCATGATTTTGCTTAGTTCTTCCGAATTTTGTTCGTTATCAAACATATTCTGTTATACACTAGCCGGTACAAGGGTCCTTTTTTCATGGGTTTCTCTTGTTCTTTGGCTGCAAGTTGACTTGTACTAATGTAATTAGGCTGCCTAAAAAGCCTAACACCTCATTTGGGAGCATCATTGGTCCTAATGAGGTGGCCAAAGATAGATTAGACTTGTTCTTGTACTTAGGTGACCGAATTGACTCCTCCCCACTTCCCCTTTGTACTTTCAGTCCCCTTGGCTGAATTTTGAGTTTCAATTGGCTGATTTGTTTCTTTAAAAGCCAGCCACTTCCCTTTTGTAAGAGCAACTTTGAATTAATACATAAGCTTGAGTTAAGAAAGCTCTCTCTTTTTCTCTTGAAATCCTAGTGTTGTATCTTGAATGTGGCAACCTCAAATGGATCTCTAGGTCTTCTTAATTCAACTAAGAAGATGATTAAGTTCTGTAATTTAGTTGAACTAAAAAGATTGCCTAAGTGTGTGAACCAAGGTGGATCATTTGGATCACCCTTGCTAGCCCACTTATTCTTCTATCTTCATATATCTTTTTTCGGTTCCAAGTGACCTCAATCTGCCCGTGTGCATTCTTGACTCCCTTTTGCTGCCTTGTGCATTAGTTAGGTTAGAATACATCAATTTTAAATATAAAACGCAAATATATAATCAATTAATCATTAACGTATGAATTAAGAAAGGAATATAAAATAAATGGATTTGTTTAATTAAACTGCTTTTATCTTTTAAATACAATTCAAGAGTAAAGAACTAAAAATGACCAATAGAAAACATACAATAATTCGAAATTAATACAACTTGATTTATACCTGATCCGATTTACACCTGACCCAATATTGATCCAAATATTGAACCGAACCCATCCGGTCTTTACATTTGACCCATACCCGATCGAAACTGGAAAACCATAGACAACCCAAAATAGACTCGACCTGAATTCCACCAGAACCAAACTCATACCAACCAGAACATGCTATCCATTAAATGACCCGAACCAGAACTTCACCCGACCCCGACCCGAACATGGTTGATCCGAAAGCGACCCAAACCCGAACCGCATCCAAACCCAACCCAAACATTGTTGACCAGAAAGTAACACGAACCGAACAAAGACCCAACCCATACCCGACCCGAATGACTCATTTGCCAAGTCCAGGAGTAGGTGGGTGAAGACTCGGGAGATCATTTGCGAGATTTAGAATGCTAGAATTAGAATTGCTTTTTGGGAGACGCATCAGAAATTTGTCTATGCTAGCCGGTAAGAGATGTTAGCCCGTATGTTTTACTTGGCCTGAACCTGTGATTTTTTGGTTTGTTTTTTTTTGGGGCGGGGGGGTAGCAGTATCCAATAGTCTGGAAGTCTCACAACCTTTCACAACGTCAGCAGTTAACCATCAAGGATGTACCACAATGTCCCAACCAATACACCAGAACTGATCACCTCTAAAGTTGCAGGGGAAAAAATCACAGAAACACCCACAAAATTGAACGTCTCGAAGTAGCAAATCCCATAACGATTTAGTTATGCAATATACACATAAGGACCAGACATAAATGGATCATCCGTGCCCGGCTTCTTGTCAGAAGCTTGCTCAGGTGTTATGTCATCTAGAAGCCAGTGACCAGAAATTCAACACAAAAGAAGGTAAAGCAGCAAACCAGGCCAGGAATGCCATGCCCGTTGAAGTCTCAAACTGAAGACAGTGGTTCTTTGAACAGCTGTCCAGATCATTGCCAATGAGGACTGTTATGCCTGCTGAAGCACAGGCTGCTGCAAATATGAGTGTTGAAGTGATCTGTAAAAGGGATATACTTTAGTAAGCCTGAATTTCCATTTTTTAGTAACTTCGATCATCGCCCAAACCCAAAAAAAAAAAGGAAAAACAAAAAGTTCTCAGCAAAGGGGTAGCCTTGCATGTTCAGCAAATTCCCAGATGCTGGGAATGACTTAAGGATGTCCACGCTACTCCAGAGCACAAGTTTCAAACTTGCAGCATCTTAATTGCACGACAGGGAGGTTAAGAGATGTATTTATGTAGGCAATACATATAAGGTACGCATGTATGACAAAGAAGGGCAAACTGACCAACGATATGGAATCACATCTACGCCCTGCCCTGTGCCCCAGGGCAATTGGATTTTAGACAGTTGGTTCCAGTTAAATGCTCAAGCTGATATTCATTTGTCAGGGACTACTATCCAAACATTCTAAATGTCATGCTCGTACAATATCATCAAGAGTAATCCAGTGCAAATCCCACAGCAGCAGGAAACCAACCGTTTCAATGTACGCAACCTCACCTTTGACCAGCAAAGAGGCTGTTTTCAACAGACCCACCAAAACAACCAAAAAAGGTATGCTCAACAAAGAGTTGTCAGAAATTTGAAGCACACACAAAAGGATCGAATAGGCAGTCCTAGCCTACCTAAAGGCGGTAATGTTGAGAAAAACCCAAAAGATTAGCAGACTGCAGCCAGATAGGACTTGAAAGTGGAAAACACTAAAAAACAATGGCAGGGAAAATAAAAGCTAATATTAAAATATAGGTTCAGTTATATATCATACTGCTACAAAACTGCAGAAGTGCAAAGTACACACACATGAAGCACTCACAGGTTGATATATATACCATACTAGTACAAAACTGCAGAAGTGCAAACTACACACACCATGAAGCACTCATTAGGTCAAGCAAGTCAAAAGAACAGAAGAAACACATTTTACATGATCAATTTCAAAAGAAAGCGAGTCCTCTGGAAAGTGGCACATGAATGCTAAATGAATCACAAAGATACCAACATACAGGTGGAGGATATATGGCATGCTTTTCCATTAATCCCATTTATCTCAAATAAAGAAGCAGCTACCAAAATTTATGCAGCAGTAGATTGGATAGATGTCTGACACCCACTCCCAGCAACATTCAGATTCATGAATCCTCTAAGAGGAGCAAAGGACCTCATCTTCCTAACACTTCGCTTAGAAACTCTGCATGCAGAGCATACACACTTTTTTAGCATAACCGATCATTGAACTTCAGAGATCTTGACATATTTTCATCTGCCGTAAGGTTTTATGTGATACAAATGTTCAAAGATCAAGCATGCCTCCTCGAAACAGCTAACGATGATTGTCCAGTAAACTAAAAACGTACGTCAACAAGATCAGTCGGTATTCCAGAACTTTGAACTAGTCGAAGGAGAGGATTCTATGCTCCCTCGGGAAAAAGGAGAAAAGATTACAAAATGTAAGATGCAACTGTTAGCATACAGAATCAGTATCCAGGAAACCAAAAACTTACCCCATCACCAGCAGCAAACAAGCTGACAGCTCGATGATTACGAAAGCTACGTTTGACTAGGATAGCATAAATGTCAACCATTGCCAGTGAAAGGCTCCAAATGATCTGCAGGCCAGCAGCGGCAACAAGGTAACTGAAAATCACGAATAAATAAAAGTTAAAAGATAATGAAAGATACGATTGCTATGATGAAATGAAATAAATATTGTTCTTACAATTTGGTTAGAAACTATTGCAACTTGAGAGAGTTCCATCACGGCAATATTTTCAATCAGATGCAAATAGGCACTGATTAAAAAATGTGGGTACTGTACATAAGCGAAAGGCAATATGTGCTTCAGTTAATTCTTTCTGGCCTCTTTTCTTCTCGCATCCTCCTCCCCAGTTCCCCAATGTTGATTAAAATGCACATCCTATGCGGAAACCTTATCAGGATTCTTTCCGCTTCAAGAAATCTTCCTCTCCAAGATCCATAGCTTAGTACATGCACATCATTCGTGAGAAACTGTAGGGCATAGGAAGGCAAAAACCTATGCTCTAGCTATTTTTAAAAAAAAAAAAAGAAAGAAAAAAGGCCTCAAAAGCGCAAGACCTCAAGTCAGGGTAAAGTGCAGCACTGTACATCAAAAGTCAACTGTCATATGCCATCAATTGCAACTTGCTAGGTCAAATTGTCTAATTCGCTTATGCCACCAAAGAAGCTCAATTCACCACTAGTACAAGCCATCTCTATTTCTGAGGCAAAAACTTCAACTCCTGCAAATCACTAGTTACAGGCTTAGAGCATAAGCTTTTTCCCTAAAGCCTTCCCTTGTAACCTCCATCCAAATACTTCAAATGAAATCACAAGCTCAGTCTGTTCTGGAGTTCACCACCCAGTCTATTTCTTCATGACATTTAGTGGCTAACAAGTGTCACCACACAATCAGAACTCCTCATAAACAAAGACGTTACTCCTACAAATTTGAAAAAGATCCACATGCAAGGTGGACATATGGCCTGAATTCATTTGTTGGAGGAAGTAGCAGTTGCACTTCCAACGCACCAATCCGAACTTTCAAATACCAAGAATTAGAAGTTCATGCTAACGGCTGAAATTTACAGTAAAAACTACTTGTACAGCTGCCTCAGTGATGCAGTCCCCACCACCAGTAACAATGAGGGGCATCCTCCAAGTCATCCAAGGTCCATTACTAGCTCCAAAGTTCAAGCCATGGTCCAGAAAGTCCAAGACATTCAAGGAGATACACACGGGTTGGACATCCTGAAATTACCCGGTTTTGTGTATCTGATTTCCTAAGCCAGATGGTGGCTTATGTCCTTTATTTTTGCATTTTGGAGATCCTTAAGAAGTCCCCTAACATGTCCAAGCATTACATTTTGGTCACACACACGTTTAAGGGGAGATTCAAAGTCATTTCCAAAACTGATCAGATTTGCTCCTAATCTGCGCGGTTTAAAGTTTGAAGCTGGTTAGGCCATCTAAACCATGTTTAACCTTAATCTCTTGGATGGGGGGGTTTATAGACATCCTAAACTTTTCCCCCATGTTTACAATCACAATTATCACCACTTTTGTTAAGATTACATTCAGTCCCAAAAACCGGCTAAAACTGTTCCAAGGACCCGGTTTGACACCCGGTTTTATTTTGCCTTCTCCATTGGGTTTTCTCCTCTCCAACTGACATGGCACGTCTTACAAGGCTGGGCATACCTTCCAAAGAGTCCATGATGAGCTGCAACTTTGAAAAGAACGGCCAATGAGGAAGCAAAGACAAGATATTGTGTTCTTGAATGCCATTGGCTAGCCGTAAAGCACTTCACCTTTTCAGCTTTGCTTTTGTGATTGGTTTGCTGAGATCTCCTTCAATCAGGCTTAGAAAGAGTTGTATAATGTAATCCAAGTCATTAGTATTGTTTTCCTTTTGATTTGGATGTAATTTGAAGAGCTTGATTGTACCGGTTATGCTAAACCGGATTAGCTTAGTCCTAATACCTTTCCTACTTGCTAAGGAAAGGCTAGGTGTGTGCTTGGTTGGTTGTGTGCTTACTTGCTTGCCTTCCTCTGCTGAGTATATAAGCCCTCACTTTCCATTTTGTAGGACACAACTCAGATTAAATCAAAGAAGAAGTTGAGAGCATTGCTTTCTTACTTTGCTAAACCTTGCTTGCTTATCCTTAATCTAGCCAATTAAGGTGGTGTTCAAGTCAAGTCTTAACCTTGATTAAGTGGTGTATTCTGTATCTTAATCAAGATTAAGGGCTCTAAGCTTATGAGTGGTGGTGTTTCTGTATCCATTCAAAGCTTAGTCTATCCTAATCTCATTCATAACAACCGGGTTTAAGGTTTGGTTACTAGCTTAATCTTTTGAGCTTATAATCCTTTGCCTTGAATCTTCACCATTCATTCTCAATACTACTACCTTCCCACTTCCCCAGTTAGCCAAAGCCAAGCATTGGAACCCCACAAAAGGCCTTGCAAAACAAGCAAACACAAAACCTTCCCAAACTGTGCAAAAGAGTATTCCTAAGCACGGCCAGGCAGAATATTGCCACGGTCCCCCCATGCTGAAAGGCACGACCGTGCCACTTCAGTTCTTCATTTTCCAGCTTTCATTGTTGTGGGACCGAACTTTGGCACGGTTAGACCGTGCTACCAGGCACGACCGTGCCTCCCCTACCCGTGACATATACTTGGTTTCTTGCTTCCCTTTTTGGTGTGTGATTCTTTGGGCTCCTTTCCCTTGAGACATACACCATATTTGGTATCAGAGCCCAGGTTTCTCTTAGGCCTGGTACCTCCACTTCACTTCCACAAAACTTACACTCCTTTCCTTCTTCACCATCTAATTCTTCTACTACCTCAAAGATGACTTCTTCTAGTATGTCATTGGAAGAGAAGTTTGAATCCTTGATGAAGCAAAACGAGTTCCTTGCCAATCAGATTCGAGAAGACTCACAAAGAAATCGAGAATCTCAGGCACAGAATGAATATCTGAGGAAGCAGTTGGGTTCATTCCTGAAGCAGAAGCAAAGAATAAATGAGGAGATCGATGAAACTCGTCAATCTGAACCAAGAGTTCGTGAACAAGTTCAAAGTCATGATATTGATTCTTCAAGTGAAGAAGAAGAGCCTCGAATGGATAGAAGAGTGTCACGAAACCAGTCCAATAGCAATGACTTCAGAGTGGAACTTCCTGAGTTCAAAGGTAAACTAGATCCTGAAGAGTTTGTTGACTGGCTGAATACAGTTGAAAGAGTCTTTGAATACAAAGACATTCCTGATGATAAGAAGGTCAAACTGGTGGCTTTAAGACTCAGAAAGTATACATCCTTGTGGTGGACTAATCTGAATGCCAAGAGAACTAGAGAACGAAAAGCAAAGATTGGTACTTGGGAAAAGATGAAGGCCAAGCTAAAGGCAAGGTTCCTTCCACCTACGTATGTCCAAGATTGTTACTCCCAGTTTCATAATCTTACTCAAGGTAACATGTTTGTTGAAGAATATACTCGAGAGTTTGAGAAACTGATGATTAAATGTGACATACAAGAGCCTGAAGAACAAACCATCGTTAGATACTTGGGTGGTCTTGAACCTAGGTATTCTAATGTGGTAGAACTACAAGCCTATACTTCCTTTGATGAGGTTTGTGTGTTAGCACACAAAGTGGAACAACAAAAGAGAATCAAACCATTCCAGAAACCTCAAGGTACCAAGCCTTTCCTACGGAACAAACCCTTTAACAAGGGGAGTTCCAATCCACCACCAAAGCCACAAACACCCTTTCCCTCTTATCCACAAAGAACCCCAGCTCCTCAAAAGGCTCCAGCACCCCCATTCCGACCTAACCCTAATCCAATGAGTAATCGAAGATGTTTCAAATGTCAAGGGCTTGGTCATATTGCATCTGAGTGTCCAAACAGGAAGGTAATCACCCTAGCTCAGTGGACCGCAGTTAAGGAGGATTTTGAAGAGAAGGAACGTGAGCCAGAAAGTGAACCAGAAGCTGAAGAATCTCAGGATGAGATTATTGAAGAAGCTGATGAAGGAGAACTCTTAGTCTTGAGAAGAGTTCTGAGTAATCAGAAGGGAGCTAAAGATGAACAGAGGGAGAATATCTTTCACACTCGATGTACCTCCCAAGGAAAGATATGTTCTCTGATTATCGATGGAGGCAGCTGTGCTAATGTGGTTTCTCTAAGCATGATTGAGAAACTCGGGCTACAAACCAAGACTCATCCACATCCATACAACATCCAGTGGTTAAACCAAAGCAAGGGAATTCAGGTGAACTCTCGTTGTTTGGTTTCCTTTTCCATTGGTAAAAATTATCAAGATGAGTTATGGTGCGATGTAATTCCAATGGATGCATGTCATATTCTTTTGGGAAGACCTTGGTTGTATGATCGAAAGGTCATGCATAATGGACACTTGAATACCTATTCATTTTCCAAGGATAGTAAGAAAATCACCCTAGCCCCTTTATCCCCATCACAGCTCCACGAAATTCAGCCTCACAAAAAATCCAAGCATACTGATTGTTTGTTAACTGCGAGTGAACCAATTTTAAAGGCATCACAGCATGAGTTCAAGGCCTTTAAAGATTGGATATTGAATGTTCAAGAAGAACCCGAGTATGTACTACCTGCTCACCCCATAGCCAAAACACTCCTTGAAAATTTCTATCATGTATTCCCTGAGGACATCCCAACGGGTTTACCTCCCAAAAGAGACATCCAACACCACATTGATCTTATCCCTGGTTCCATCCTACCAAACAAACCAGCCTATAGGATGAATCCAAAGGATACTAATGAGATTCAAAGACAAGTTGCAGAATTGCAGGAAAAGGGCTTGATTCGAGAGTCTTTGAGTCCATGTGCCGTTCCAGCCCTTCTGGTACCAAAGAAGGATGGAGCAATGAGAATGTGTGTTGATAGCAGAGCCATTAACAAGATTACAATCAAGTACAGGTATCCAATACCGAGACTTGAAGATATGCTCGATGAGTTATATGGCTCGAAGGTGTTCTCGAAGATTGATCTTCGAAGTGGCTACTACCAGATCAGAATTAGAGAAGGTGATGAATGGAAGACATCCTTCAAAACCAAAGGTGGCCTCTACGAGTGGTTGGTAATGCCTTCTGGTCTTTCTAATGCACCCAGTACTTTCATGAGACTGATGAATCAGGTGTTTAGACCATACATTGGCAAGTTTGTAGTAGTTTACTTTGATGATATTCTGATCTACTCTAAGAATGAGCATGAGCATCAAGATCATCTAACCCAGATTATGCTTGTTTTAGAGCGGGAGAAATTGTATGGTAACCTTAAGAAATGTTCCTTCTTCACTCCTGAAGTTACCTTTCTTGGTTACATTGTTACTGAAGCTGGTATCAAAGTTGATGAGGGTAAGGTGGAGGCCATTCGGTCTTGGCCTATACCTAAGAGTATTCATGATGTTAGATCTTTTCATGGTTTAACTTCATTTTACAGGAGATTCATTCGTGATTTCAGTACCATAATGGCTCCCATGACTGAAGTGATTAAAGGAACATCATTTGTGTGGATTACTAAAGCACAGTCAGCTTTTGAAGATATCAAGGCCAAGCTTACTCAGGCACCGGTCCTTGCACTCCCTTGCTTTAGTAAGATATTTGAAGTTGAATGTGATGCCTCCGGTGTAGGTATTGGTGGAGTTCTTACACAAGAAGGTAAACCTCTAGCCTTCTTCAGTGAGAAGTTATGTGAGTCCAGAAGAAAATACTCCACTTATGATAAAGAGTTTTATGCTATTGTGAGGTGTTTAGAGCATTGGAGTCATTATCTCATTGCTAGTGAGTTTATCTTGCATTCTGACCATGAAGCTTTGAAGTATATACAAGGGCAGCATAAATTAAACTCCAGGCATGCTAAGTGGGTTGAGTTTATGCAGTTATATCATTTCACTATCAAGCACAAGTCAGGTAAACTCAATCAGGGTGCCGATGCTCTATCCAGGAGGTATCTGTTGTTATTTCAGTTAGATGCTTGCATACTTGGTTTTGAGCATCTAAAGATTTTGTATGATGATGATGAGGACTTTGGGACATTATATGCTGATTGTTTGAAGCATCCCAAAGGAGATTTCCATGTCCAGGAGGGTTTTTTATTCAAGGGGACACGACTGTGTGTTCCAAAGTGCAGCACTCGAGAGCTACTAATTAGAGAAGTGCATGGAGGGTCATTAGCCGGGCATTATGGTGAGAACAAGACTGTTATGATGCTAAGAGAACATTACTTTTGGCCGGCTATGGAACGAGACGTACAGGACATACTTAAGAGATGCGGTACATGTCAGATGGCAAAAAGCCATTCACTACCTCATGGTTTGTATACTCCCTTGCCAATTCCCATTTTACCATGGGTTGATGTAAGTATGGACTTTATTCTTGGATTACCTAAGACGCAAAGAAACAACGACTCTATTTTTGTTGTTATTGATAGATTTTCTAAGATGTCTCATTTCATTCCATGTAATAAGACTAATGATGCTACGCATATAGCTGAGTTGTATTTCAGGGAGGTAGCTAGACTACATGGAATCCCGAGGTCAATTGTTTCTGACAGGGATACTAAGTTTTTAAGTTATTTCTGGGTCACCTTGTGGAAGAAGCTAGGTACTAAGCTGAAGTACAGTACCACCTGTCACCCACAGACTGACGAACAGACTGAGGTTACTAATCGAACTTTAGGGACTCACCTAAGGGCTTTGATTAAACCTCACACCAGGGCTTGGGATTTGCTTTTACCCCATGCAGAGTTTGCTTATAACAGGACCCCAAGCAGGGCTACTGGTCATTCACCATTCAAGGTGGTCTATGGGATTGATCCCCTAGGACCACTTGATCTCATTCCACGAGCCTTTGATCAGAAGCCACATCCAGATGCGGCTGCCAGGGTAGAACAGATCAAGAAGGTGCACGAGTTAGTGAGAAGTAAGATCGAAAAGTCCAATGAAGCCTATCAAGCTCAAGCCAACAAGCATAGGAGAAAGATTGCATTTCAACCTGGAGATCTTGTATGGATCCACCTCAGAAAGGAGAGATTCCCCACCAGAAGGAAGAGCAAGCTCATGCCTCAAGCTGATGGTCCATTTGAGGTATTAGAACGTATTAATGATAATGCTTACAAGGTTGATTTGCCAGGTGATTATGGAGTGTCAGCCACATTCAATGTAGCTGATTTACAACCCTATCATGAAGACGAGTACCTTGCCGATTTGAGGATCAAATCTTCCCAACAAGGGGAGGATGATGCAGTCCCCACCACCAGTAACAATGAGGGGGATCCTCCAAGTCATCCAAGGTCCATTACTAGCTCCAAAGTTCAAGCCATGGTCCAGAAAGTCCAAGACATTCAAGGAGATACACACGGGTTGGACATCCTGAAATTACCCGGTTTTGTGTATCTGATTTCCTAAGCCAGATGGTGGCTTATGTCCTTTATTTTTGCATTTTGGAGATCCTTAAGAAGTCCCCTAACATGTCCAAGCATTACATTTTGGTCACACACACGTTTAAGGGGAGATTCAAAGCCATTTCCAAAACCGGTCAGATTTGCTCCTAATCTGCGCGGTTTAAAGTTTGAAGCTGGTTAGGCCATCTAAACCATGTTTAACCTTAATCTCTTGGATGGGGGGGTTTATAGACATCCTAAACTTTTCCCCCATGTTTACAATCACAATTATCACCACTTTTGTTAAGATTACATTCAGTCCCAAAAACCGGCTAAAACTGTTCCAAGGACCCGGTTTGACACCCGGTTTTATTTTGCCTTCTCCATTGGGTTTTCTCCTCTCCAACTGACATGGCACGTCTTACAAGGCTGGGCACACCTTCCAAAGAGTCCATGATGAGCTACAACTTTGAAAAGAACGGCCAATGAGGAAGCAAAGACAAGATATTGTGTTCTTGAATGCCATTGGCTAGCCGTAAAGCACTTCACCTTTTCAGCTTTGCTTTTGTGATTGGTTTGCTGAGATCTTCTTCAATCAGGCTTAGAAAGAGTTGTATAATGTAATCCAAGTCATTAGTATTGTTTTCCTTTTGATTTGGATGTAATTTGGAGAGCTTGATTGTACCGGTTATGCTAAACCGGATTAGCTTAGTCCTAATACCTTTCCTACTTGCTAAGGAAAGGCTAGGTGTGTGCTTAGTTGGTTGTGTGCTTACTTGCTTGCCTTCCTCTGCTGAGTATATAAGCCCTCACTTTCCATTTTGTAGGACACAACTCAGATTAAATCAAAGAAGAAGTTGAGAGCATTGCTTTCTTACTTTGCTAAACCTTGCTTGCTTATCCTTAATCTAGCCAATTAAGGTGGTGTTCAAGTCAAGTCTTAACCTTGATTAAGTGGTGTATTCTGTATCTTAATCAAGATTAAGGGCTCTAAGCTTATGAGTGGTGGTGTTTCTGTATCCATTCAAAGCTTAGTCTATCCTAATCTCATTCATAACAACCGGGTTTAAGGTTTGGTTATTAGCTTAATCTTTTGAGCTTATAATCCTTTGCCTTGAATCTTCACCATTCATTCTCAATACTACTACCTTCCCACTTCCCCAGTTAGCCAAAGCCAAGCATTGGAACCCCACAAAAGGCCTTGCAAAACAAGCAAACATAAAACCTTCCCAAACTGTGCAAAAGAGCATTCCTAAGCACGGCCGGGCAGAATATTGGCACGGTCCCCCCGTGCTGAAAGGCACGACCGTGCCACTTCAGTTCTTCATTTTCCAGCTTTCATTGTTGTGGGACCGAACTTTGGCACGGTTAGACCGTGCCTCCCCTACCCGTGACATATACTTGGTTTCTTGCTTCCCTTTTTGGTGTGTGATTCTTTGGGCTCCTTTCCCTTGAGACATACACCACTCAGTAAAGGCTACTTGTAAAGCTGCCCTTCATGGACCACCACAGAACCGAGAAACACAAGTCTACAGAACACGAAGTACCTATTCGATGAACACGCACAGAGATTCTAGCAGAAGGAAATCACGTCAAATTTCGACAGACCATTTTGTCCAAATTGCTGAAAGAGGCCTATAAAATGTCACTGCCCATTCTGACGCACCACTTTGTTCTGATTTCTCATCACACAATTTAGCAATTACAGGGGATAAGCCCCTTCATATACCTACCTAATAACTGAGCCTATGCGCCATTGTTCAGCAATAAAGGTCGAGTCACATGGTTGATCTTAGTATACATTAAACAGCGATGTTTCTTTTGCCCCGAAAGCACTCTTCAGTAGCCTCCGAGTAAGAAAAGATGCTTCACTGTAGCTATCCAATTTCTAGATCTTCTTTGTGAAACCAAACAAACATGTTAGTTTAGCCACGGACCCCTTAAGTACATATGGACATCCAATACAACATTTGCTATGCAATTACACTTTTACCTCCAATGTTCAACTAAGAACAATCCCAATGAAGCAAGTTCTTCGGTCATAATGCCACTAAACCTTCCCAACAAAATCGATGATGCCACTATATTTCCTTTTCTCATTAACTAGATGCCACTGAACCTTTTAAAATGATAAAAAATGCCACTGAACCAGGAAAGGGGACACTATTCTCGTGCTGGTGCCTAGCCAAGTTTCCAGCAACGTGACAGCATTGATGGGTTGGGTAGTAGGCTGGTAGCAGGTTTGGTGGGAGGCTAGGGCTCATGCGATTTTGAGAAGGCAAAGAGAGAGAATGAGAGCATGGTGGCTACGTGCAGAGGAGGGGTTGCTGGGCTCAACCCTCCATTTGTGGCCTAGCTGTTGCAAGTGTGGAGGACAAGAGGCAGCATTGGTAGGTCTAGGGCAGCACCACAAGCCATCTTTTGGAGGGGGGGGAGAGAAGGGGTGAGGTTTTAGCTTTAAGAAAAAAACGGTTAACCTCCTACTCCAGGTACCCAATGGCAATTTCGGATGGTTTTAATGAATTCCATGGCGTATATGGTCCACACGGACTATAAAAAGAGAAACGTAATGGAGGCATTTCCGGCTTTGTCGAAAAGATCAGAGGCATTATGATCAATGAACTTATCTTACAGCATTAATCTCATTGTCATAATTCACAAGCTTGTGAATCAACATCACTATAAATTAGTTGGGGTCATGAACTCTCACGCAACTACATATGAACATTCTATATTCATCCAATACGTCTTCACTTTTCATGTTCAGCTAGAGATGACCTTGAAGCATCAATTTCATTGTGGCGAGTTAACAGCTTGTTTTAACTTGCACATGCCAGCTAGTTTCCAAATTGTTGAAGCCCCATTTTCCAGCCAAGCAATGGCTACAAACGAAACGTATCAGCAAGTGAAAGCTTATACTATGAGGTACATATGGGTCACTTACCGAAGCAATAGAACACAGCGAAACTGCCATTTCCATTTCTCTCATTTTATGCTTAACTATTGGAGTGGCGTCAGTTGTGTGTTTCTTCAAGCGTCATGACAAGTGTCTCTCTTATCAAAATACTTCCAATGGCTCAGCATATAGCAATCAGCAACAAAACAAGGGGCCAGATCTGACAAAGGTGTAGCAGTGTCTATGTGACAACTAAATCCATATCTAATGCTGAAAAGGTTCGTTAAAAGAAGCAATTCAGAAGCGTTGATGTTGCTCATATTTTACACAAACACTTAAGCATGTCATTAGTCATTATGATCACTGACTTAACATCCCACGGCTAGACCATCCTTTCTTTACTCTTTAAAACAAGATTGGCAATCTTGAGTCTTGACAATCCTCTTCCCCCCCCCCCCCCCGAATATTATCTTTTCGTTATCTGTTTCTAGCTAAAACATTATCTCTTTGTTTTCGTAATGTTTAGGTCTCTTTTCTATTTAAAATCCCAGTTATGCATTAGGGAGGTAGACTTGCATAAAATCAAATTGAATTGGGGGTAATATTTGTATGTGTTCTCTTATTTTATGTGTGGGTTTCTCGGTGTAGGAATTGCCCTTAGAGCGTCCCACATCAAATTTGGTATCAAAGCCTTCGACGCATACCACTACCAAATTTCTTTTTGATCAATGTGTTTTTTTTTTTTTTTTAATAACTTCGCTAGTCAGCCTTTAAAGAGGGGAAAAAAAAAGAAAAAAACCCAGAAAAAACCACAGAACCCTTGACCGTCGTAAGCACCGATCCAGCACCGCAACGCACCAAGTGGTGAAACCTGTTGTCCACCGATCGTCCACCATTCTCGAATCGACTATCACCACACCGCCGACGCCGTCATCCAGACACCCAATTTTCCCAAATTTTCGAACCTTAAATCCCTAAATCCGTCTTCAATCCGTCAAAGTGATCCGAAATTGACTTAATGCCTCCACCACATATTTCGTCCAAAAACCTCGAATCAATTGAGTTGAATTGCATCAAAACTAGGTTCAAGTGATTGTTCAAATAATCCTAAAACGCTAACCCTAATTCGCATTTTCAAAAACCCTAAACCACAAATTTGCCCTCCATCCACCCACATCTCCCAAATTTGACTTCATCACTTCCCCATCCTCCCCATTTCGTCCCAAAGCCCTCTATCAGTTGCATGAAAAAACTTCAATTTGTCCTTCATTTGAGTTTTTGCATTTTCACGAAACCCTAGATTGCGCAAAAATCTTTCCTCGCAATTGAAGGGTTCTGTGGCTTCAACCATCAGCAGAAAGTGCCGAATCTCTCTTGGTTGAGTTGTTAAGCCACCACCAGTACCTTCTCTCGCCGGAAACGACCTCGTTGGCTCATCTTCGTCCCACCCTCCGTGGTTGCTTACTGCTGCCGCTGATTGTTACAGAAGTACTGGTGTTGCTGAATCAAAGACTGCAGGCCCATGCCCATCTCCATCACTACCAGTTCAGTTGCTATAGTTGAAAGGTTTGTACTATAGGCCAATACACGGAGACCGCTAAAAGGTACAGGGACCTCAATCTACTTTGGGGAACATTTGGATTTGCTATTGCAAAAATTAGAATAATATCTTATTCATTGGGTTGTTCAAGTTATTTGCTTAGATTCCTAGTCCATCCCGCCTTTTTTTTAAATTAAAAAAAATGTTTGCGTTAGGTCGAATTGGGTCTTGATGATAATCCATATCAAATTTCTATGCGTTGTTTGTGCATAGCGATTGCTTATCCTTGTCATTATTATTGCAATTTTGGCTAATCTCAGTGCACTTACATTCATCATGTCCTCATCACCTAAGCAATCTTACCACTTCCAAATTGATGCCCTTTCTCAAAAACTTGATCACCTCACTCAAGCCTTGGAAAAGTCTCCCATGTCTGACCAACCCAAGTCTTCGGACCAAATGGTAGGAGGGATTGATCGTCATAGATTTGACAATCCTAGAGAGGCCAAAAGACGTGGTAATTATGGGGAGCCTACACATATGGAATATGAGAGGTTTAGGTACAAAGATGATGTCATTCATAATGTGTTTGGGGGAAGAGGTGGCAATAACGCACATTCAGGACATTACCCGAAAGGTCAAAGTCAATGTACCCACATACGATAGTAAGATAGATGTCACCACATTTTCTAATTGGATAGTCGCTATGAAGGATTACTTTAATTGGTAAGAGATGTCTGACATAAAGCGGAATAGATTTGCTAAGATGAAACTTATAGGACCCGCTAGGAAGTTTGGCAGTCTGTCACCGCTCACCTCTTACCCTGAGCACAACAATCAACCTCCAGTCAGCCATTGGGCAGCTATGAAAGAGAGATTGAAGGAGCAGTACCTCCCTTCTTTTCATAGAGCCTATCTAACTGACCAGATGTTAGACCTTAGGCAATCCACCTCTAGTGTAGTTGATTGCATCGACAACATTGAAGAGTTGAGTCAATGTTGTGCTTTGGTAGAGAATACTTCTATCACTCTAGCTTGATTTATTCGAAACTTACGAAATGGGCTTAAGAAGGAAGTATCTTCTTCTCCTTATACTCTAAATGAGGCTTACCATAAGGCTTTAGACGTTGAAAAGCTTGATGGGCTCTACTGAGTACACCCTCCACACCCTCATCTAAGATCCCTTCCCATTCTACCTCTAAGGTGGTTGAGTATTCTATGAGTTCTTCTAATTCCAAAGGTCCTGAGTCTCAACCTCCTCCTACAAAACCTATGAGTGCTCGTGCTTCTATTAGTTCCTCCGCAACACAATATCCAATGTTCAGTGTTTTAGTTGTCGCGGGAGAGGCCATGATGCTTCCGAGTGTCCCCATCGTACCCTTACTTTAGAACATAAATCTAGGGAACCTCTCGAGCTTGAGGTCGAAGTTGAACACGAAGGAAGCTTAAAGAACCTTATCAATGTCAAAAATAGCCTTCTTCGAGACGCACATCTTGGCATTGTTAGATGTCTCATGTCCAATCCTACCATGAGTGATGAGCGGAGACGTACTACCATCTTTTATATCATTGTTAAGCGTGGGAAAACTTTGATGAAAATGGTTATCGAGGTAGCACTAAGAGGCAGCACTATAGATGTTGTTGCACAATCCGATGTGAAACATTGTCACATGAAAGTAGAACGCCACCCCCAACCTTTTAAAGTAGCATGGCTTAATTAGACCAACCTCAAACCCTATAAATGTAAGATTCCTATCCAGATTGGCAGTTATACGGATGAGATCTTATGTGATGTCCTTCCTATAGATGTCGCTCATATCCTTTTAGGCCAACCTTGGCTTTATGACTTGAATGTCTCACATAATGGTAGAGACAATACTTACACCTTTAGGTATCACAACAAGGATATCACTCTTACACCTTGTCGGCCTCAGGAGTTACTTCCCTCCCCAAGTCCAGAATCCTCTCCTCTCCGACCTTGTATTCTCATCCTACTGAGCATCCTCCACCCAAGGGAACTATTTCCCTCATTCATCATGATTAGGCCTTTGAGATATTAGAAATCGCTAACAAGTCCGGTCTTACACTCTTGGCTAGGGAGCCTAACTCAAACTTTATTTCTTTCCCTAGCTCTCCCAATTGTGTGCACAAGGGAACCCCAAATGAGATTGATTAGTTGCTTAAGACATTTGCTCATAATGATGCTCTCATTAAGTCAACAGATATGAATCTTTTCGAGATTGTCCATGGTTCTTCAGGTCTGTCCTTATGTCCCGTCCATTTGACGCTTCAGAGACTGCATACACATTTGCACACACATTTGCACAGCATATTCATGACTTCATGACTTGCATAGTGAGATATGTCGTACAATTGTTTTGATGACAGTTATAAGCTTTTAGCTAGAAAGCGGGACCCACACTGGGAATGGTTGTTGTTGTTGTTGTATAAGCTTTTAGCTAATGTACGCCGTAAAGCAGTGAGTTTTGAGGTGGGTAATTTTGTTATAACTTGTCTTCAACATGAACTGCGACCCAAATACTCCTTTACAAAGCTTCAAGCTCGCGCCATGGGAACTTCCCATATCATCAACAAATTGGTATCTATTGCATATATACTTTATCTTCCTGTGAATTTAGGTATCAGTTCCATCTTCAAGGGTATTCTTGAACCTCCTTGTCTTCCTTTTGATGCTACTCGGGTCCCAAAGCTTCCTTTTTGTCCACTTCCACATACTAACATGGGTTGGGTTGGATGATCAGTATGTGGCATCTTCCAATGGTAGATCCTATTGTTTCTTCGTGCATGGGCAAGCCAACCATGATTTGACGAGGATCTTGCACTTTTGGTGCCTTCAAGACAATTCTCATATGGTTTGCTATGCTTTTAGTGATATATTATATTTTCATTATCTTTTTTTAGCTAGGAATATTATCTTTTTGATTACATTATCTCTTTGTTTCCTCATTGTTTAGGTCTCTTTTTTATTTAAACTCCCAACTATACATCAGGAAGGTAGGCTTGAATGAAATCAAATTGAATTGAGAGAAATATTTGTGAGTGTTCTCCTATTTTGTGTGCGGGTTTTTAGGTGTATAAATTGCTCTTAGAGCGTCCTACATTAGAAGGTAATGCAAACCCAAACTCTAATATGGTTTGCTATGCTTTTCCTTTTCTTTTTGGGGGGGGGTTCTACATTTCCTAACTCTCATTTGTTGATCTATCAGGTGAAATTGGTCCTTTGACCATTGCCTGACTCCTTGCTTCGTGACTATCTTGAAAAATCAGTCTGAATTTTGAACACCTGACTAAAGATAGAAAATTCGTAACATGCTAAAACCTCATATATAATCATAACTGTGAGATCGATCATCCAAAGCAACATATGACCGATAAAACAGACTCTCCAATTGAATCATTGATCAAGAAACTAATCACGCCCAGTTCAGCTTTTCCTTGAGTCCAATTTACATTAATCTCTAAATTAACTCCTTAATCTTACTTTTCTTGTACTCTAACCTTAATGGCAATTAATAACGGTTAGATTAATGTACAATAAAGGCCAAACAAAGGTGGACAAGCCAACCTAAAAGGTTGAAACACATGGGTAGCAAGAAATCCGCCCACAGTTTTAGCTCTCTTTATGACACTTTTATTTTTCTTCTATACTAAAGAGCTTTTTTATTGGCTAGCAAAAAAGAAAGCCTGACACAAGGACATCTGGTTGACTTACTGGACTTATATAAAGCATAGAGGAAGCTATCTTTTCTCACTAGGAAGGCAAACCACAGGCAACAACTGGGAGAATACTCAGACAGCATAGGTAACCCAAGAATAGCTGGGCTTCAAGGCTGTTTTCTTCACTATGTACGTTGGTCTGTTTGGGTTTTTTTTTTCTTTCCTTTTTTTTTTTTGGTTTTTGCTTGCGCATCCTCATTTGGGCCTACAAATACCCATGTATTCCTCTTCCAGAAAACAGAACGCAAGTGAGTAAAAATCAGTAATGTTCTGCAAGCAATCAGGACATCCTTCTGTAAGAACCTCTTAGACCACTTTAGTTATTCTATGTACTATGTTATACACCCCTGGTCACCGATGTGCAAACATTTTCCCTATCCCTATCCCTATAATATTCCCTGAGCTTTCTTAAGAGATGAATGGCTTATTAACTCAATCTTCCAACAAACAGATTGCTCAAATTAGTTATTTCCCTCTACCTCTTTTCAATCATGCTTTCCTAGTGTCCCATGTGTAGCTAAGGCCTTGTTCTGTTCAACCTTTTTTTTTCATAATAAGTTCACGTGACTTCAGATAAGTCAAGTTTAGCATAAAATAAGTTATGTTCAACAAAATCAGCTCAGATAAATTCAGTTCAGAGAACATAAGTAAAAAAATCAATAGAAAAAAGCTCTATTATTGAAGAAATCATCTACAAGAGTATTCTATTCCTTACTGAGCACAATATAAAAATTGTTCTCTTTTGTGCATAAAAGTTCTTCCCGATAGAACAAGGACCTTGCCTTCCACTTAAGATCTCATATTGGATCTTGCTCCACTATTCCTGATAAACAAAGATGGGTGAATATCACACAGAGAAAGGGTAAGTCATGACAAAGAAGGCATTGTGGTGGTGGAAATGTGGAATCACAGCGATAAAATGCCTGATGATTATCATCAGGATGCTAATAGTTCAAGTCTCAACTCAATGTTTCTAGTGGCCTTGAGAGAAAAAGGAGAAATACAAATGAATAGAAAGTGATGGATGGGGTATCTCTTCCTATAAATAGCACAGAGGACCAGGTGACGTTTTGGTGGGGCTGCAATAGCCTGCACAAAGTGGAAGTAGCGCTCTTTTCACAAGCTATCAGATTCGGGATTGATCCCTATAAACATAAAATTAGGAGATGGACAAAGAACTTAGTCTGACAACTCTGATTTATGAAACAAGCATAGTAGATAAACTAATTTGACAGCTGGAAGAGAGCAACAACTGTAAACCAACAGGGATCTTATCCTCAAATTGCTGAGACAAAGTTGACGGCATAATTGTTTTGTGATCAAGATTCAAGGAGATCTAACAAAGAGAGGTTGAGAAGATATATTCTTCTGCACCCCATGCTTTTTACAGCATGTAGTCCCTTTCCAAGTTATTACAACTTTGTTACTCAGCACCTAACTAGAAAGGGGCAAGAGGGAAAGATTTGATCAAGCATGACTTAAATGCTGCTGTAAGTCATGTTTGATATTTCATAAACAAGAAATACAATGCCCTTCAAATTGAGAGAAGCTCATTTAGGCATACTTCTGCGAACAATGCAAAGTTCGGCTAAAGCTGTTGACAACCCTAGCACTGTCCAACAATTATTACTTTGTTGACAGCAACATAACATATTATTGTAATCAGCTCTGGAGGTGTTTCCCCAAGCTGTAATTCAATTGCAAAAATAACATCTTTGATGTGCTTGCAGGAGGTTGGTCCAACTCCAAGCTAAAAAGTTATTAAAGCTTGAGCTCAGAACACTTAGGATGCAATTTGGCAGAAGAGGGAAAAAAATAAACGACCCAGTTCAGTCCCCAAGACAAAAGATCCCTTCTTTTGCTAGCACTGGAGCTCAAAAAATTACCAGCAACAATGTACCACTCAAATTAAGTGCTAATCTTCCAGCGTATATAATACAACTACAAGAATAATTGCAGGCTACAAAGGAGACCAAATAGAACTCAAACTATGCCGATCAAAAGGGAAAACATGTTACGATATTTTCAAAGTCCGACAAAGAAGCAAAGAATTAAAGGCACAAGCCAACAAATACAGAATTCAAAGACCCACAAAAAATTCACATCCTTCCAATATGTGATCAGTAAAGATAAAACAAGGCAACAATTAAAAGCACCAATTTCATCAGCAGAAACAACAATAAGAGAAAAAGTTACCGGAAAGCAGTGACAGAAGGGAAATCGCTGGTGGTAGACATGATGAGAAGGGCCCCGATTGCGAAGACGGATTGGAAGAGACGTAAAGCGAGGCCGCCGGGGGTGCCAGACATGCCCTGAAAATCCTTCATTCTGACCCTGGGAACATCTCCGCCGCCGTTGTCCACTGAGAGAGGCGGCGCTTCCACCGGGTGCACCGCCGGATGGCTCATCTTTTATTGGCTTATCTGAGTAAGATTCTGCAATCTCAATATACTGGGCGGCTCATGTTTTCTCCCTCAAAGGCAAGCCAAGTTTGCAAGAACAGACGACTCAAGAGGACTCTAGCAAGGCCGCATTTGGAAAAGGCAATCCCGGCAAATTATTATATACACGTAAGAGTTCGTACTCCTACTGTCATATAAATATCTATTTTTCAACGTATATTTATCATATGATTGATCATTAATATATATTTTACTTACGTAATTTATAGGAGTACATATTTTTGGATATATGATGTAGACTTTGCTCATTTGATTTCTTGTTTATGCCCCCAAATTTGTTGCAGTGATATGGCCAAATATCATATCTTGACTACTTTGGAGCTTGGTCAAATTGAGTTTTAATCGAGCTTTCATCGAGTCAAATTTTCACCAAGTCGAGTCTGAACTTTCACAGTAAAGTTTTTTTATTTTATACTCAAATCTTTATGCAATTTAACTTGAAAATTATTGAAAAATTCTTCATTTCAAAGTATCACAACCCAAAACCAAAGAACAAATATCAAATACAGACTTTAATATTGAATTATGGATATCCAAACTATGTATTCCGATGGAACGTAATTCCCCATCCAACACACCTAAACGAAGTATGCAAGTTGAGCAGCACTTTGGTCAAACCAAGATCAAGCTAAGCTTTGAACGAGTCAAGCCAGAGGGCTCGCCAAGCAGCCTTGACTCTTTTACAACCATAGTTGTAACTAGTTTTTGAACCTGTGCTATATAGGAACAATTTAAAAATTTTATTTTAAATAATTTATAAGGCCCAAGTTTTATCATGTCACCCCAAATATTTGATATGTATGCATTAATTTTTAAATGTTCGTATTTTTAAAAGCACATGTTAATATATCAAAATATTTTTAAATTTAAGACTTTGTTTTAAAGAAGTCGCCTTAGAAAATTCACGAAAATTAGGTTGAGATTTTATTTTGATGGCAAGTATGTGAAATTCATGTAGGATCTATTATTAATTAATTTTATTAAATTCGATGACTAAAGCAATCATTTATTAACCATTGCACCAATCGAAAGCAGTAGCTCACCTTTGATAGATATGCTGCATGTCACTGCAACAACCTTGGCACCCAAAAACTTTGTAGAAAATGGCATAAATGTCAAATTGCGAACTTTTCCATACATCAAATAAAATATAATATATTTGTATGTTACAATATAAAAAATTCCAAGACCAATGTATGCAGCAAATTGATAGATTTACTGCACACGAGTTGTACTTAAAAGCCAAAACAATGTGCACAGTAACTGAAGGCATTAAACATTGTTTTTTAGACGTTTAGGTAAAAAACATTTAACTTGGCCAGAGAATCAAATGATTTACATCATTAAGCGAGGAAACTGAGTAATGTTTATTGTTAGACGTTTTTATGAAATTGGTCCAGAAATTTGAGTAGTATTCTTTTTATTAATTTAACATTTGTATATACTATAACAGCAACATGAATACCAAACAAATAAAATACGTCAAATTTACCTATAGCAATGTAATTAACATCAAAACATATTACCAATACATACATACATACATACATACATGCATACATGCATATATATATATATATATATATATATATTAAAACAAAATAAACTTCCTAATTTTTTGACACGTGTTATTCATACAAAATTTTTAAGATAATTAATAGTTTTATTTTAAAAAAAATAGAAGTTAATAAATTATGAATGAAAATTTTTCTTTCCCAAAAAAAATTTATATAGTTACTTATGATTCCAAATATTTTCTTTCCCAAAAAATATGCTCAGTAATGATAAATCAGTGTATTATATTACTAGTACTACTTCCAACATTACCAAAGTTGATTACAAATAATCTATTGTGCATATCTGATTTCTAATTTTTACCAAACTTTGGTAACTAATATGGATATTATAAAGACACATAGTCACTCACAAATATTTTGATATTCAATAACTCACTTGCTATAAAAACGCAATTATTGTTATCAAGAAATAAGAGTAGATGTGATTTTTATCAGTAATAGTTTTTCCTATCTATTTGAACATAAACATAAATAGATACATGTAATATTAGATATCTTAGATATAATACAATCTCGATTACAGATCCTCTCTATATGTGTGTGTGTGTGTGTGTGTGTGTGTGTGTGTGTGTGTGTGTGTGTAAGAATATACTACCAAAAATTTACTATCAAAATGTACCAATTTGCTTTCGATTTTCAAAGCAGAATAATCTAGGACAATATTAAAAATTAATGATGTGAAGATTATGATACGTTTAACACATCTTACTATTGCGAAATGTGAAAATCTTGATTACAGATCCTCTATGGGTGTGTGTGTGTGTGTGTGTGTGTGTGTGTGTGTGTGTAAGAATATACTACCAAAAATTTGCTATCAAAATGTACCAATTTGCTTTCGATTTTCAAAGCAGAATAATCTAGGACAATATTAAAAATTAATGATGTGAAGATTATGATACGTTTAACACATCTTACTATTGTGAAATGTGAAAATTTACCAAATTTTTTTAATTTTTAGCATATGAGAGTCTAAGTGTAAGGACCGTGAAATTTCATGTTAGTTAATTACATGGGCTAATTTAATTTAGTTATTTTATTTGTTAAATCTCATGATTATGCAACGTATTATTATGGTAAAATAGTTGCTCATAATTATTTGTGATTTAGTTGGTTTCTTTTAATTTTGAAATTTAGGTTTTTATATATGCCAATGTTAGTCAATACTAGTTGAATTGGGTCAAATCCGAACCGTTTATATTTTCCTAACTCAATTATTGGCTTAGAAGTGAAACAAATGGCAAGAAATTTTGTGTGGGTGGGATTGGCCACATAGCAACCAATCAAAAAGAGAGAGAGAGAGAAGGGGAGGGGGAAATCTGATCTGCAGCATGCAAGGGGAGAGGGGGTGTTGCCTTTGGGGAAACATACAAACACAACTCACATATGGCACACACATGACACACACAGAGCTGAAGAGAAGGAGAAAGAGAGGAAGGAGAAAGGGGAAGGAGAGGAGGAAAAAGAAGAAAAAGGGTTAGAATTTGTGAAGAAGGAGGAACTCAACCAACATCTAGATCTTGCTATTTTAGTCATTTCAACTAGAATCCTCAAGTGGGTGACTCTCTACTAAGCTATATTAATTAAAAATTAAATTGATTTGCTAGTACATAGTGTCTATTTAGTTAAATTATCAATTTTAAGTGTAAGGAAGACATTATGTTGATAGTTAGGGTTTGGATGGAAAATAAGGAATTGATGTATTAGGTAGTCTTTGGATGGGAATTTAAGACTACATATGTGGATTTATACTCTTCTTGAACAACCATGGAATTAATGTGGCCAATTTGTTGGAATTATGTGAATAAAGTTAGGACTACAATTTTGGTGGTTTATGGTTTTAAGCGTGTGGAAATTTGAATGAGTTAGTAGGGGGTTTAATTTAGAGAGAAAACAAAAAGGACATGGAAAGGTGAAACTTTGATGGGAAAGAATAATAAAACAAAAGGGAAGAGTTTATATGCACTAAGTAGCTCTTACCTAGCTTGGTTTGATGTTGAGTAATGAAAAATAATATGATTGTAATGGGCATTGGAAAAGTCTTGGACATGGGTCCTAGGTTAAGTATCTTTAAGTCAAAAGTTGCTTTATAATGAGCATGTGGTAATGTAGTGAAAATTGAGTTAGTGAATTATGTTCGAAAGCATTTAGAAGCCCTCTTGGTTATGTTAAACAATGACTAGCTTGTTAATGCTCATATGACCTTATATGACATTTTTTATCATATTTAAGATGTTTTGTTGAGTAATGAAGTATTACCTCGTCAATGACTTGTAAAGTGTGTTGGATGCAAGATCAAGGTGGTGGTAAGCTCTTAATGCATGTGAATTTATATTATAAAGTGTATTGTACCAAAATATGTGTTTGTTACTTTATGAAAGATGTGTTCATATTGCTATGGCTATTATGTTAATTGGGATGCTTTATCAATCTTTTGAAATTATTGCGTTCTAAATAAAGTTGATTGAGTAGTTAAAGATTTCAGAAGGGATTCTTTTACAAAAGTTGTTGTTCATAGGAAAACACTTTGCTGTTGTGAATGAGTTAAGGATTTTGTATTATGGTCGGGTTCCAAAAATTAACATATGCATTTCAGGTTAATATTATCCTAATGAGGGTACATCATAGACTTTAGTGGATTCTAAGTGTCTAGTGAGTATAAGTTTCACCCATATTGAAAAGGAACTAATGACCAACAATAAATGAATGCCTTAAGAATGAATTTTTATTCAAAAAAGTGAAGTGTGACGATTTTCTAAGGAGTCTAACCCCAAGTAGATTTCTAAAAGGGATTTCAATTCTAATTAGCTAAAACTAAAAATGTGTTTTCACACTGTTTGCATGTGTCTTGCTTATAGGTGAATGAAAATGCTTTAAATGGTGCAAATGTGTCACTTTTTATGAACTTTTTATTTAGCATCAAGTAGAATGGAGGTTTCAGTTTCGTTCTGCTGAAAGTTTGAAAAAACAATTTATTATCCTACTCCGACATGATTTTCTAAGGATTCTAACCCCAAGTAGATTTCTAAAAGGGATTTCAATTCTAATTAGCTAAAACTAAAAAACAATTTGCGTGCTATTATGTAATAAATGGTGTGCATATGTTTTGGGTTTTAAGGGTGTCAGTTATTCACTAAGCATGTAGTTTGGTCACCCCCTCTTGTTCCCTTTTTTCCAGGTTCGGAGTGAGTTCCATCATCTTGGATGAACAACTCTTTTGTTTGTCATTACATGTTGGGGGATGATGATGCATTGCTCTATTTTGTTCAAATGCTCCCTTATATTTTGATTGGTGTGGTGCTTTATTTTGATTGGTGTGGAGCTATATCTTTTGGACTTGTAAACGCCAACTATCCCATCCCCGAAGATGTTGTAACATTCCGTTGAGAGTGACATAGGGTGGGTTTGATAGCTACGCATGTGACCCAAGAAGACTTTGTTCTTTTCGTTGAACTATTTAATGGTTGCTTATCGTAAGTGGCGTGAACTCCAAGAGGATAGCTTATGGAGTAAGTGATATAATTATTCATAATTGTGCATTTTTAGGTTGACTCATTTTTAGTCCTTGCTTGGTACAACTATTCAAGGGGGACCTAACGACTTTCTTTTTGTAAAAAAAAAAATTCCATATTTTCCTATTTCATAAGTCTTTTAAGTTCAGGTTTTAATATTCAAGTTAGCCTTAATGATTCCATAATAGAGTCTTGGAGATGTAATATTCCTCCTAGGGAAGGAGGGGTATACTAACATTTTTTTGGTGGTAAGAGTATTTTTCTTTTTAACACATTCTTATTATGATATTCTTAATACCAAACTGCAAATAATTTCTACAATTAAAAAACTTATGAAATTTTCTATGCACCGCATGAGTCCTTAATACTAGTTAAAGAGATGAAAAGGAAAATACAATTGAAAAGCAGTTTCAATATAAACACAACTGTTTCGGTAACTTCTCGTGTTGCTAAGGATGACGTGGGATGAGAGAGTGGGCTTAAGTGATGGCACTTGCAGATCTGTTGAAAGTCCTCTCCTCGAGTGCTGAACCTGTAAAAAAGGCACCCCCGGATTGTGGTTCGGGGAATGCCTCTCTAGCAGTCAAGTCAAAGGAAAGTCTCAGTGGAAGACAAAGCAGTAAAAGAGGATATGTATAGAATAGGAAAATATGCCAGAGAATGAATCCTTTTTCCGAGGTAGGTAAGCAGATATTTATAGCTCTTATAGCGAAGAGTAGGATGATAATTTCACCCTAGAAGTTCCCTCAATAGGCTGTCAGTTAGTTTGATCCCTAGGGCCCCTGACAGAGCCCCCAAGGATCCCGTTAGGGCTTGTTGCCTATAACTGGGCTTGACAATGTCTGGCTCCACTGGGAAAATCATATTTTATTGATCATTTAGCCCCTCAAATTTTACCTGTATGTAGGACTAAGCTGATAGTCAGGTGAAATGTAGAGTTCATCTGTGTAACGATGGTCGGCGGGCCTCGAGAACTAGCTCACTCTTGGTCAATCCCTTATCTCGAACGGACACTCGGCCGTTGGCCCGATGTAGAGCTTATCGTAGAGGTATAAATTAAACCACTACGTTGATTTATAAATAATATTTATAGTATAGGAAAGTAAAGATCAATCCCACGAGGAAAGATTATGTCAAAAAGTTAGTTTAATTCTAAATGATTTTACTATTCTAATTTATTATAACTTCTCTTTGTTTTACTAAAATAAATCCAATTTAATAAGTAAAAATCTGAAAAAATACTTATTATTGCTCCTAAATATTCTGAATTTAATTCTGGAAATAAAACAGTAAATAGCTATCCTAAATAATTTGAAAAATAAAAACAAAAATAATAACACAATATTCAACTGAAAATTAAAACAGAAAATAACAAGCAGAAAATTAATATTAAAAATTACAAAAAGTAATGCAATTTAATATTCAGCAAGTTTATGGATTTATGAATCCAAAATTATATGTAAAATAATTCAGAAAAATTAAAACAGAAAATTAACTCTAGAAAATGAAAACAAAAAATAACATCTGAAATTAGAGAAAAAATAAACTGCACTAATGTAAATACGAAATTAAATAGACTTAAGGATATAATTTTCTGGACTTAATAAAACCTAAAAAACATGAAATAAATAAAAAATATAATTTTCAGATTTATTGAAATAAAAACATGCATATATCCAATTCACGAAATAATTCTGAAAAATTATCAAATAATTTCCAAAAATTCCGAAATTAAATAGAGGTAGAGTAGGACACTATATAAACCCTGGAATGGATTAAAATTTGAAAAAACACAAAACAAACTATTTTAAACCTAATTTCTAACAAACCGGTAATTAAATGGCCAAAACAGAATATAAATTAAATCTAAAAATTACAACCACACTAAAAATCAAAATCTAATTGATCTAATATTATCAAGACACTCCTAAAAGACTATTCTTTTGGGGGGTAAATGAAATTTATATTAAAGCTTATAAATTTAGGAATTAAAATTGACAAACTAAACAAATTAACTAAAAAAGCAACAAATAATTATCAAAGATGCCAAATTTATGAAGAATACTTAGTGTAATCTATATCCACCATACAAATTAATATTTATCATCAATACACACATCGATTTTCATCCATGAGTAAGACTATAGAAGACACCCATCAGCGGATCTTCCTCATTTTTCCTTATATTATAGTTTATTTAGATCCAGCCCTAATATAAACCCTACTAGTTTTGATAACCCTAACACCAGCGCAAAACTTTAATCAAACTAGAGTACTACCTATTAGAAAAACATCATCTAATGCCTTGTAACCAATTTACCAGTAAATTAATTTAACAAAGTTCTATAACGATTATCTAATTAAAAGAGATGAGTTTGAGCCATCCATGATTAATTAGGGTAATATTAATGCTTAAAAGACTATAACTTTTACATATTAAAGCCTTTTAAACTATCATATGAATTCGTATTAAACTAACTAGCATGCATTCTAATTAATATAACATGAATATCATGAACCATGAGCACTAATCGTTATTAAATCATGAATAAAAATCAACTATACAATAAAATATAAAACTTGTTTCAAAATAATTATTTTAGTATGGTTTCAAATAGATTATACTAAGTACAAAAAATTACTCACTCATATTAAGAATGAAATTACACAATTTACCTAAATAATTCATGTTTGAAACTAAGCAAAATAAAATACAATAAAAATTAAAAAAAAGGGAGTAGCACAATACTACTTGGCGTGATTGATGGTGATGATCGTGAGGATATTACGTGAGAGTGTGGCGAAGAGATGAAGAGGCTGCGTGATGAAGGCGGTTGAAGAAGATGGTGAATGATGAGGGCTTAGGCGTGTGATGTTAGGAAAATAAAGAGGATGATGATGATCAATGAAGGTGAGGGTATGATGTGTTGCTGCCGTGTGTGTTTGAAAGATGATATATGATGAGGATGATTTATGGTGTTGAAGGAGGCTGCCATGGTGAATGAAAGATGATATATGATGAGGAGGAGAAAAGAGTGGGGTAGGATTTTAATAATATTAGCTACTAGGGGTTTTTTTCTTAGACTCCTTCTCTTTCAAGGCTTCTAGTTTCTCTTCAACTAGGAGTAATACTCTTATAACCATAGCCCAAATAAATCATTATGGAAAATAATATTTTTTCATAAATCATTATTTTTGGACCGACTTGATAGCTTAGTGTGTAAAATCCGAACTCCGACGTCTTCTCTTCTCCTCTTTATTTTATTAATGCTTAACCTGAAAAATATATAAAATAAAGTAAATTAGACGAAATAATATATATAATATAATCAAAATAATTATTAAAACAATGCATAATTTTTGACTTAACAAATTCCCCCACACTTAGACTTTGGACGTCCTCGTGCAAAGAAATCTTAGACTCGATCTAAAAAGTGACCCTCTTCTTTTCTTGTAAAGTCATGCATAATTATGATATTCATATTAGGTATTGGCTTTCTTTAGAAACAGTTTTATTGAAAATTAATAAGTTTTTCCTCCTACAAGTGAATATCTACTACACATCCAACTACCATCAAAGAGTTTCTTCATCAACCTCACAACATTTCCTTAATAAATTAACTAGATCAATAATTATCCATCTCCTTTAAGTATGCATACACCGATCAAGAGGTCTAAAAAGTTTATGATAGAAAAATTGAGGTACTGTATGACTATAGGGACAATTGAACTAGAATGAATAACTTATTGAAATTGATTCTAAACTTGCCTTGTATTTTTTTCTTTTTCTTCTTCTTCTTCTGTTTTTTTTCCCTTAACTCCACTTGCGCACATGTTCGAGGCCCATATAGGGTCTTAGAAATTAAACACTCCCTGTCTCACACTCACCCGAATAGAGGTGTTGGAGCAAACATTTTATTTTCATCATTATTTTTATTTATTTTATTGACTCACTAGTATGGGAAGCAAGCTTTCCAGTGGCAGTATTGCCTCAAAGGGTAGCACCCAGTAGCGCATGCCTCAAAGAGGTACTTGTCATTCCCGACTTTGACTCTCTTTTTTTTTTTTTTTAATGAGTTATTCTACTAATTCAATAGTCTAGAAAATGGGCTAGGTCATTTTATTACCTCTGAAGCGGATATAATATATGACCAAATAAGATGAACAATCATGACAGTTACTCATTAAAGAGATATATGAAGATTAACTCAAACTTCTCTGAATGATAGCTAGCATGCTCAGAAGTCTTCACTCATAGAAGAATAAACTATAAATAGCTAAGAAAATAAAAAATTTTTAAGCAAGCAAGCCTAGCATAAACTCGTATCATGGATTATTTATAAGAAAATTTTTTTTCTTTTCTTTTTTTTTAGAATAAATACGGCAGGAATTAAATACAGGATACACCCCCTCACACTTAATTCATGCATAGTCCCTAATGCATCCAAAAAGATAGAATTAACGAAAATAAAGGTAAAATTAAATAGGTACTTTCCTAAAAAACGTTGGGTTACCTCCCAACCAACGCCTTTGTTTACAGTCGTTGGCTCGACGTCATTGTTGAATTAGAGAGTACACAACCACAAGAGGGGGGGTGAATTGTGGTGTCCGATTTTCGCAAGTTGCTGACAAACAGTCTTAGACCCTGTTCGCACATGTTGTTTCTGAGATAGGCAGAAGCGAAAATCCAACAAAAATTGAATGCGGAAATAATGGACACATGATTTTTACGTGGAAAACACCTCTAGCCCAACTGAGGTTAAAAACCACGACCTACCTCCTGTAGGATTTGCACACTTCACTAAACGGGCTAAACACGTTACAATAGTAACACACCTTGTTACAACTTGTAACACACGTAACCTGTCTTCCCTAAGACAAGTTACCCCACGTCCAAAATCCCCTTGATTTGGACACACACTCTACTCACTCTTGTGAAAGAAGAATGTAAAGAAAAAACACCCTATTTCAATGCTTCTCAACTAAGCTAATATAGGGTACAATGAAGTCCTAGTATGCCAACTTTGAAAGCTCAATTAATTCACTCACAAGGCTCGGTTTTCTTTTCAAACGTTTTAGCTCATGAACTCAGATTTTTTTCTCTTTGAAAACCGATGTGTCCAAGATTGTAAGAAGCCGCCTTTTATAGTGCTTGGAACACAATTCATCAAATTTTTGGAAACTAAAAAATCTGAAGAATATAGAATCCTTTACCCACAAGGGATGGAAAAACTATTTCTGAAATTTTTGGAAACTAAAATCCTAGAGAAAATAGAATCCTTTAGCTATAAGGGGTAAGGTGACATGAGCTGAAAACACTTCCTGAACCGCGTGCATAAGGCGGTGTTCTTCAGCAGCTAGCCCATGTTTTTCTCAACTACCTTATCCACTTGGCAAAAATTGGATATTCTTTTTTTTCAAAAAGATTTTGCAAATCCCTTAAGATTTTTGATAACCGTTTTTTGGGGTAAAGAATAAGATACTCCATAGAAAAATCTTTCTTGCAAATCTTTGAAGAAGCTGCTCAAAATCCAAAAGATAAAAATTGTGCAAAGCGGTTTTTCGCAGCTTATTCTGGAAACACCCTGATCGCCCTGTTTCCAGGGTTGTTCTGAAGGGTGATTCGAAATATTTTCCGAAAAGCAAAACCGTTTCCAGTGAGTGGTAAATTAAAACTTTCTAATTGGCATATTAACAAGAGTCTAAAAATATAAAACCAAATCAAATCAAGACATCTTGTTGTAACCACTAGTCATCTTGTAGAACGACTTTGCTACAAACACTTCACAGAATATGCTTCAAACACCTTACAGAGTCTGTTCCTCATGGTTGTTCTTACATCGCTGACTTGAGTACCTGTTCTTGATAAACCATTAGTCAAGCAGTTTTAATATATTGAAGAACAGCAGTAAGACCCTGTTGGTAAAGCCTGTTTGGAACAACAACAACTACTACAACACTTGGATTTGTTATCATCAAAACCTTATACATTCTAACAGTCATGAAGCTCAAGGATCCTCTAGAGTGATTTCTTCAATAAAATTCACAGAGTCTCCATCCCTGAAATGTTTCAACCTATGTCCATTCACTTTGAAAATTTTGTTAGTGGATAGGCTTTTAATCTCAACAGTCCAAGCCATCTTGAATTTAACTTACCAGGAAAGAGTCTCAGTTTTGAATTGAATAATAATACTTTCTCACCTACTTGAAATTCTTTTCTGACAAGTTTAGCATCACGAAATGTTTTGACTTTATCTTTGTAAATGACTGAATTGTCATAAGCTTCCAAGCGAATCTCCTCTAATTCCTGCAATTGCAATTTATGTTCTTTTCCTGCTAACTCATAGTCAAGATTACATTGCTTCATAGCCCAATATGACTTATGTTCTATCTCAACAGGAAGATGACATCGCTTTCCAAAGACTAACCTATAAGGTGACATACCAATAGGAGTCTTGTATGCAGTCCTATAAGCCCAAAGAGCCTCATCTAGCCTAAGACTCTAATCTTTCCTATTTGGCCTGACTACTTTTTCAAGTATGCCCTTGATTTCTTTGTTAGATATTTCAACTTGGCGATTTGTTTGGGGGTGATAACTAGTAGATACTTTATGAGTCACATGATATTTAGCTAACAAGGCACCTAAAGTTCTATTACAAAAATGAGTCCCCCTATCACTGATGATTGCTCTTGGTACTTCATATCTATGCAGAATGACAGATTTAATATGTTTCACCACAGTTTTAGCATCATCAGCTCTAGTAGCTACAGCTTCTACCCATTTGGACACATAATCAACAAGTATAAGAATGTAAGTGTACCCAAAAGAAGGGGAAAAGGGTCTCATGAAATCAATACCCCATACATCAAAATTTTCACAAACATAAACATTATATAAGGGCATTTGATTTCTTCTTGATAAATTTTCAATCTTTTGGCATGCTTCACATCTTTTACAAAAATCATAAGCATCACGAGAAATAGTGAGCCAAATAAAATCCACACCCAAGAACCTTATGTGCCGTTCTTTTGGGTTCAAAATGTCCCCCACTTTCTGAAGAATGACAGAAGGTTAGAATGGACTAAATTTTACTGTCATCAACACAACGCCTTATTATCTGATCACCACAAAATTTCCATAGGTATGGCTCATCCCAAACATAGTATTTGGATTGAGCTCTTATCTTTTCTTTTTCAGCTCTAGACAAGTCAATAGAAAAAGTTGTGGTGACTATATAGTTCACAATATCAGCGTACCAAGGGGACCTACTACTAATAGCATACAATGTCTCATCAGGAAGACAATCACTAAAAGGACTACCACTTTCCCCCGTTTCCAGTCTCCTAAGGTGGTCAGCAACTAAGTTCTCAGCTCCAGGTTTATCTTTAATTTCCAATTGAAATTCTTGTAATAGTAACATCCATCTAATCAATCTGGGTTTTGAATCTTTCCCTTCTAGCAGATGTTTAAGAGCAGAATGATCAGAGTAAACAGTAATTTTCGCGCCCAACAAGTAAGGACGGAACTTTTCAAGAGCAAAAACAACAGCATACATCTCCTTCTCTGTAGTGGTGTAATTACACTACACAGAGTCAAGAGTTCTAGAAGCATAATAAATCACATGAGGTATTTTCCCAACTTTTTGACCTAAAACTGCCCCCACTGCCTTATCACTAGCATCACACATTAACTCAAAAGGTAAGGCCCAATTTGGGGGTTGCACAATAGGCGACGTAGTCAATTTCAACTTCAACGGATCAAAAGCCCTTATACAATCATCATTAAAATCAAATGAAGCATCTTTTGCAAGCAGGGTACATAAAGGAGATGCAATCTTAGAAAAATCTTTGATAAACCTCCTATAGAACCCTACATGCCATAAGAATGATTTCACATCCTTGACACACCTGGGATGGGGTAAAAACTGAATGATGTCAACTTTTGCTTTATCTACCTCTGATCCCCTCGATGAAACTACATGTCTAAGTACTACCCCATGCTCCACCATGAAATGACACTTTTTAAAATTAAGCACTAAATTAATATTAATGCAACGCCTAAGCACTAATGTAAGATGATGCAAGCACTCATCAAATGAATCACCATGCACAGTAAAATCATCCATGAAAACTTCTATAATCTTGGTGATAAAATCAGAAAAAATACTCATCATGCATCTCTGAAAAGTAGCAGGGGCATTTCATAGACCAAAAGGCATACGTCTAAAAGCATAAGTGTCAAAAGGACAGGTAAAGGTGGTCTTTTCCTGATCCTCAGGAGCTATAGGGACTTGAATGTAGCCTGAATACCCGTCTAAAAAACAGTAGTGTGACCTCCCAGCTAATCTCTCTAACATCTGGTCCATAAAAGGCAATGAAGAATGGTTCTTCTTAATTGCCTTGTTAAGCTTTCTATAGTCGATGCACACTCTTCAACCACTCTCGACTCTAGTAGGTATCAACTCACCTTTCTTGTTTTGCACTACTGTTGTTCCCCCCTTTTTAGGAACCACATGGATAGGACTAACCCATTCAGAGTCAGCTATGGGGTATATCACTCCAGCATTCAACCACATAAGAATTTCTTTCTGGACTACCTCCATCATAGGTGGATTAAGTCTCCCCTAAGGATGCCTCTTAGGCTTAGCATCTTTCTCTAATGTGATCTTATGTGAGCATAAAGGATGGCTAAGTCCCTTGAGGTCTATTAAAGTCCACGCTATTGCTTTGCTATGTTCTCTAAGCACCTTAACAAGTTTTTCCTCTTGGTCAAGGGTAAGTGCACTAGAGATGATGATAGGCAAAGTCTCATTATCCCCCAAATAAGCATACTTCAAATTATCAGGTAAAGGTTTCAATTCCAGTATAGGGGGTGAAATGCTAGAGGGAAGTAATTTAGCATGATTTTCGTGCAATTCAAGATGATTAGGACTATTATGCACTTGCAAGTGCAATAAAGCCCCTATCACATCAACTAGAGTATCATTAATCTGGTAGGACACTTTTTGAAACTCAGCAAGATCAAGACTCTTAGTAAGCATAGTAAACAATTCATCTTCATGAGACAAGTCATAAATATCTCGGGACAACTCATCAATAACATCAAGTGCATACACGTAATTCACATCAGCAGGAAATCTCATGGCATCAAAAATATTAAATTTAATCACTTTACTATCAAATTCCATGGTTAATACTCCTTCATGCACATCAATTTTAGTCGTACCTGTTTTCAAAAATAGCCTACCTAGCAAGATAGGAATATCATGACATGCATCACCCATGTTCATCACATAAAAATTAGTAAGAAACACAAGCTCATTCACTTGGGCTAAGATATCCTCTAAGACTCCATCTGGGTAAGTACTGCTCCTATCAGCTAACTGAATCACTATTCCAGTTATCTTTAACTCTCCTAAGTTCAGTTTGTCATAAACAGACCTAGGCATAACATTAATGGAAGCATCCAAGTCAAGCATAGCTTTATCGAAGTAAAGGTTTCCTATTTTACAAGGAACAGAAAACACACCTGGGTCCTTGCACTTAGGGGGAAGTTTTCTTTGGAAAATTGCAGACACATTTTCCCCCACACTTACCTTTTCATTACCTACTAACTTTCTTTTAGTAGTATATAATTCTTTCAAGAACTTAGCATAGCGAGGCACCTGTTTAATGGCATCAAGGAGAGGTATGTTGATCTCTACCTTCCTAAATGTCTCTAAGATCTCTTAATTAGCCTCATTCACCTTAGAAGTAGGGCTCCAAAACCTACTAGAAAAGGGTGGTATTGGCTTAAAAGCTTCTCTTTTCTTCTCACCTATTTCCTTAGTAGTTAGATTAGAATCTTTATCTAACTTTGGTTTGGCTCCTCTGACCTCTAACTCAGGCTCAACCTCTCTACTCTTCCTAGGTTCTTTTAATTCTTTCCCACTCCTAAGTGTCATTGCACTAACGTTCTCCTTAGGGTTAGGGTAAGGTTGAGATGGTAACCTATTTTGCATTTGAGCCTGTAAGTTGCTAACTATGGTATCAGTTGTAGTCTGCCTCTCTTGAACCTGCTTAAGAGTTGTCTCCATATTTTGGAACCTATCATCCATCTTCTTAAGGACTTGTTCTAGTAGGAAGTTGGTCCTATCCTGATTAGAAGGTTGACAAGATGTTTGGTCAAAACCAGGTGGGTTGGTTTTAGGGCCATACCTAAGGTTAGGGTGGTCTCTCCATCCTTCATTATAGGTGTTAGAATATGGGTCATACCTCCTTTGACCTTGGTTAGAATAGACAGGATTAATATTCCCCTCTTGAAGTGTAGGACATGCATCAGTAGGATGCCCTTCTAAACAATAAATTCCACATATGACTGCTTTTTGTACTCCTCCGGTAACTATCTTGTTTAACATAGTAGTAATGTGAGATAACTGACTCTCCACAGATGAGTTAGAGCCAATCTCATTAATCCTTTTAATTTGTGACTCCCTAGCACCAAACTGTTGAGTATTTTGGGCCATTAAATTGAATAAATCTCTCGCCTCTGCCGGAGTCTTATTAATTAGAGCCCCCCACTAACCATATTACGATCTATAGGAAGCAACCCTTCATAAAAGTATTGAATCAACAACTGTTCAATTATTTGATGTTGGAGACAACTAGCACACATTTTATTAAATCTTTCCCAGTATCACAAAAAGTTTACCCATTCATTTGTTTGATACCACATATTTCCTTCCTAATTGATCTAATTTGGGATGCCGGAAAAAATTTCTCTAAAAATAATTTATGTAATGCAGTCCACGTAGAGAAAGATCCAGCAGGCATGTAATATAACCAATCTTTAGCATTACCAAGTAAAGAAAAAGGAAAGACTCTTAACCTAATTTAGTCTTCAGGAATCCCCTCAGGCACCATAGCAGAGCACGTGATAAGGAATTTACTAATATGACGGTATGGGTCCTCACCAGCTAATCTATGAAACTTGGGTAGCAAATTGATGAATCCAGAGTTTAGTTTTAGAGGTTTATCTAATGCAGCATAAGTAATGGACAAAGGTTGGATTTCTAGATTAGGGGCAGCAAGTTCCGGAAGAGTAGACATTCTTACCTCTTTAGTTTTAAGACTTACTGGTTCAAGATCACCTTCTTTGTTTTTAGCTTCCAACATTTGCTCCTTGTCTCTTCCAAATCTCGTTAATAAAAATAGTAAGACAAAATAGATAAAACTAGCAATTTTTAATTTCTTTACCTGGCAACGGCGCCAAAATTTATAGAGCTTATCGTAGAGTTATAAATTAAACCACTGCTTTGATTTACAAATAATATTTGCAGCATATGAAAGTAGGGATCGATCTCACGAGGAAAGATTATGTTAAAAAGCTAGTTTAATTCTAAATGATTTTACTATTCCAATTTATTATAACTTCTTTTTATTTTACTAAAATAAATCCAATTTAATAAGTAAAAATCTGGAAAAATACTTATTATTGCTCCTAAATATTCTGAATTTAATTCTGAAAATAAAACAGTAAATAACTATCCTAAATAATTCAAAAAATAAAAACAGAAATAATAACACAATATTCAACTGAAAATTAAAACAGAAAATAACAATCAGAAAATTAATATTAAAAACTACAAAAAGTAATCCAATTTAATATTCTGTAAGTTTATAGATTTATGACACCAAAATTATATGTAAAATAATTCAGAAAAATTAAAACAGAAAATTAACCCTAGAAAATGAAAACAGAAAATAACATCTAAAATTAGAGAAAAAATAATAACATCTGAAATTAGAGAAAAAATAAACTGCACTAATATAAATACGAAATTAAATAACAAAATTACCCAGACTTTAGGATATTATTTTCTGGACCTAATAAAACCTAAAAAACACAAAATAAAAATTAAAAACGTAATTTTCAGATTTATTGAAATAAAAAGCTGCATATATCCAATTCACGAAATAATTCTGAAAAATTATCAAATAATTTTCAAAAATTCCAAAATTAAATAGGGGCAGAGTAGGACACTATATAAACCCTAGAATGGATTAAAATTTGAAAAAACACAAAACAAACTATTTTTAACCTAATTTCTAGCAAATCGGTAATTAAATGGTCAAAACAGAATATAAATTAAATCTGAAAATTATAACCACACTAAAAACCAAAATCTAATTGACCTAATATTACCAAGACACTCCTAAAAGACTACTCTTTTGGGAGGGTAAATGAAATTTATATTAAAGCTTATAAATTTAGGAATTAAAATTGACAAACTAAACAAATTAACTAAAAAAGCAACAAATAATTATCAAAGATGCCAAATTTATGAAGAATACTTTGCATAATCTATATCCACCATGCAAATTAATATTTATCATCAATACACACATCGATTTTCATCCATGAGTAAGACTGTAGAAGACACCCACCAGCGGATCTTCCCCGTTTTTCCTTATATTATAGTTTATTTAGATCCAGCCCTAATATAAACCCTACTAGTTTTGATAACCCTAATACCAGCGCAAAAATTTAATCAAACTAGAGCACTACTTATTAGAAAAATATCATCTAACGTCTTGTAACCAATTTACCAGTAAATTGATTTAACAAAGTTCTATAACGATTATCTAATTAAAAGAGATGAGTTTGAGCCATCCATGATTAATTAGGGTGACACTAATGCCTAAAAGACTATAACTTTTATGTATTAAAGCCTTTTAAACTATTATATAAATTCGTATTAACCTAACTAGCATATATTCTAATTAATATAATACAAATATCATGAACCATAAGCACTAATTGTTATTGAATCATGAATAAAAATCAACCACACAATAAAATATAAAACTTGTTTCAAAATAATTATTTTAGCATGGTTTCAAATAGATTATACTAAGTACAAAAAATTACTCACTCATATTAAGAATGAAATTACACAATTTACATAAATAATTCATGTTTGAACTAAGTAAAATAAAATACAATAAAAATAAAAAAGGGAGTAGCATAATACTACTTGGCGTGATTGATGGTGATGATCGTGAGGATGTTGCGTGAAAGTGTAGCGAAGGGATGAAGAGGCTGCGTGATGAAGGCGGTCGAAGAAGATGGTGAATGATGAGGGCTTAGGCGTGTCATGTTAAGAAGTTAAAGATGATGATGATGATCAATGAAGGTGAGGGTATGATGTGTGGCTGTCGTGTGTGTTTGAAAGATGATATATGATGAGGATGATTTATGGTGTTGAAGGAGGCTGCCGTGGTGAATGAAAGATGATATATGATGAGGAGAAGAAGAGGGTGAGGTAGGGTTTTAATAATATTAGCTACTAGGGTTTTTTTTTCTTAGACTCCTTCTCTTCCAAGGCTTCTAGTTTCTCTTCAACTAGGAGTAATACTCCTATAACCCTAGCCCAAATAAATTATTATGAAAATAATATTTTTCCATAAATTATTATTTTTGGACCGACTTGATAACTTAGCGTGTAAAATCCGAACACCGACGTCTTCTCTCATCCTCTTTATTTTATTAATGCTTAACCTGAAATATATATAAAATAAAGTAAATTAGACAAAATAATATATATAATATAATCAAAATAATTATTAAAACTATGCATGATTTTTGACTTAACACCCGAGGCTTGTTTGAACTTTTGAAACAACCTGGTTCCCGAGGCTGGATGGTGGCATGAGAAGTCACCCATTCTTGGGGTATGAAATGGGGCTGTTTAGAACTACCTTTCATGCTTGGTGTGCAAATTTCACTTTCACAAAAGGCATTCCAAGATGGGGTTCCCTCGCTCGTTGAAGACGGATGAGATGGCCCTGTACGTCTTAGAGAATTTCGAGTGGTAACGTAGGGAGGTGGCCTTGTCTCCCCTACCCCTCCTGTCTGATTGCGAGGACCTGTTCCCGAATTTTGACCTTGAAGCGGCCGAGGAGGCCGCTTGAAACATCGGGCTTCCCGAGATGCCCTAGGTTGTGTTCTTTGCGATGCTGCTCAATGATGCTGTAAAGTTGGGCGTTCTGCATGGGTGGCTGATTGACTTAGTGGAGTTGGCCCTCAAAGAGTTGCAGTGGAGCATCTTTCAAGCGTGGGTGGGATGCAACATGAGCCGCATCTTGTAGGCCCCCCATCGACAGTGACAGGAGGAGGAGGAGGACTCGGGGTCTGGCGACGCGTCCCCCCTCCCCAGTGACGATGGCGAAGAGTAGAGTTTGGGCCTATTTGTGACCTCATTATGCCTGTTCCCCTCCCTTCATCTTGTCTCTCTTTTTTTTTTTTTTTTATGTTGTGTACTCCTCGAACTTTAATAATAAGGCACTTATTTTTTCTTCATGTCTTCACTCTCGAGTATGCATCTCTTTCTGCTTGATTTAGCCTACAGGTTACGTCATGGGAGCACAAGTCCATCAACCGGCCTATGAGCTTAGATGTAGCAGCTCAGCAGGCTGTGTTATAGGACCCTTAGCCCCTGTTGGAGGCTAGAGATATAGCAACTGTCCTCTAGGCCAAGCTGTAAGGCCCTCGCTTCATTAGAGGTTAGGTGCTAACATCCAGCCCATGGGCCTCGTTAGAGGACCAGCAATGCTCTGCAGGGGGCCCCAGTGGCCCAAAGGCACGTAGCAGAGGCTAAATGGTGCTCTGGTCCTATAATAGCCTTGGGGGATGTGTCACCCCTTCCTACCCTTATAAAGATAAGGGTGGATTCATTGTGTGAGGTCATTTGATCACGCTCCAAAAGCTCTCCTGGAAAGAGAAGGAGGCTTTCTAGAGAGAGATTCTTTGCCCTTTTCTTCGTCATGGTTTTCCCCCCTTTCCGTAGCACTGAGGAGATGGTCGATCATGTTAAGAAAACTTTTAAGTGGTATCTGAGGGAGGCCTCACGCCCTCCTCGGCCACTTCAGAGGATTATCGGGACCTCTGCCCAGGCTTCACTCTTTTCGATGGGGAGGAGGTGGCATGTGACTTTGGTATTCCCGAAATCATCCAAGCCACTTTCTATCCTATGGTGGTCAATGACGTCATGGAGTTATTCGTCATGAGCAGGGACATGGCTGGGGCCTTGAAGTCGGCCCTCAAGGGTCTGTAGTGGATTATTTTCGAATCTTGGCTAAGGATTAACAAGCATGCCCTTTTGAGGCCGCAGCTCCACAGACAGGCCAATCCTCGAGTAGAACTCGGGCCAGCGAACAATCAGGAGGAGAGCTCGGGCTCGAGTGATGCTCTGCCTCCTTCTAGCGATGACAAATAGTCGTAAGCTTTTAGCGTTTGCTTGCTTTTTTGCTTCGCTCCTTTCTTTCTGATTATGGCAATGAAAAGTTGTCCCTCTACGTAGGGGTTAGATTTCTTCGTGAATGTTTTCACACTCTTCTTCCTATAACATTCTCACATAGCTGTAGCGACCAACCTCTAGGTTGTCGAACCCCTAGCCCCTTATGGGGGCTAGAGATGTAGCGCCCTCCTTTGGGCCGTGTTTGAGGTGATAGCATCTGACCTTAGGGTCATGTTGCCAGGCCCTTGGCTAGGCAGCGCCACGAACTTGTGGCGATCGGTCCGTAGGCTGTGTCGTGGGGCCGCTTGCCCCTTTTGGGGTTTAGAGATGATCGAGGTAGGTCTTTTGTATTTAGGCACCACGTGGCATAGGCAGATTGGTGCCTCGATTCTGTAACCACCTCGGGGGCGTGTTGTCCTTTATTTTACCCACTACCTTCTGTAAAAATAGAGTTGGACCTTCTATGAAAGACCACTTGATCAAGCTCTCTAGTCTTTTAGAGAGAGAGAGAAAGAAACTAATTTTCTAAAGAGAGAGAGAATCTCAGTTCCTTCCTATACACCATGGTGCTTCCCAACTTCCTTAGCACCGAGCAGGAGGCTGACTACGTTAGGGAAACTTTCAAATGGCATTTGAGGGGTACCTGACACCCTCCTCAGCCACTTCCCAATAACTATCACAATCTTTGCCCCTACTTCGACCTTGACATGGCCAAGGAGTCTGCTTGAGACTTCCGCATTCCTGAGATGACTCAGGCTGTTTTCTACGGCATAGCAGTCAATGATGCTTTGGAGTTGGGAGTCGTGAGGGCCTGCAGTGGTACATGTGTAAAGCTTGGCTACAGCTCGATAAGCACGCCCTCCAGTTGGCGCAATACCCTAAGTAGGCTAATCCAGGAGCGAGGCCCGAATGGCCAAGTGGTTAGGAGGAGAATTCGGAATTGAGTGATGCCCCGCTCCATTCTGGTGACGAGGAATAAGCATAGGTTTCTCTTGTAGTTAACTTCTTTCGTTTTGCCCTTTCTCTTTGTAAGGTTACCTTGTGATTACCCATACTAGCAATGAGAAGTCGTCCTGTTTATAGGGACTTGGTTTCCTCTTCAATATTCTTACATTCTTCTTCATGCTATATTCTCACACAGGTGTAGCGAATGGCCTCTAGGCCGTGCCATATGACCGTCAGCCCCTTCTAGGGGGCTAGAGGTATAGCGACCAGCCTTAGGCCGTACTTAAGGGCCGCTAACCTCCTTTAAGGGCTAGGGGTGTAGTGATCAGCCCTGAGGCCGTGCTTGAGGAACTTTAGCCCCTATTGGGGCTAAGGGTGTAGCGACCGACCCTTAGGCCGTACTTGAAGGCCGCTATCCCACACTGAGGGCTAAAGGTATAGCAATCGGCCCTGAGGCAGTGCTTAAGGAGCCCTAGCCCCCATTGGGGCTAAAGGCATAGCGGTCACCCTTGAGGCCGTACTTAAGGACTCTTAGCTCCCATTGGGTTTAAAGGTATAACGACCGGCCCTGAGGCTGTGCTTGAGGCCCCTTAGCCCCCATTTGGGCTAAAGGTATAGCAACTGGCCCTGAGGCCATGCTTGAAGACCCTTAGCCCCTTTTGGGGACTAAAGGTATGGAGGCCGGCCCATAGGCTATATAGTAGCTTTCTCTGAGCTATAGGCATAATGGGTAGTTCCTAGGCCGAGCAGTTGGCCCATTAGTCTTCAGGTGATTACGTGGGCTTGGATGCCGCGTGTTGGGGGTTGAGTAGTGTTATGTCTCTTCGAATGTCTCGGGGGATGCGCTTCCCCCTTTCATCCCCTTCTTCGCCTATATAAGCGAAGTTGGGTTCCTTGGGGGAGATCATTTCAACACGCCCTCAGAACCCTTTTAGAGAGACAAGTAAATTTCTAGAGAGAAAAGCTCTGCCTCTCCCCTTATTCTCGTTCAAACTCACTGTACCATCTTCAATCTTTCCCTTTGAATCTTCAAAGGGTTCATGTGTATCTTCAACTCCGCCTTCAACACCATCTTTAAGCACTTCATCTTTCTCAGGCACGCTTTTCGTGCCTTGAGAGTTGCATCTTGTATTATATTTGTATAAATATGTCTTCATCCTGTGCATCAAGTGGGAATGTTCCTAAGAGGTCGGCTGACCCCTATATGGAGGGCCACCACCCTTAGTTTCCAAGCCTCCCGGCCCTAATTGATGGTCAGGGGGTTGTGCCCATTCCCTCAAAGAATCAGTTTATGAAGCCTAAGCAAATCCTTTGTGTCATGCCAATATATCAGCCTGGCACTCCTCATGGTCTAGTTGTAAATACTCTTCCACCTCCAGCATCCTTAGCATTGAAGAGGAAGTGGTGTATCCATAGGAGATTGACATTGCTGTTTCTCGTATGACAGACGTTCAGGAATGAAGGACAGTGAAGATAAAGACCACCACCCGGCTGAAGACTCCCAACGAGCTGATGGCCAAAGTACTCTGAAGGTAACTCTTGCTCAACCTCGGTCTCTCATAGGTCAAGCGTAGAAACTGGGTCTACTAGTACTAGCTCCTCTACGGAGGGGGAGGTAAGTAGTTCGTCTGGCTCCTATTGGTCGACTTCCCACTCTAAGAGGGTTCGTACTTAGAAAGAGTCGGCCTACGAAGTTGTGGTTGAAAGGACGGTCTTCCCAGGGGCTCCCGAGTGTTCGGACCTCCAGGACGAGCCAAGTTCCCACTTTCCCAACACTAAGATCGTGGCTACCTTGAAGAGGCTAGCACTAGAGGAGAAGTATCTCCTACCCGCAGGATATAAGTTCATCTTTCCTGATGCGGATGCCACTGTAAATAAGCCATCCTCTAAGTGTATAGCGATCTACCAGGCGACCTTTTCTTACGGCGTTAGGTTTCCACTCCACCCAATGATCGTGGAGATCTTAAACGAGTACAAATTGGCCCTTGCATAGATTGTACCCACGTCTTGGCACAACATCTATTCCTTCATCGCCATGTGCGAGTTGCGCAGATTAACCTACACAAGTCGTGCCTTCAGCCAGGTCCATACGGCTCAGAGGACTCCCAGCGAGACTGGGGACTTTGGGCGGTATTGTTTTAATAATAAGAAGGATTACATGATGACCATCGAGAAGAAGTCTAAAGTAAAAAACTACAAGTATGACTTCTTTTTCGTATGTCATGAGGTGGCTTGGGGGGATCTTCCTGACTGGAACGACGGGAAGTCGGTCTGCAATCCATTCAGGGAGCCAACCGCCTAGGAGATCCAAATCGCCCATTATTTTCAATACTATTTGCGGGAGGATGACCGTCAGAAGGCGATCCCATCTTTTATGGCAAAAATAGTGGACCCGAAGAAAAAGCCTAAGCACAGACGGAGCAAGGTAAGTGATAGGGAGCATTACAACTAGCTCCCTAAACTATCGTACTTTGAGAATGACTTCTTCCTTGCCGCCGCTGGCCTCCTTATTCTCAAGAATTATTCTAAGGGCACTTAACATCCCTCTTCGTTTGCCTATTTCCTTGGTTCTAACCTGATTTTCTTTTGTTTTGTGCAGAGCAATCGCGGGAGATGGCTTCGCCCATAGAGAGTGGGTAGGCCACTGAAGAGCAAATAGCGGCCGAGAATGAGAGGTGCCGCGAGGAGGAAAGGCACCGTCGCGTTGAGACTCAAGCGCAGAAGGTTCGTATACTGGCAACTCGATCGTTTTTCCTCATAACCTTTTTACAAATAAGAGTGCTAACATTCCCATTCTTTTCACAGGTGCCGTTGTTGGCACCTCGCGGCAAAAGACCTCTTGTGGTGTCCTTGAATCTCCCCCACGTGGGTACACACAAGCGTCCGTGTGGCGAGGGTGGATAGGAAACGGCTGCGGCCTCTGCCCCACCCCCTTAATGGTTGAGCCCCCTCCTTTAAAAGGTAAGGGGGTTGAGGGGCCGGCCCAGCATCGACGTTCGGGAGGGTGCTCGGCCTTTGACAAGGCACCGGGGTCTCCTGTCACCGGTGGGCCTCAAGGGAGTTAGCTGGTCACCTCACGAGCTGCTGGGGAGCCCTTGCTAAATACCCGGGCCCTGGCTGCAGATTTGTTGGTGGCTTATCACCTGCCAAGTATGCCTTGGTGGAAAAATTGGCTAAGTCATGGAACTTGGCCCTATCAAACTCAGCAGAACCATCCGCGATCGACGAGGAGCAGGTGGTCATTGTTGAGGTAGGCCGAGTTCGTGTCATTCCTTTTACTCCTTGCCATTTTCCTTCTTTGGCTAACCGTGTTGGGATACTCTCTAGGCCCTTGCTCAAGCACTGAAGGTAGCGAGGTCAAGGCCGCCCATCTCTACCCTAGAGAAGCAGATCCGCGACCTCGAGAGCTCTGAAGTCCTTCTACAGAGGCAGATTGGCGATCTCCAAATAGATTGTCAAAAGTTGGAAGAGGCGGTGGCCAAGTACCAATGCCGCTTAGAGAAGCTGAAGAACGAGAAAAGAGGCTTTGGAGGCTGAAAAGAAGGAGTTGCAGTGCTAGCTAGAAGAGGCCCGCTCCAAAGCGGAGGCCAAAGCTGCGGCTGGGGCCGAAAGATCAGCCAAGGCCGAAGACCAGGGCTATTATCGGGGACGCAAGGAGAGCATCGAATTCTTTTGGGAACTCTGGGTGAACCTGGCACCCGATGCCTTTCGCATGGAGGGCTAGTTTGAGGCATACGTCAAGTACATGGAGGATCATTGCTGTGCTTAGGCTGAGGGTCAGAATCCTGAGCTGGTGGATTTCAACCCACCCGCAACTGATGAAGGTGGCTCGGGCGACGACGAGACTACGTCATTAGATGGTGAGGCCGCGACCCCGGATGATGAAAGCAACGAGGCCACTGCGCATGAGGACAGTGATAATGATGAAGATCCTGACGCCTAATGCCTTAGGGTTTTTGTTTATGTCTTGTTCTTTTTGTTTTCGGCCCACAGGCCTACTATTGGTGTCTGTATTTCTCCCTTAATAAAAATTTCTAACTTTTTGCGATGGAATATCCGATTTTATCCCTTACTTCTTCACTTGTTGTTTCGTTTGTCTTTGCTTGTTCGCTCATTTATGCATTCACCTTTTCAATTTGCCAGTGTTCTATGGGATTGTGGCCTCTATGCGAAACGACAAGTAGGGGAGGGAGTCATTGTATAATAGGACCTAAAGCTCCTTTTAAGGGCTAAGGGTATAGCGATCAACCCTGAGGTCATGCTCGAGGATCCTTAGCCCCCATTAGGGCTAAAGGTATAGCGACCGGCCTTGAAGCTATGCTTGAGAACCCTTAGCGCCCATTGGGGCTAAAGGCATAGCGACTGGCCCTGAGGCCGTGCTTGAGGACCCTTAGCCCTCATTAGGGCTAAAGGCATAGCGACCGGCACAAAGGCCGTGCCTAAGGACCCTTAACGCCCATTGGGGCTAAAGGCATAGTGATCGACCCTGAGGCCGTGCTTGAGGACCCTTAGTCACCATTGGGGCTAAAGGTAGCCCCCATTGGGGATAGCAGCCCCTATTGAGGCCGTGCTTGAGGACCCTTAGCCCCCATTAGGGCTAAGGACATAGCGGCCAGCCTTGAGGCTGCACTTGAGGACCTTTAGCCCCCATTGTGGCTAAACGTATGCGAGATCTAGATGGACCCAAAATTGCATTTGTAGCCATTGTATTTATTCCATGACGAACACAATTACATAGGCATTGCGCTTGAATGAAGAAAGAGCACTAGTGATAGTATTTCCGTAAATTACTGCTATGCCAGGTTCTCGGGATAGGAGTGCCCCCGAGGGGCTCCGGTGATATGTACCTGGCCATATTTGAGCTGTGACTTTGTACGAGCTTTACCAGTTTGCCGTGAGCTTGTCGTGCTCTCCCGTGCATGCCATAGCTTCTGTGCGACGTAGGACAAAATCGCCGACACTGATAGGGTGGAGTTTGATGGTGCAGTCATGAAGCCATGCGATTCGGACTTTATAAAGTGCATCTCGGAGGAGGGCATCTCCTTGGACCGAGGGGAGGAGATCTAGAGCTTCTTGTAGGGCTGCATTGTTAAGTTCTTCCTGGAATGTGGTAAGGCGGTGGGTGTGAAGTATGACTTCGATCGACAGCATAGCCTCCAACCTGCATGCCAACATGATTGGCGTTTCTCTTGTTGCTATCTATTCGGTCGTGCAGATTGACCATAGGATGCCGTGCAACTCCTCTGCCAATTTACCTTTTGCCTCATCAAGCTTCTTCGGCAAGCTATGTAGGATGACTTTGTTAGCCGCCTCAACCTGGCCGTTTGTCTGAGGATGACAATGGCGGTGAACTGAGCTTGACACCCCAGGGTGCTGAGGTAATCAGTGAGTTTGGCTGTATCAAACTGACGCCCACTGTCGAAACTCATTGTTCGAGGGATGTCAAAGCGAATGATGATACTCTTCCAAATAAACTTTCGAACCTCGGTTGCGGTAATGGATGCGACTGCTTCAGTTTCTATCCACTTGGTGAATTAATCCACCGCGACAAAAGGGTACTTACGTTATCCTATGGCTTTGCAGAAAGGCCTGAGTATGTCCATACCCCAAGTGGGAAATGGTAAGTAGGGTTGTCAAAAGTTGGTCTGACACGATTATTGACCCAAACCGAACACGAAATTAGGCGGGTTTGGGTAAAGATTTTCAGCCCGTTTAACTAAACGGGTTGAGCCATTTAACCCGTTTAATTAAGCGGGTTAGGTTCAAGTTGAGATTTTCGACATGAAAAAACACCTATCTAACTCATTTAATTAATTGGGTTAATAGGTCAACCCGATTATTGTATAACCGATTAACCTGTTTAACCCGTTAAATGTATATGTATTGTACATAATTTTTTTTGAATTTTCAGATTTCATAATCAGGGGGAATTTCAAAATTTCAGATTTTATTTTTGGGGGTTGGCTTTTTGTTTGGGCGCCATAGGAGGCCCAAAATAGGAATTGGGCTGACTTTTTTTTTCTTTTAAACCTAACACACTTAAAACCCCACCTATATAAGCTCACTCACACTCACCAGCCTTGGCTCCCTCAGTAGTCAGTACCCTCACCTTCTCTATCCTTTCTCGAAGCTCACTCACCAGCCTCACAAACCCTAGAATCTCCTTCTCGATTTCGCACTCATTAGCCTCACCTTCATCCTTCTTGGCGCCCTCAGTGTCATCCTTCTCGGCATCCAATCACGGCCATAGCTACTGAATTAGTGAATCGTATGTTCTCTCCCTCTATCTCTCTCTCTTCTGTCTTACTCTCCCTCTTTGTTGATCTTTCTCTAACCTTTGTTTGTGAACAAAATCGATCATTTCAGCCACTGTTCCTTGTTTACGGTTACCGATTACGGGTCTGTATCCAACTCACGATCAAGGCTCCATCTATTTCAGGTTGATTTCGAATCTCAATTGTTCTCTCTGTCTTACATCTATTTCTCTCTAATTTCTTTCGAATTGAAAAAAACCAGCTATGTTTCTTCCAATTACACTTAAAATCACACTTAAAATTATAAAAAGCAGACTCTATTTCTTCGAATTGTTGGCTCTTTGTTGATCTTTCTTCGAATTGCTTTCGAATTGTTGGATCTTTCTCTAATTGCTTTCTTTTGGGAAGATATCACTTCTATTACTTCAATATGCACAGAAATTATGGAGATGTAATGAACATGAACTTAGATGGTGATGAAGATGTAAAGCCCAATCGAAGAGTGCAGTCAGAAGTGGATATGGGCAAAATTTTGCTTTGGTTAACTAGCTTTTATGCGTTATTACTTTAAGCTTATATCTGGTTGTATAATAGGCTGTTGAGCTTATATCTGGTTGTACAATAGGCTAATCGCTGTTGAGCTTAAACTTGTTCATTTGCACTTGGTTGCTTGATCGTTATGGTTTGTTGAACTTGGTACTTTTAAGTTTTGACAATGGTTTCGTTGATGTGTTTCTGAATGACATGTGTTAGATTGATGGTAGAAGTAAAAATCAGGTCAGAATCAAGTTTCGAAATGTATTTTATGCCTAAATGTTAAACAGGTTAAATGGGTTAAATAGGTTATTGGATACTTGATTCTGAACCATTTATGTTAAACAGGTTAAGTGGATCAGATTCAGGTCAACTCGTTTAAAATTTAAACGGTTTCAGGTCGAGTTTTTCGACCCATTTATTAAATAGGGCAGGTTCAGGTCAGGGGGTCTTCAACCCATTTAATTTCAACCCGAACACAAAGTCAACCCGACCTGACCTATTTGATAGCCCTAATGGTAAAGGGCTGATGATGGGCATCAGGGGTGTGGTGGGCTGTCGTTGGATAGGGGCAAACTTCGGACACTTGTCGCAGGTGCGAACTAAGTTCATAGCATACTCTCGCAGAGTGGGCCAGTAATAGTCAGTATTGCTGTAACCGCCAGGGCGCGTCACCCTATGTGGGAACTGCACAACCCTTCATATAACTCTTCCAGTATCTTCTTCTCCATCTCCAAAGTCACGCAGCGTAGAAGCAGCCGGGCATAAGATCGCTTGTATAGAATCCTGTCGTATAGTATAAACTAATTTGCTCACCTTTTTATGCGGTCGGGCTCCTTGGAGTCCGGGTGTAATGTGCCATGAGCTAAGTACGCGTGTATGGGGTCCATCCATGTTGAGCTCATGTCCGTTCAAAGTACTTCATGAGGGTGGATACTTCGCTCTATCAAAGTCTCCTATTGAATGTGTTTTGGCTTCCCATCTTCAGAGGAACTAGCCAGTTTGGACAATCAACCGGCGTGCCTATTCTCCGACTGTGGTATGTGAGTTATGGAGAAATACTTCAATAGTTTTGTTGCTTCATGCACCCGTCGGACGTATGACGCCATGGCAACTACAAACATAAATAATATATATCACATTCTAAGGAATGGATTTCCAAAGAAGCGTGAGATAGGTCAAGGCTTATCTTTATTAGCTCTCCAAACCAAATCGGATCCCTTCATTCGAGTGGGAGGATTTTAATTGATGATGAATAAGTTTATTATCAAGAACCACCTTTATCATCAAAATCGAATGAAAGTGATCCTATTCCAGTTCCAGTGGGAGCAAGGTGATTGGTCTCTGCTAAGACATGGTTGTCAGAAAGTACTCCTTCATGCCATTTGCACTATGAGGTATATGAAACTTTCATGACATTCCTACAAAATGGAAATGTGCAAAGATGTTCTTTCTAACCCTTCTAAGGACAAGTGGACTAAGATAATGGAAATAAAATAGAGCAAATAAAGGTGAACAGTTAGTTGGCCTTTTATGACACAAAAGTCATTTGAGAACAAAATGGTTCTTAAATTGTAAGGCTAATGGCACAGTTGGCACCGGGTTCAACTTGTTACAAAAGGATACACATAATAGGATATGATAAACTACAAAGAGTTTTTCCCTCTTATTGTGTACATTATCCTAATTTTACCTTTCTCTAGCTATTATTGCTAGTTTAGACCTAAAGTCACATCATATGGGTCTGTAAATACCAATAGCAAAGAGGTCTAAGTGAAGTTCCATTGAAAAATATCACAAACATGAGGTTTGCAGACATGTGAGGTCAATTGTGACCTTAAAGACTCTTCAATAGATTGATATACTTGTGGTTATCTCTAGTGGCTGCACTATAATTGATACCAAAAGGTCCAAAAGAAATTTTATAGTCAAGTCATTATATGTGGATGACTTACTGATAGCTAGAAATGGTATAGAGTTACTAAGTAAGGCAAAAGGTCTTATCATCATCTAACTCTGAGATGATTAATATGGGTAAATAGTTACTAATATGCTCTTAAGTAAAGTTTCTGAGAGAATTTTCAAAGAGGTCATTCTTTTCTAAAAGAGAATGACATGAAAGATCTTTAAATAACTGTGACACCCCCAACCCCTAGGGTTAGAAGTATCAATGATTTCTTAATTTCTACTTAAATTCTGTGGTGAAACAGACATAATTTTGCCTAAAAATGGGCTAAAACCAGGCTTCTAACCTTACCATGGGTTCCTGCACTCGATAAATGCACAACATACATTCATAACTCAACGGCTGCTCGCCGGAGATTACAACTCTACGGGCCACTCGCCTGGAGCCAAGCATTAAAGTTCAATACCAAGAACGAAATAAAAGATACAACTCAATAGATCACACATCTGGAGTGCCGATGTTCACATCCCAAAAGAAAATAAACAATTCCAGCTTTAAGACAAATGATAAATCATATGGTCGGCTCACATGGCCATACAGAGCGGCTTTTAAACAATATGCTTTACATGGCTTCAGTAACTAGCTTACATGCATTCAAGAACTTAAATTACATCATAATACACTACTAAGCTTACAACTTAACTACAAAAGCATATAAGTTCACTTCCAGGGAAGCAAGGTGGACTCCACCTCGGCTTACGTGAACTGACTTCTACCTGTCACTTTAGGAACCTGGGGAAAAGGGGAAAAGATAGGGGGGTGAGCTACCACATGCTTAGTGAATGACTCCCAACCCCCAAAAACCAAAATAGTTGCACGTCATACTTTAAGTAGCACTTACACACATAGTCTAATATATAATATCATATAATAAGCATGTAGGGCCTTCCACATCTATCGTTTCCTTAATGACTTTTCTAGTGTGATGGTAACCCTATACTTCTTCTAATTCACGCCCAAGGTACTCAACTTGCCTGAACTAAGTCTCTTATAGCTTATTGGTGGTAATTTCATATTATATCAACATAAGATCACACAATGTAAGCATAACGTCACATAACACGCATGCAGGATTCATTAATAAGCTATCTCATGCAATGATTCAGGTATTGGATGCGATAGAACACGTAGTTCACATATAAGCTCCAAACGTCAAGGAGTTTAAACAAAATGATCACTTAAGACTTCTTTTTTTTTTTTTTTAATAAACAAGATATTAAGATCAATGCATATCACTTAAATTAATAAGAGTTCTTATAAAACCGTCATTATGCACTTGGCAAATAATTGGAACTCAATAACAACTCTTTTTAAGAAAATATGCACATTTTCAAATCTTTACACCAATATCACCCTTAAATGAGGCATTCACATCATGTGTCACGTACGAAATCATTTTCATAGGCCTTAGAATCTCATATCTCTGCTAGGTACGAGTGAGGCCGTCACTGATGTTCCATCGTATCAGTGAGATTATGACTCACATTTCATATTATCACCGTCGGGATCTTCCAAGGTTCCCACTTCTGGGTCTACTACCCGTCAGGGTCTTCTAGGGTTCCCACTTCTGGGTCTATCTCCCTATGCATTAGGGTTCCTGAGAACCGGGCATTCTCCCTAATCATTATGCATGTAGCACCATTTTCCTAACCCAAAACATTTTAGATGCATTTCTGCTCTAAATACGTCTATATTAAAACTTTAATTATATTATAACAATGACATTTTCATTCTCATGGGGCTCGAAGCCTTAATGATTTCACATTGACTCAGAAGCATAAAACCACTCATTTGGTAAAATATGCTTAAAACAAGTTAATCTTCACATATTCGTTCACTCTTTAAGACAGCCATATGGAAACTCAATTTTAAACGTTAATAGTTGCATTCAAATATAAATATCTCGATTTCTTTACATTTCAAATGCAACAATCATTTCACAACACATTTTGTCTCAAAACTCGCATTGCATCATGTCAATGGCACTGTTGTTCTCATGAAGGCTAAACACCTTAATAGGGTCATTCAACTTTTAAAAAGCTTACAACCATTCATCTTGTCACATCATGCTTCTAATGAGTTAATGACCAACTCTGCATTCATTTCTCACAGGAAACAACTTTAAAACTTGCCTTAAAAGCTTACATGCCTACAACTCATTCATAGTTAGTTCGTTTAAAAGTATCCTTGTCAAAAGAATGGTATACAGTCATTACTAATCACATAACTCAACATGCTTGTCATACCATAGCAATTCGCATTCATGCTTATTAACGCACACCTTTAAGCATAACACAAGCATATTCATTCATAATTCGCGTTGTTGCCAACCCTTTAGCCATTTAAGTAGCTTCGAGAAACAACTAAGGAATCAATAAATATTTAGGTCCCTTATTTAAGCAGCCAGGACGTTGTTTTAGTCACGAAAATGAGCAAAGCACTCTTAAATAAATTACTTGAAGAATATAATTATTCGAGAGCATTAATACGAGAATGCTAGCACATGCTTAATAGTGAATCAAGCGGTTTTTGATCAAATTGATTCCTATTTCATTAATTAGTCAGCAGGAGACCCTTAAATGCGAATAGGCTATTTGAACAGTTGTTTGGATATGGAATTCAGTCATGACATATATACACATAGTACATACGAGTCACAGGCTAACAAAATCACAATCTTAATTCAGCAGCATGCAATCGAAGGCTCGAAGCATTTAATGCCTATATATTTTCATGGCGATACCTGAAATGAATTCAAGATTCATGCAAACATGTTCAATCACGGAAGCAAGTGCACAATTAGCACATATCAACACTTCCATAATTCACCAATTTAAATCACTCAACCTGAACTCCCCCCTCACAGCGCCGACCATAACAATCCTCAAAATCAGTTCAGTTCAACCCAAATGATTCACCAACTGTTTGCAATTTTACAACTCGTTATGGTTTTAACCTAACTACTAAATCAACTATCATAAATATTTCAAAAACATTTGTAAATTAGTAATTGGTTTGCGAATTAGGAACCACCCATCTGGACTCCAAGTTGAGGACCCATTCTAAGGGCTTCTGGGCTCGATTTGGATGCTTCCAAATTAGGATTTCGAATCTGCCGCTGCTGTCATGCTTAACTCACGCGAACAGACCCCAATATGCCTGCTACTGCTTGCATGCCCTTTCTTCCCGCTCTCCCGACCTCTAAGTCAGGCCACCTATGGTGGTTGCGGTGGTAGCTAAGGGTTTTTAGAACCCTAACCTACAGAACCGTTAGACGTCACTCAATCCCTCTCTCTCTCACCACCTATGCATAAACCTATCTTGCCAGCGTCGGCCACCTTGGTCACTAGAATCGTGCCCCAGTCACCGGAATCACGCCCAATTCGCAGTGCCTCGAGTTCGCTCTCGCTCGCCCTCGATCGTCCCTCCGTTATTGGGTTCAGGCATCAAGGGGCTCTGTGCAAACCGGTCAGTCGCCGTCGCCGTGCGACCTGGCCGACCCCTTCTCTCTCTTTATCTCCTTCGCTCAATCTCTCTTTCTCCCTCTTTGAGTTGGTGGTTCACGGGGTTGGGGTGAGAAACCCCTCTGTCGGGTTCTTTTTGCTCGAACAAGGGGGCTTCGTCCCCCCTTGATTCCTTTTTTTGGTTAAAACTTGGCCATCAACTAAAATCTTTAGTCCAATCTCATACCTCCTATTCTAAACCAAAATCGTTAATACAATCATTCATCGATTAGTCGTTCCTGAATATATTAAGGTTCTATTTAATAAACAATGAAACTAATTCTAAGGTTGACAATCTACTCATATTTGGGAATCCACTTGATTTAGTAGTCGATAATAATTCTTATTAGTGGTTTTAAAAATCATTGAAAAATTTTCAAAACTAATAGTAACAACAATAATAATAATAGCAACAACAATACTCTTTTTAATAAAATTACCACTTAATCAAGTACATCGATATGGATCTAACTTTACTAAAATAAAAAAATACGATTTGTAATGTCGAGGAACAGGCTAGATAGTCTAAATAAAATGCAGGTATTACAATAATCTAATACGCACGCCTATGACATTATTAGTTCTCACATCAACAAAGGTGAGACCTTACAATAAAATGTGTCATACTCTACTAGAAAAGGACTAATAAGCAGAACTTACTTTTTTAGGTGTGGTTAGAAGTCTAATATATGATGTGGTGCACATTAGACATGGTTTCTTCATACAGATATCAACTGGACCTGAGACTAGCATAGTGGCAGAAAGTTAAGTCATGTGAAACCTAAAGGGAACCTTTGATCATGCATTTATGGAATATAGGCAATAACTTGCATCAAAAGGGTGCAATGCCCTAGACTGTGGTAGGTTCATATGAGAAATGAACCCCCAAATATGTCTTCCAACTTAGCAATGGTGCTAAAGTAGCAAGAAACAGTCATGTGAAGAGTTTATGACTCTATCCTTAAAAGTGCAAGAGTCTGTTTGGTTGAAGAGGTACTTAGATTATTTGGTTGGTGAACTAAATAGTACTGTCCAATAATAGTTTACTAGGACAACTTGTGATCACATGTACCAAGAACCTTAAGTATAGTCATAAGACTAAATAGATTGGACACAAGGTTCAACTTTTTAAATGGCATGGTGACGCATAAAGATAGTGAACGTAAAGTATTTCCCTACGAAGAAAGTGGTTGTAGAGCCACTAAGCTAGCCCTAGTAAGGGGGTATGCTTATTAAGCACATAAAGGCTTAACAATCTTCGTAGATGACAACTATGCCTTGGCATGTTGTTCACTAATTGTTTTCCCAATGTTTACAAGTGATTGTCTAATATTGTGAAATTTAAACAAATTGTTTTGTATACACTTATCATTAGAATGCTTGAATATGCATTCTTATTTATGGATGCTTATGTGCATCCTTAAATGTGAAAAGTATGTGGGTAAACGTGAGGCTAGCCTTCTCACACCGGTAAGCGCCTCCATTAATTTGAGTATTGATTGGAGATGAGACAAGATTTTAAGTAGAATTATCAAAAGGATAATTATAAAAACTTGTCAATTTAAAATCATGAATGTCACCATGATAATGACAAAAGGTCATTATAACATATGGGTAAAAATGATTTTTACCTAGCCTACCTTAAAGAGGCCAGATGCGAGTTTGAGTTAATGGCTAGATTTGGGAACTCAATTTGGATAATATGGTGTCCAAATATCATTTGTACAGCATTTTGGTTAAAGAACTAAAAGACATACGCTCTATGGGAAAGGAGAGAATGCTATAGCATATGTTTCAGACCATGTGTGCAAGAGATGACCAATCGGGTTAATATAAGTCAGATCTCTACTTATATTTGTATGAGACCCTATAAGGTTATGACCTTATATTTATACCCTCAGGACTCCAGTCAGTGACTTGAGACTCAATTCATTGTTCGTTATCTTAGTCTATTGCCAAAGGATCATGAGTGATTCGGTCTAGCGGGACATGTCTAGAAAAACGAGTTGGATTTGATCGAGAGTCTCGTAAGAAGAGGAAGATCATTCACGGAATCTCATTAATTTTTATTCACTAGTGCACTAATTATGACATATGGGTCATAATTGTGAATATGAAATATGATGGTTTCATAAGGTCAAACTGAGACATCTTAGTGAGATTAAAATGATCTAGGGTACTTACATACTTCTAACTACTCACGTACGGTTCACGATGAGAGGCTATATATTCTTAGCAGATGTATAACATAGATCTCTCACAAGTGTGCCGGTCACACAACCTATTTGCCCAGTATGAAGATTATGCAGAAATAAAGGAAAAATAAGCTTTTCTTAAGGTGGAAATAAGTACTCTCTTATGTATGAGTGGGAGATGTTGGACTTAGGGCATGATACACCTAAGGGGTGCAAGCCCAATAAGTTGACGACTTAAGTTCCTCAGAAACCCTAGTTCTTCTGTCTGTCCTTCTAATATAAAGGGAGGTTAGTCTATGAGAAACATCAGAGAGAAACATCGAGAGTTCTCTAAAGATAGTTTCTGTACAAAAATTTAGGGCTCTTAGGCTATGGGATTGTGAAGGTTTTCCATATTGTGAGTTCCTTCCAGGACCAGTGATTCAGGCCCAGGTTTGATCGTCTTCTGTTGCAGCATTAAGGTAAATATGTTTACGCTAAATTCTTTATATTAATTCCTTCAGTTGTCCATCAAAGTTAATCCTTGTAGAAAGTACTCACTTTGGTGATGACTTCCTAAGGTAAGAAAAAAGTGCAAGGTAAGCATCCCATTTCGAATGTAATTGATGAGAATTGCTCTCCCAGCATAGCATATGTTTCTTGAATCCCATGTTGTGCTTCTTATGATTTTTCTCAGCTAAAGTATTGAAATCAGTGTTTAAAAATCTAATTGCTATAATAGGTATGCCAAGATACCTGAAAGGTAACAATCCTTCCATGTACCCTATATTGTCAAAAACGTCCTTGTTTTGTTCATCTACTCCCCCCCAATAATTCACTTATAGCTTGCTATTATTGGCTATCAAACTTGAGGCATTAGAGAAATTTTAAAAGCTTCCATCAAGATGTGAATATACGTCTTACCAGCTTTACTGAACAAAATCAAATCATTAGCAAATACAAGGTGCACTAACTTTAATCTTTGGAAATTTAGCTAGAATTTTGAAACCTTTGTGCTATTTTGCAAGCTTTGAGGGCCTTAATGGATGTTCTATCACAAGGACAAAGACCAAAGCAGATATTGGATCTCCTTGTCTAAGGGACCCCCCTTTAAAAAAAACTAAATTTGTCCCCATTTAAGCTTATAGTAAATGCGATTATGCGCTAATAAGCCTTAGTTTGCTGAATAAACATTTTCCTTCATGCTTTCAAGTAACTCATACTAAATGTCTCAATGAATTGAGTCATAAGCTTTATTTATGTCCATTTTAAACATAAACCTTGTTGATATATGCATTTTGAAATAACCTCTTGGAAGCTCTTAGCACAACAAGACATTATAAAGAAGTTCTCTTCTAGGCACAAAGGCATCTTGGCTAGGATCAATGAAATCGTAGCATTGCTTTTAATCTGGAGCACGTAAGTTTTGAAATAAACCTGTACAGAAATAGAACAACAAGAAATAGCTCTAAAATGTGGAATAGTACTAGGATAGGTTACCTTAGGTAGGACTACTAATGTGATATAAATAGCCTCACAAACTAGAGGCCTTATTTCAGTCTAAGCTGCTTTGAAGTAGCCACTATTATACCCACCAGGCCTTAGGGATTTGAGATTACAATTTGAGAACAATGCTTATTTAATCTCATTGTCTAAAAATGGCTTGTATAACCCCCCTTCCCGTTCATGGTAAGTACACTTCCGATGGAAATGACTTTATGCTCTACCCTTATTCTGTTATACACTTTAATTTTTTTCCCCAATAATACTTGATATAATTTAGTTATGACAACAACATATGCTTTACAACCCTCAAATTTACCAACTTCTTGGTCATGAATGGAGTAAACATAATTGGCATTTTCCTCATTTTGAATCTTGTGAAAGACAACCTTATACATTGGTTACCAAATTAGTTCCAATCCATTTTCTGTGTTATTTCCTCAAAGCCAGGGATAACCGTAAAATTTGAAGTATTTGTCTCTCATAGTTTGTTCTTCTTGTTATAGTAGGATATTTGGGGGGATAAATTATATTCCGACCCCTAAAGTTTGGTGTAAATAATTTTCAGGACCTATAACGTTAGAAACGATTTACTAGTCCATCAGCTTTGGTGAAAATAATTTCTGGAACAAAACTTGCCAAAAGTAGTTTTCCAAATTACAAAAAGACCCCTAAGATTTTTAAATTTTCATTTTAACCCCAATCCTTAAAAACTTACTTTCGAAAATCTAAAATTTGTGTATGTATAATTTTTCTCATTAATAGTATTTTCAATCCTCTTTCAATTGGTATAAGATTCACGTGACCAAAAATAATTAAGATAATTAAGCTAATTAGTAATTAATTAAGCTGATTAACTGTAATTAATACTTGAGTCATCTTCTGCTTGCCTTGGACCGAATTATTCACACATTGTTCACTCACCTGAAGACATTTCTCCAGTCGCAACTCAATTAGACTATATAACTGATATAGTTTTAGAATTAAAAGTATAATTAGCTAAAATTAAGATTGAAGTCAAGGAGTTTAAGAAGCAAATATTTGTAATCTACCTTTCTCTAGTTAACGAAGTTAGACATAGCGGAAAATCTACTTCCAGTATTAGTATTCCATTTCAACATAAATATCCTTTCCAAAACCCAATAAACAAGAATCCGTTTCCTTTACATGATATAAAAATCCAAAAAGAAGTAGGAGAAAAATCAGGTAAAAAATTGACTGAAAAAGCAGAAAAAGAAAAGGATGGAGTATAAGTAGTATACTCTTGAAGAGCTATAAAATATGTTTGAGAAAGAACATAATTCAGAAGAAAATCCAGAAGAATTAAACAAGATTATGGGCCAAATTAGTGATAAACATGATGTGTTTTCTGATGATAATGAAGAGACTAATAATGTTCAATTAGAAGAAGAAATGTATCAGCAGATGAACTTTATTAAGCTAGAAGATCTAAGTGTATTACCTTTTGAAGAAGTCAAAGAAAACTGGATAAAAAATATGGTAAAATGGCTATTGAAGATGAGATTAATGAAATCGGAGAAGAACTTCACTTAAGTGAAATAGAGACCAATCTTGTTAACAATGTTATTCCTAAACCTGAATAATTTGGTGAACCTTCTAAAAGAAATACTCATTTTGTAAGATCTAAATACGTTCCAATAGGACGGACAACTAATTTTTCCTTTGGGTTCATCCCAAGAAAAACTACAACCTTTGAAGAAGTTAACCTTACCCCAATTAGTCAAACGGGATATATCTTAAACATAGATAAAGCTTGTAGTAGAGAAGAAATATTTGAATATTGGAAGAGAGGCATGAATAGTATCTTAAACCTAAATACTACCTAGATTGCCGCAAATTTCCTAAACTATATTGAACATAGTTTCTCTGGCACTGTAGCTGACTGGTACGATTCATTAATAAAGATGGTAAAAATACATTAAGAATGATAGAAACACCAACTACAATGTTTAAGAATTTATGTAAGGAAATTGAAACTGAGTTTATCGAAGCTAAACTTGATTCAGAAGAAAAAGCCAGAGAATGGCAGAGAAAGATTAATAACATAGAATTATAGAACATGAGAACTCTGAAAAATTATATCGCTGAATTTAGTCAATATTATTACAAAATTGGGTATAATGAGACTAATGTTGGTGTGTTCTATGATAAATTACCGTATTCGATAAATTCGATAATTAATAAAAAATACATTGCATGGCTTGAGCGAACAAATGTCATTGATGCCCTTGGTTCAAGAATCTCTTATTTAAGAAAATGGGTCAATGATCAATGTCTTGATCTCCAAAAGCAAAAGAAAATTAAGAAGCAATTCCTAACTTGCTGGGATTCGCCTCACCAATGGGAAAAAGAACCTGAAAGGAGATGAAAGAGAAAATTTTATAAGAAAAAAAGTTTTAATAAGCAGAGGGGAGAGAAATATAAAAGAAAGTATTACAACAAACAAAGCCATAAAAAACGTTGATTTTTTTTTATGAAAGCAGCTTATTGTCCTGCAGGGAAAAACAATTGCAAATGTTGGGCATGCGGAGAAGTAGGATATTATGCTAATGAATGCAACAATAGGAAGAATAACAAACTTAGTAAAACCTTAGGAAGCCTAGATTATGTTGAGCTTAGTGAAGATGAGGCATTAGACCCAACCCTAAATAACAACAAAGGAATTGTTGAAATTATCTTGGATAATGAATATGAAGAAAGTGATCATGAAGAAACAAGTCATATAATAGAAAGTAGCTCGATTAGTCTTGGTGATCTTCAAGGAGAAGAGTTTGTTGTAGATAATGACAACGAGGAAGTCAAAGAAGATTGGGTTCTTCCCATAATCTAGAAGGACATGATCGATAAAAAAACCATCTTTCAATTAAAAAGCAAGCATGTTTACGAGATGATGGAAGGAGATCTTGAAATCAAAGATTGTGAGTATGAAGTATGGGAGGTTAATCTCATTAACTGGGAAAACATCCTTAAGCATAACAAAGATAAAAAATATTGATATATCTATGTTAGAAGTGTCCAAGTTTAAATTACTCCATTACAATGTTATGGCAAAGATATTGGTCTTTATGCTTTGCTTTATAATATCAGACATACTAAATTTAATGATCAAATCATCACAGGGATTAAGACTAATTTATGTAATGGATCGATAGGATTCAATTGTCAGCCTGGATATTATGTGAGTCTAAAAGATGAGTTTACCAAAAATTTTCTAAGATAAAAACTATTGAAATGGACATGAAAAGAGGGGGATATCCATTAAGGATATTTTGGAAAATTATCTACAAACTGGATAGTACTATAAACCCAAAGACTAAGGTGACAATGATAGAAGCAGAAAAGTTTGAAAGTCCTACCCAATGCAAAAAATCCAGAGGATTAAATCTAATCCTCAAGAGATAAAAATTGACAGGTCACAGATATCTAGCTTTGCCAATCCTATAAAAATCAACAAGAAAAATGTGATAAAAATTGATGAGAATGGTAAAATAACCATTTAACCCCAATTATTAAGAAACATAAGTATAAGATCAGAATAGGGAGAAGGATCTTCATCAGCTAAAGAAGAACTTAAAGAAGATGATACAATTAGTATGACCAATGAAATGAGCAGGATGAGTTTTGAATCTATAAGACCCAATGTAGATCGAAGTATGAGTCTAGAAAGAAAGATCATTAGGTACAAAACAAGAACCATCAGTGAGCCCATTTACGAGGATAAATTAATCAAAAACATGACTATGGAGATATGTTATGAAGTCACCAACACAAATCCTAATAGTATCTATATCCCAATAAATGTATGCTTAAAAGGATATAATAAATATGAGTTGTGTGCCTACATAGGTAGTAGTTGTTCTGTATGATTTGGAAAAAGATCATTATTTCTAGAGTTTATATGGAAAAGAGCTAAAAATCCTTTACAATTAAGGATAGTTGATAGTAGCATTATGAGTCACAGTGAAGCCATAGAAGGGTTATCCATAGAATTGGGAGGAGTTTAACGCATTATACTAGTTCTATGGGCTATTGATCAATCCTCTCATGATATGATTATTTGAAATAATTTTCAGAGATTATATTCTCCATGCACACCGACCATAAATCAAATAACATTCATAATTAATGGTCACTCAATTCCTATTGACAAATTAAGTAAGGCTTATACTCATTAGAAAATTGAGTCTACATGTAGCCAGCGTGGTGAGAAGGCAATGCCAGCACAACGTAAAATAGCACTGACAATCTCATTACTCAAATTATCTATTAAAGAGCAGATTGTCAAATAATAAGAAAAATTGTGTAAAGAACTCTACTATGATAATCTACTAAAATTTTGGGATAAAGATAAAACATTTGCTAAAATCCCTCTATTAAATCCCAACACTATTATCCGAATCAAATAAATGGTATATACACACCAAGATATCCAGGAATTTAATAAACAAATCAAAGAACTTTTGGATAAAGGATTAATCAGAAACAGCAAGAATCCTCATACCAGTCCCACTTTCATGGTAAGAAATCATACAGAAGAAAAAAGAGCAAAAGCGAGAATGGTAATCAATTATAAAAAGCTTAATGATAATGCCATCTTTGATGGTTATTATATTCCTAATAAAACTATCCTTTCCAATAGAATTCAAGGAGCTTGTTGGTTCTCAAAAATGGACTGTAAAAGCGGTTAATGGTAGATAAAAATTGATGAGGAAAGTAGCCCCTTAACTGCTTTTAGTGCCCTACAAGGACATTATGAATGGATAGTAATGCCAATTAGTCTTAAAAATGCACCTCAAATATTCCAGAGAAGAATGGATAGCATCTTCAAAGATCTTAATCATTGGTTTTTAGTTTACATCGGTAATATCCTTGTCTTTTCTAAAACCATGGAATAGCATAAAGATGATGTCTTAGCTGTCACCCAAAGATGCATTGACCATGGTATTATACTTGGCAAGAACAAGTGCATTTATACTGAACAAGGAACTGAGTTTTTAGGTTTGGAGATAAAGGCAAGACATATCATCCTACAAAAGCATATTTTGAAAAAAATAGAAAAATTTCCTGAAAAGATTGAAGATAGAAAGCAATTAGAATGGTTTCTTGGATGCCTTACCTATGCTTCAGACTTCATTAAAGATTTAGCTAAACTAAGAAAACTATTTCAGCAGAAACTCAAGATAGAAGTAAATTGGACATGGACCATTAATGATACAAAGATTGTTCAAAACTTTAAAAAGATGTGTAAAAACCTTCCTGTTCTTAATTTGCCTAATGAAGAAGATGATTTAGTTCTTGAGATAGATGCCAACAATGAGAATTAGAGCGCAGTACTCAAAATCAAAGAAGGCGAAAAACTCTGTAAATATTGCAGTGGAAGTTTTAATAAGGCAGAATGCTACTATCTCAACATGGAAAAAGAAATCCTTACAGTTATAAGGCGAATTGAAAAGTTCTTAATCTTTTTGACCCTAAAACCTTTTCTTATTTGAACTAATTGCAAAGAGATACCTGGTTTTATGAAAAAGAATTTATCAAATATACAAACACAAGGACGACTCCTGTGTTGTCAATTATGGCTTAACCAGATTGCCTTCTCCATTAAATATATACAGGGATTGAAGAACTCTCTGCTAGATAGTTTAACTTAAGAACTCGCCAATGGTGATCATCGAAGCATACCTCCTTCCAGAAAAGGAGGAAATCGACAATGAAATGCCATCGTTACTAGAATGGGTTTCACCTTCTAGCAAAGTTCTTATTAATAACTTAGAATTCCATATAAAAAGTAGATTACACTTTGGTCTACTTTCTTCTGCCTACCTAATGGCCCAAAGATTTTCCCTACTAGAGTTACAAGTTAATTACCTAAGATGTCCTTATGATATCCAAGAAAAAATAAGCCCTCATGCTCAAGAAAAATGGTTCAATGAGTGGTATGCAGCATGCATCGATGATCTATTTTCCCGATACGTCTGGGGTCGGTGGTGTTAGTTTCCAAGCCAACTCAATCTCTCCAAATGACCCTCTCATTAAAGCCTGGGAATACGGGATGATAGTTTACTTTATGAAAATCCCAGATCCAAAGTTCCCATTTTTCTCAACACTAACTAAGTTCCAACAATGCATGTTCAAGAAGATCCATTGGATTCTTATATCTCCTGATGGTCCAACAAAAATTCCATATAGCAGACCCTTATATTTGGAGGTACATTGTGCACTAATTGAATATGAAAATGAAAGAGCCAAACCAGCCCATTATCTTGTTCAGATTGTTGATTATGATGATCCCTATCAGTGACAAGATTGGTTTCCAAAAACGAGGAGTATTTGTTATTGATCCTGCTTTAGCAAGACCATTAGTTTTTACAATATTTATCATCAAAGTTGGGTATTAATTGAATAAGGAAAAACATTAATGCATTGTGGGAATACTATTTCATCTATGACAATGAGTTTAAAGAATACAAGAAGGTGGAAAGAGCAGTCTTAGAAGATATCTTTGACTACCTCTTTGATGTTGGAGCTAGAAAATTCTTATCAGAAAAAGAAAAGAAATATCTTCTTGAATTATTTGAGAAATGGGACCCGGAGCATCTTCAATTAAATGAAGGTTTTAATGATTGTTCAGATAATAATGGTTTGGAAGATATAATTGAAGGCATGCAGAATCTTAATAATGATGACTAGTCTTGCCATCATTAAAACCTCTGAAAAAGGGTTGTCCCATTATTGTACTATTTTGACAAGTGTTCAGTCTGTAAAAATAAGGCAGTCTACTATAGCCATGTGAAAGTACTGTACCCATGTGAAAAAATCAGTGTGTATTATCGCCAATAAGGCTCTTGTGTAACCCCATCCCGTCTATAAAAGGAGAGGCCGAGTGCTGAGAAGGGACACGGTCATTTGAGCATTCTTGAGTAAAAGAGAAGTCGGGATTCTTCATTTCTCTATGAGCAAGCATTTCTAATGATCTTAGTTTTAGTCCCTATTCAAAGCTTTCCATTGTAATATTTTTCACTTTTAGGCTTTCAATAAAAGAGGCTTCTGTGACGCCCCCAACCTGAGGAGGAGTCACACCGCTAGGATTCCTAAAGGAAATCCATAAGGTTTTTGAAGTTGAGTAAGGACATTAGCATTTAGTTAGATATTCTTAAAGAAAACTGCAAGAGTTCGTCTTATTTTTGCAACATTTTATAGACTTAACTTAAGTTAAGGGTACTTGTAAGCTGATAATAAGGAAAAACAAGGCATAAGGTGACTAGATTCACTACCATGGGCCACCCGCTCGGGGCACTAATAGTCAAACCAAATAAACACAAGGGTTATAACACTATATATGTAGTTTTAAAGTCGACTATATGCTTACACATTTAATGATCAGCTTAAACATTCACAAATATGGTAAAGCATTGAACACTTCACAGCAACCATGCAATCGAGGCTGGCCAAAAGGCTGCTGATCGATCGACATCAAAATAACTTCAAAAATAACCTTTATACCTGCTTAAACTAGACCTGAAAAGGGAATAAGGAAAGGGATGAGCTACCACACACTCAGTGAGTATTTCTCAACTCCTTGGAAACCAAAACCATTTGCAGACAATAATAATAAGTAGCAGTCACACAACATTTATATATTATTATCATATTAGGCAATCATTGTCCCCAAGGAAATATCATCACCTCTAAACTCCATACTAAGCCACTCAAGCTCGTTTCTAGGCCCTCAATAACCAAACTTCCTTAATGAACAAGCATGTAGGCACATAAGCAAGCAAGCAACAAGGATAGGGTAAAATGCTTTCAAATATGCATTTTGAAAACATTATAACTCATGTTGTATATAAAAAGTAGTCTACAAATCAAACTAGCCTCTTCAAAGCATAGTTTATAAATCAAACTACCCTCTTTAAAGAATAGTTTACAAGTCAAGCTAGCCTCTTTAAAGCATAGTTTACAAATCAAACTAGCCTCTTTAAAGAATAGTTTAAAAATCAAGCTAGCCTCTTTAAAGAATAGTTTGCAAATCAAGATAGCCTCTTTAAAGAATAGTTTACAAATCAAACTAACCTCTTTTAAGAATGGTTTACAATTCACACTAGCCTGGTAAAGGCTCATTTACTTTCTAAAAGTTCCTGAAATACCCACGCTGGTAATAATTCAAATAATCTTCCATATCAGGAAAATATCTTCTATTTTCAAGCATAAGATCTCATAAGGTGCTGGCTAGGGGAGATCTATGCTCGCCCTAAGTGAGGTCGTCGCTCGCAACTCACGTTATCCCCAGGGTATACGTAACATAACATTTTGCCAAAACGCATCTTAGCAGAGTAGCTCTGACTTCGATATTATCTTCTGTGGGGGCAACAGCACACGCCTTATCCTGCGTCCACCCCCCTCAAGGTTTTATCACTTGTTACATATCATCGAACCTTACCTTTAGGGGAAATAGCTCACGCCTTATCCTACGTCTAGTTTCCACCCTCAAGGTTTTATCACATGTCATCGAACATTACCCTCGTCTGGGTCTTCTAGGGTTTCCACTTCGGGGTCTAACTCCCTAGGTCTGGCCAATTGCCTAGCACTATCTTAGCCATTAAAATATACTAAACCATTATAGTTATGAAAAGAAGTCACTATCACATGCAGTAAGTCTCACCTTCAAGTGAGTTAAGAATCACTTCTTTTTAATAGTTGCTTACATAATTAAAGCCATGCTGTAAATAACCCATAACCCTATTAATGGCTTATGATTCTTTTGTTTTCAACATAAAAAGCCTCTTAAAATCATAATCGGTTTATCAACTCACAATCTGAAACTTAAAGTAATTTGCTAGCATATAATTCAAACTAAGGATCGTAAATAACACCTTTAGCTGCCCTTTTTCAGTTCATTTAAATCCTTTTAAACACACAGAAAGAGATATAAGCAAACCAAAGCCTTAAAACATTTTTGAACTTGCTAATAGTTTGCCTTTTTACTTCCTGGACCTATCGACCATTCAGTTGAATCACCCACTGAATAGTTCGACTATTTAGGATCTTTTTAGGCTACAAATACCTTAACAATCGAACAGGCAACTGGCAAACATCTAAAAACATTTAAATTTATGGAAACACGCTTTTAACGACCCTTTTAAAGATTTCTAAAGTTCACAAACCACTCACATAGCATTATTTAAGCAATTCAAGAGGGAAAGGGTTCATAAATAGCACGTTCGTATCACGTCACAGAAACAGTTTCAGCAGAATCAACCTAATATCCCACATGCTTTGCAATGCACACGATTGTGCTCAATATCAAACCTGGGCTCCCTCCTCACACAACACTGACCACAAGAACCTCGAATCATTCAATAGTTTCACCTCAAGCCATCCAACTGCCAAGCTCGGTTCAATATCGCCATAATTCAATCCATAAATCACAAAACCAACATACACGAGTAGCATTCATACTATTCACCATAAACAGAATTTAAACATGTCAAAACTGATCTAGCAATGAGGTTTAAGCATAATTTAGGTTGGTCTACAATGTCTTAAATCACTCGGTTAGCAACCTCAGAGCATAACGTTCTCAAGCAACCTAATTATTAGTAATTTCAATGAATTTTACTGATTACAGTTAGTTTATGCTTGAATTTGAGTTAGTAATCAGTAATTGGTGGAATTTAGGTGCTTGAGCCATGTGTATGGTGGGTAGCAAAGGAGGAAGAAGAAGACGAGACAAAGAGAGATGAATGGGGGCTCAGGGTCGCATCGGGGAGGAAGAAGAAGAGAGGCCTGGCGCGTTTTGATAAAAATATCACTACGTTTTTCTCCTTTTTTTTGGTTTCAAGCTTGCCTAATAATTAACACCACTAGTTTAATCTTGTACTCCATACTTTAAACCCAAATCGATAATACAATCTTTCATCGATTATTCGTTCCCAAATATATCAAGGTTTGATTTAATAAACAGCGAAACTAATTCTAAGGTTGGCAATCTAATCGTACTTGGGTTCCTACTCGATTTAGTACCCGTTAATAATCTTCATTCACGCTTATTAAAATCATCAAAAAATTTTCAAACTAATAATAATAATAATGATATTAATAGTGATAATAGTATTCTTTTTAATAAAGTTATCGTTCATGCAAGCACATCAATGATAATTTAATTCATATCAATAGTAAAGTACGATTTTATAATGTTAAAAGGCAAGACAGTCAGCTTAACGTAAAAATAAAGAACGCAGGTATTACACTCTCCCCCCTTAAAAGAATTTCATCCTTGAAATTGCTTACCTGGTAGAAAAATGTTGTGTGCTTCTCTCGCATTTCTTTTTCTGGTTCCAGGTTGCTTCGGCTGTCTTGTGATGCTTCCGAAGCACTTTAACATAAGGAATACTCCTATTCCTGAGCTTCTTCTCCATTCTTTCTAATATTCAGATAGGTTCTTCCACATATGTGTGGTTCTCCTTAATCTGCAAGGGTTTATACTTGACGACATGATCTGGATCTGAAACGTACTTTTGAAGGCTGGATACATGGAATACGTCATGTATGCCTTGCAGTGAAGGCGATAGGGGTAATTGATATGCTACCAGGCCTACCCTTTGTAGAATAGCAAAAGGTCCAATGAATCTTGATCTCAGTTTCCCTTTTTGGCCAAACCTTATGCTTCCCTTGAGTGGGGAGACCTTCAGGAATACATGGTCTGCAACATGAAACTCTAAAGGCCTTCTCCTGATATCTACGTAACTCTTTTGCCTACTCTGGGCAGCCTATAACCTTTTATGTACGGTTTTGATCACTTTGATCGTTTGGTTGATCAATTCCACCTTAGAGGGTCTCCCCAACAAGTAGAAGTGTTATAGCATCGACCGTACAACACTTCAAAAGGGGCAATGCCAATACTTGTATCGTAGCTATTATTGTACGCAAACTTGACCAGAGGAAAGTTGTGATCCCATGTTCCTACGTACTCTAATGCACAGCCTCTTAACATATCTTATAGAGTTTGAATAGTCCTTTCAGATTGCCCATCTGACTAAGGGTGGAAGGCTACACTCAGGCATAGTTCAGTTCCCATTGCTTCTTAGAATTCGTGCTAGAACCTGGATATAAACTTAGTATCTCGATCTGACACTATAGTGAGGGGTACTCTGTGCAATCTGACTATTTCCTTGATCTATAAGTCCACTAATTGCTCAGAGGTGAAGGAGGATTTCATGGCTAGGAAATGTGCAGCCTTGGTCAATGACCACCCAAATACTATCATGCTGCTTGGTAGTTTTTGGCAATCCAGTGACAAAATCCATAGTGATGTGCTCCTACTTCTATACTAGAATAGGTAAGGGCTAAATTATACGCTTCTTTCAACAGTTCCTTCTTAGGGTCTAGTTCATTAGGGACGCGCATTCCATTCCCGTACCAAAGCGCATCGTTTTGGATTTGAAATTGCTTAATTCTCCCTTCCTCTACTCCCTTCCTAATTTTCATAATCTCAGGTTCTTACTTCTGATGCTGCTTGATATGTTCTATTAGTGGGGAGGTAACCTAGAGTGCTGCTAGGTAATTTTTGATTCCCTAGTAGCACTACTTCTATCTGAAGAGTATCAAGTTCCCTTAGAAGTCTCTTCTCTTGAGTAAGTAGGCAAGCTATAAAACTAGTGGATTTTCTGATAGCCATTTCCTTTAAGTTCCATCCTCTCTCCTTCAGAGGTTGAGAAAGTGATTAGCTTCTTTTCATAATCTATAGTCATCTTAAGCTTAACTGGCCAATCCATCCCCAAAATAATGTCCAATCCTTCTATTTCTGATTATACCAACTTAGCAGAAGGGTTCTCCGTTCTACCTTAACAGCATAATCTCTAATGATAAGATCGGTATGATAAATAGTTCCTAAAGGAGTGCTCACATAAAGTTGTATATCCACCTCGTCAGGCTTACTGGCAAGTATCTTTGTAAATTCAGAGTTAATAAAAGAGCGAGTAGCGCCAGAATCAAATAGGATGTGAACATAAAGATGGTTAACAATAAGAATACCTGACACTGTGTTAGCAGGTTCCTCATTCTCTTCTCCTTCCAAACAGAATGCTCGACCTCCTGCTAGCGGCTTCTTATTACTTCTATTGCCTCTTGAGGAAGCACTAGATGGAGGGCGACCTCGTTGTGCTGCTGGGTTATTCCCTATTTCTAATCTCTGAGTATTATACTGGCTGTTCTATGTGGCATTTGGGCAGTTGGCGACCTTGTGACCCATATCACCACATCTAAAACATTGGCTCGTAATGCTTCTACATGGGCCACAGTGTTGACACCTACACTGGTCACATGTTTTCTTTTCTTACCATTGGGCGGGTTGCTTTCCTTTGTCCTACCTCATTCCAGGTTTAATCCTTCTGAAGTTTCTGTTTCCCTGGGAATTAGATCCTCCAGGGTCGAACATTCTCTTTGCTTGACCTTTTTTCCTATTTTCAATCTTGGTCTCATTGATTATGCGGGCTACTTTCACAGTCCTTTGATACATTCCTTGAAAATTAGCATAGCTGTCCCCTGCTATTGTCTGTTTTACTTCCCCTTTTAATGCTTGCTCAAAGTGATCCATTTTCATTTCTTCAGTGGCCACTTGGTTTGGCGTAAAACGGGTCAGTTCATTGAACTTCGCCGTATATTCTATTATGCTCATTTCCCCTTACTTCAAGAGTAGGAACTCCTGTTCCTTAGCTGTTCTTACATCTCGGGGATAGTATAGGGCATCCATAAGAGCTTTTAGTTGATCACAGGTCAATGCTGGTTCACCTATCCTAGGTTTTACCTTTCCCCACTAGGATTCAACTTCTTTTTTGAATTGATAGGTAGCCAGATGCACCTTAAACCTCCTAGGGCATTCCATGATTTCAAAAGATTTTCCATTCTCCTTAGCCATTCCTCATGTACCATGGGGTCAGTTCCACCTCCAAACTTGGGATGTTTAAGTTTATTAAACTAACATATCATCTCCATCATAGTAGGTTCTAGAATTGGCTCTTGTCGTGAAGGCGTGTGTCACATATTTACACAAAGGATTATTTAGTTCTATTTTCAACTAGGAGTTAGCATCGTAACCATTCTAGGAATTATAGAGGTAGGATTCCTTGGTTAATGAAACTATTTGTAAGTAGGCAAAGATGTTATGTATAACCACAAGTTAAGTTTCAGCTCAACCCATACAACTTTATACATGCATACCACATTTTGCTTTAAGGAGGTGCATGTATGCGCTTAAGCAAACTAGTGAGCACATAACATTTGATGAGCACCAATTGCATTTATAACATTTGATGAGCTGGCTAGCAGTAGCGCTTCTCTAGAGCTGAGTAAACCCTAAAGGGTCTACTTGGTGCTCTGCCAGTGAGAGGAATTCCACTAGACCTCGATATGTAAAAGGGGCATATGCCCTTATGTGCAGAGTCCACTGTTTCAAGGTGATCGTTACCGCCCTCCATCTCCTAGCTAAAGGCATCTTTCTTATGAATCTCACCACCTAATAATTTTGGGTGATCCTATGGGGACCCATCAGATGTGCATCCCTATTGCTTGCCAAAATATGACCGCATTCCAAGCGGCCCACCAAAAGTGTAGATAAATGTAATCGGCGATGTGGAATACCATCCTACACTACCACTGTAAGGATAAGTGGAAAACTGGCATATATATATACATATATATATATATATATATATATATATATATATATATATATATATATATATCATAGGTCATGCAATTAGCAGTACAGATAATACCAAGCAAGGCATGATCACATAAGCACATAAGTCATGTATTTCACACACCACACTCCTACTATGATAGCGAAATGTATAATGCAACCTATGGCTCTGATACCACCTAATGTAACACCCCCCTACCTGAGGAGGAGTCACACCACCAGGATTCCTAAAGAAAATCCTTAAGGCTTTTGAAGTTGAGTAATGGCATTAGCATTTAGTTAGATATTTTGGAACAAAATTGCAAGAGTTTCCCCTGTTTTTGCAACATTTTATAGACTTAACATAAGCTAAGGGTTCCTGTAAGCTGATAATAAGGTAAAACAAGGCATAAGGTGACTAGATTCACCGCTACGGGCCATCCGCCTGGGGCACTAATAGTTAAACCAACTAAACAGAAGGGTTATACCATTATATACATAGGTTCAGAGCCAACTATATGCTTACACATTCAATGATGAGCTTAAACATTTACGACTATGGTAAAGCATCGAACACTTCACAGCAACCATGCAATCGAGGTTAGCCAAAAGGCTGCTAAGAGGTCAACATCAAAATAACTTCAAAAATAACCTTTATACCTGCTTAGACTGGACCTGGAAAGGGAATAAGGAAAGCGATGAGCTACCACATGCTCAGTGAGTATTTCTCAACTCCTTAAAAACCAAAACCATTTGTAAGCAATAGTGATAAGTAGCAGTCACACAACATTCGTATATTACCATAATATTAGGCAATCATTGTCCCCAAGGAAATATCAACACCTCTAAACTCCATACTAAGCCACTCAAGCTCATTTCTAGGCCCTTAACAACCAAACTTCCTTAATGATCAAGCATGTAGGCACATAAGCAAGCAAGCAACAACAATAGGGTAAAATGCTTTCAAATATGCATTTTGGAAACGTTACGACTCATGTTGTATATGAAGAATAGTCTACAAATCAAACCAGCCTCTTCAAAGCATAATTTATAAATCAAACTAGCCTCTTTAAAGAACAATTTACAAATTAAGCTAGCCTCTTTAAAGAATAGTTTACAAATCAAGCTAGCCTCTTCAAAGCATAGTTTACAAATCAAACTAGCGTCTTTAAAGAATAGTTTAAAAACCAAGCTAGCCTCTTTAAAGAACAGTTTACAAATCAGGGTAGCCTCTTTAAAGAATAGTTTACAAATCAAAGTAACCTCTTCTAAGAATAGTTTACAATTCACACTAGCCTCGTAAAGGCTCATTTACTTTCTAAAAGTTTCTGAAATACCCACGCTGGTAATAATTCAAATCATCTTCTATATCAGGAAAATATCTTCTCTTTTCAAGCATAAGATCTCATAAGGTGCTGGTTAGGGGAGATCTACACTCGCCCTAAGTAAGGTCGTCAGTCACAACTCATGTTATCGCTGGGGTATACGTAACATAACACTTTGACAAAATGCGTTTTAGCATAGTAGCTTTAACTTCGATATTATCCTCTTTGAGGGCAACAACCCACACCTTATCCTGCGTCCAGCACCCCTCAAGGTTTTGTCATGCATCACATATCATCAAACCATACCTTTGGGGGAAATAGCTCACGCGTTATCCTGCGTCTAGTTCCCACCCTCAAGGTTTTATTACATGTTGTCGAACACTACCCTCGTCAGGGTCTTCTAGGGTCCCCACTTCTAGGTCTAACTCCCTAGGCCTGGCCAATTCGCTAGCACTATCTTAGCCTTTAAAACGCACTAAACCATTATAGTTATTACAAGAAGTCACTGTCGCATGTAGTAAGTCCCACCTTCAAGTGAGTCAAGAATCACTTCTTTTTAATGGTTGCTTACATAATTAAAGCCATGCTTATCTAGCAAATAACCCATAACCCTATTAACGGCGTATGGTTCTTTCATTTTCAACATGAAAAGCCTCTTAAAATCATAGTGAGTTTACTAACTCGCAATTCGAAACTTAAGTAATTTGCTAGCGTATAATTCAAACTAAATTTCGTAAATAACACCTTCAATTATCCTTTTTCAGTTCGTTTAAATCCTTTTAAACATAAAGAAAGAGATATAAGCAAACTAAAGCCTTAAAACATTTTAAAACTTGATAATAGTTTGCTTTTCGACTTCCTAGACCTATCGACCATTTAGTTTAATCACCCACTGAGTAGTTCGACAATTTAGGATCTTTTTAGGCTGCAACTACATTAACTATCAAACAGGCAACTAGCGTACATTTAGAAACATTTGAACTTTTGGAAACGCGCTTTTAACGACCCTTTTTAAAGATTTCTAAAGTTCACAAACCACTCCCATAGCTTCATTTAAGTAGTTTAAGAGGGAAGGGTTCACAAATAGCACATTTGTATCACTTCGCAGAAATAGTTTTAACAGAATCAACCTAATATCCACATAGTTACGGTTAATATCAAACCCGAGCTCTCTCCTCACACAAAACCAACCACAAGAACTTCGAATCACTCAATAGTACCCTCAAGCCATCCAACTACCAAGCTCGGTTTAATATTGCCATAATTCAATCAATAGATCATGAAACCAACATACGCAAGCGTAGCATTCATACCCTTCACCATAAACAGAGTTTAAACATATCAAAACTGATCTAGTAATGATGTTTTAAGCATAATTCAGCTTGCTATACTAGACCTCAAATCACCCGGTTAGCAACCTCAGAGCATAATGTTCACATGTAACCTCCAAAATAGAATTTAGGTATAACAAACCGATGCAACAGCAACATTAAGGCAATATTCTGCTTGTTCTACAAATCTCCAAACTGACTGGTTAGTAAAGTCACGCATCAACTCAACATGCAAGACTCTAAAATTAGCATCATCATCATATTCACCCAAATTAAACTCCAATTTCTCCAATTACTGATTACTAACTCGAATTCAAGCATAAACTAACTATAATCAGTAAAATTCGTTGAAATTACTAATTATTAGGAGGAGAGAAATCCCAGCTTGATTCCAAGCTAGAGGCTCATTCAAAGGCTGTTGGGCTTGACTTTGAGTGGTGGAAAAATCCCGATCTTCGACTCCTTGCTCACTAACCACATGAAAAGACCCCATACCACGCCCCAGATTACACGAACAGACCCCAAATCTTATCAGAATCTCACTCACTGATTGAGGTTGTGATGGGTGCTCGGTGCAGCGAATTCACACCCAATTTATAGAATATTTGGAGCAGCTAAAAACAAGGTTGCATGGCCAAGCTTCAACATGCATTTGGAGCTTCGAATTGCCACCCAATTCAACCAAAAATGTAGCAAAAACGTTCAGATTTTTGCCCAGATTTTGCAGCAGAGGGCTTGTTTAATGTTGGAGAGGTGAAATTCGAGGAATTTTGAGCTGGGTGAGGTGAAAACTTGGTGGAATTCGAGTGCTTGAGCTGCGTGTATGGTGGCTAGCAGAGGAGGAAGAAGAAGAAGAAGAAGAAGAAGAAGAAGAAGAGAGAGAGAGAGAGAGAGAGAGAGAGAGAGAGAGAGATATGAATGGGGGCTCGGGGTCGTGTCTGGGAGGAAGAAGAAGAGAGGCCTGGTGCGTTTTGACAAAAATATCCCTCCCTTTTTCCTTTTTTTTGTTTCAAGCTTGCCAATAATTGACATCGCTAGTCTAATCTCATACTTCATACTCTAAACCCAAATCAATAATACAATTTTTCGTCGATTATTCATTCCCAAATATATTAAGGTTCGATTTAATAAACAACGAAACTAATTCTGAGATTGGCAATCTAATCATACTCGAGTTCATACTCGATTTAGTACCCATTAATAGTCCTTATTAACGCTTATTAAATCATTAAAAAATTTTCAAACTAATAATAATAATATTAATAGTGACAATAATATTCTTTTTATTAAAATTATCGTTCACGCAAACACATCGATAATAATTTAACTCACATCGTTAATAAAATACTATTTTATAACATCAAAAGGCAAGACAGTCAGCTTAACGTAAAAATAAAGAATGCGAGTATTACAGCTTCCAAGTAGGGAATGTTATTTAATTGAACCTTATGTCTTAAATATTCTAATTTCTTGATTAAAGTACCACTATCCTTGAAAAGATTAAAAACTTGATTAGTGACTACAGGTCGAGGTAGAAAATGAAATGGATCTTTGTTGTGCCTGATCTAAGGAAGGTGAAGTTTAGATTAGCAATATCTATAAACCAGAAGCTAGAGTAGGGCTGTCAAACGGGTCTTAATAAATGGGTCAATTTCGTGTCGGCCTTGAGAATAGCTTAGATTTGCTCAAAACTGAAAAATAACAAGTTTTCACACTAAACGATCAAATCGTGTCAACTTCGGATCGAAATCGGTTGGGTTCGGGTCGGATTATCGTGTCGGGTCAGACTTTGACAGCCCTAAGCTAGAGGAACGCCGGAGTCCAGCACCAACTAAGTTCAAGTAATGGTCGAAACTCTCTAATTAAGTTTTAATTATTTTGCCAAGTATGGTGGGCCGTTAATCATAGAAACTATAATATTTGAGATATAAGTATTAGATTGTGATAACTAGTATCATTAAAGTCAATCTAAGCATAAATTTAAGCCTAGTTTTGCAAAACAGTCCAAAACTTTGAAGTATTTGCATTTGAAGCCCTTCAGGGACCTAAAAATAAATGTTTGTGACCCAAAAATCAGATAACCCAAAGTTTTGTGCTCCAGAAACTATTTGCGCTAAACTAAGTAGTCCCGAAAATATTTTTCCAAAATCGTGGTATTAGAAAACCATTTCACCAAACCTCAAGGGACCGAAAAGCAATTTATTCTATTTGGGGAGTCATTTTGCACTTTCTTATGGATCTCTTCGAATTTGGTTCTATGTATGAGTTGATGATGAATGTCTATATATTTTTCCCTTTTTAAATTCAAAATTGGTTTCTTGAATTCTTTCAAAACTTCCATAAAGTATGCAAGCTTGTTACTTTGCTTCTTCTTATTGACTATTTCTCTAACCATGCTTAAAACTTATGGAACTGAAGTCCACAGGTCATGGAACCCAAATGTGGCTTTAGGTCTAGGGTTGTTTAGGAATGCGAGAAAAATAGGGTTGTGATTAGACAACCTAATAAGCAGGCAACTAGCTTACATAAAATCAAAACTATGATGCCAATCAAGATTCACCAATACTTTGTCAAACTTAATCCATATGTGCTAATTAGTCCATGTGTAACTGGCCCTAAAATGTCTCATTTCTATCAAAGGCAAATGTCTCATTTCTAGAAATCCCCTATTTCTGCTAGAGTAGTATTAGTGGCCCTCACCCTTTCATTTCTTAGATATGTGGTACAAAGGCCTACTCTGAGATCTCTAGGTAAGATCGAGATAGCTTGTCCTAAAGGTTTTATTCACCCGACATGCAAAGGGTATTCTTGAGTAAACCTTTGAGATACAAAGAGATCTCCACTATCCAATGTTGGAGCAATTTTTTGGATGTCCAAACCACACTTAGTCATCCCTATTTATAGAGAACTAAGTGTCTTTTCAAGAGAGAAGCATCCTTTCATAAGATAAATTTTTAACCATTAGATTTAATATTAATGGCTATAAATAAAGAGATGCATAGAAATTAGTTAACTGGATTTACTAATTATATTTTCTCGAAACAAAAAATATAACTAATTTTGTAGTGCCTGTTCCATTTTTATTAGAAATTATTCTAACAATCCCCTGTTATTTCCATAATAAATGGTGTTAAGAATTTCTGGAGGTCCTATGCATAAAATGGAGGTGTATTGCGACTGAACCCCCACCTTAGTGACTCACCCAACTTTGAACCAGCCTGTCCTTTATGATCACTTGTGTTCAAATCACACACAAAACTTCCATGTAGAATCACATAGTAATCCTAACACATTTAAATCAGCCATGTGTCTGTATCTATTCATGAGTGCATTAGAGTCAAGTCCATGAAACTCCTTAAGCGGCCAAAATTTATGCTCACATAGGTGGACCTCATCAATACCCCATATAAAGTATTGCACACAAAATAAAAGAATGTAAAGAAATAAGATTTTGTTGATTTGATAATAAATTTACAAATACACCCAGGCATTCCCAGGGTAATACGAATTTATTATAATCAACATTAACTCTGGAACATTCTCTGAGTAACTCATATGAGGTTCATTAAAAGCAACTCCTTACCCTAGTATATTATATAGTAATATAACCAAGCACCTCATTGTTGGATGGGAAAATTATGTGCTTGTAAACCACAAAAATGGTGTACTATAGCTCATTGAACTTAAGATTCAATGTTTTCCATCGAATGCCAAGTTGAGTTTCCACCATGTGTGATTTTAGGTGTGGATTTTAACCCCTTTCTTTTGGCTGTCTTAGATACTAAATCCCTTCAAAGGCCTTTTGTTAACGGATCAACCAAGTTTTGAAAAGTTTGAATGAACTCCACAGTTATAACACCATCTATGATTAGTTATCTCACATAACTATGCTGTAAACCAATATGCTTTGATTACCATCATATACATCACTATATGCCTTAGCCAAAACAGCCGCACTATCACACCAAATAGAAATTGTTGACATAGGTTTCGACCACAAAGGCATCTCATATAGTAAATTCCTTAACCATTCAGCTTTTTTGTAAGCAGATCCCAACGCTACAAACTCAACAGCCGTAGTCGAATCTGCTATACACGTTTGTTTCTTTGATCCCCAAGATATTGCATCCCCACCAAGAGTATATACTCACCCACTAGTAGAGGAATAATCTTCAGTATTTGTTATCCAACTAGCATCTGTGGAGCCCTCTAATACTGGTGGATAACCATAAAAGTGTAAACCATAATTTGTGGTGGTTTTTAGGTATTTTAATACCCTTCGCACTGCATGCCAATGCGTACGCCCTGGATTACAGGTATATCAACTTAGCTTTCCTACCGCAAAAGCTATATCTGGTCTAGTGCACGTCATAATATACATAAGACAACTAATCACCCTTAAGTATTCCAGTTGAGCTTCTGGATTACCTTTATTCTTTACCAATCTAATGCTCATATCAAAAGGTGTATATACAAGTTTGCAACTGTAATTGTTAAACTTTCTTAACACTTTTTCTATGTAATGAGATTGAAACAAAACCAGATAGTCATTATGCCTAGTAATCTTAATACCTAAGATTACGTCGGCTTTGCCCAAGTCTTTCATGTCAAAATTATGTAACAAAAATCTTTTGGTACTCTTAACATGCTTAAAGTCAGTACCAAAGATTAACATGTCATCCACATATAAGCATATGATTACCTCTTTGTCACCTGAAATAGGCATACTCACATTTGTTAGCGTTGGTTATAAAAAAATCCATTCTTCAAAATAGCATCACCAAACTTTTGATGGCATTGTTTTGGAGCTTGCTTAAGTCCATATAAGGGCTTAACTAACTTACAAACCTTGTGCTTTTGACCGGGCACAGCAAACCCTTCATGTTATCTCAAGTACACCTCTTCATCTAGATCACCATTTAAGGATGTTGTTCTGACATTCATTTGATGAATCACTAGATCATGAATTAAGGCTAATGCTAGCAGCAACCTAATTGTCGAAATCCCAACAACAGGGGCATACGTATCGAAATAATCAATTCCTTCCTTTTTATTATTTCCCTTGGCTATAAGTTTTGCCCTAAACTTAAGAATGAATCATCAATATTATTCTTAGTTTTAAACACCCATTTACAACCAATAGGTTTGCACCCCGAGGGTAAATCGACAAGCTTTCGAGTTCCACTTCCTATGATTGAAGCCATTTCATACTCAATCAGCTCTTTCCAAAAGGAAGCATTGGGTGAAGACATAGCTTCCTTATAGGTTTAAGGATCTGATTCCACATTGTAACAATATGGAATACACCTGGAGACTTATTCCCTGAATCCTTCTATAAGATAAACAACTCATTTCCAAAAATCTTTAGATTTTCTTGCTCTCTTACTTCTCCTAAGTTTAGGAACATCAGTATTCTCAACATTGTTATGATGAATATCTTGTACTTCATTTTGTTCCTTTTCGAGAGGATTAAGTTCTGCATTTCTAGGTCTAGGAATAGATGGAAATCTTTTTTCATCAAAAATGGCATCCCTAGATTCTATCATAGTGTTAACTGAGATAAATTCATTAGGTTCAATAACCATAAACCTTTAAGCCTTACCATGCATAGCA